>JAPQWV010000389.1:0-584426 GCA_027422505.1 Craterostigma plantagineum
GAGTATTCAGTTGCTCTGGTCGAGCTGCTATATGGAAAGGATAGGCTCAAGAGGTTTCGGGACCGTTGGTATGTAATGCTACCTTTTAAGTATATTTCCAATTACTGCCACAATTTCAACTTGCTGATATATCCCTGCTGCTGAGGCATTGGCTTATTTATTATTCTTAATTCCATCCAGTCATGCGGCCAAACCATGGCGAAGCGTACGCATATTTGGAGCTAAATCCAGTTGACTGGAAGTTTGAGGGTACTCCTAAGGTATATGCCAATGTATATTCGAGAATGTACTTAATAATATTTGGATCTTAGGGAATAGTTCTCTTCTCAACTTCTAAATTATAGCTTATAGTGTCCTGGAAATACAATTGGTTAGGAGTATAATCTCATATCGAAGCAGGCAAGAACTAATTTTCAGTGGAGAATGCTGACTATCACTCACAATTCCATGTTTTTTTTCTCGACAGATTCTAGTGCCAATTGCTAACGGGACTGAGGAGATGGAAGCTGTTATAATCATTGATGTGCTTCGCCGAGCAAAGGCTAATGTGGTGGTGGCATCTCTTGAGCCCAACCTTGAAATTTTAGCTTCCCGGAAGGTTAAACTAGCAGCGGATGTTCTCCTAGATGAAGCCATTGGTCAATCATATGATCTTGTTGTCTTGCCGGTGAGTTAAATAACTCCACTTAAACATCTGATTTTTGGAAGTGCAGAAATCTTAATCTACTCCACACCTTGTGACAAGACAATACTTTAATAACCTCATGTGCAGGGTGGACTTGGTGGTGCCGAAGCCTTTGCAAAATCAGAGAAGCTAGTGAATCTGCTGAAGAAGCAAAGGGATTCACATAAGTTTTACGCAGCAATTTGTGCTTCCCCTGCTTTAGTCCTTGAACCCAATGGCTTGATCAAGGTATCATCTGTATCTTTTTTCTACTAATAAAAATTTTGATATTCCATATTATAGCCAATTATCAACTTACTTATCACTTCATTTTTTTGCGCTAAATTTGTCTTACATGACATCATCGTCGCACACTTTGGACAGGGTAAGAAGGCTACTGCTTTCCCCCCAATGTGCAATAAGCTATCCGACGCCAGCGAAGCAGAAAACCGTGTGGTGGTCGACGGCAATCTCATCACTAGCAGAGGCCCAGGTACCACAATGGAGTTCGCTTTGGTTATCGCCGAGAAATTCTTTGGTCGAGACAAAGCTCACGAACTTGCCAAGACCATGGTTTTCTCGCACTAATGCTACGTGGAATTGTATGCAGTGCCCACCCACCTTGGTAAGAAAGACCGAGTTATGTTAAAAAATAAAGGCCCTATGCTGTTTCGATCGTCTTCCTTGTATGCATAGATCGCTGATGCTACTTAGTATGTTATTGTGTTGTGTTTGAAGTCTTATTTACCACGAACCTCGTGAGAGAGATGAGCCACACAAAAAAGACGACAGTTTCGACAAACTTTCGAACCTAACCCTAAAAAAAATTTAAACATCAGCAACAACTAATTCGTCCCTAACTTCATCAGGTTTGAGTCTTGATATCTATAAGCTTGTGGTCACGCAGTTCTGAGGTGTATTGCCCTCTACACTCGATATTCTCCCAACCATCATATATGCAGCGGATACATCTCCATTGATATGAGCTAATCAATCAGTACAAGTGAATATATGGAATGGCCTGGGAGAAGATGCTGGGGGAAAAACACGCATCTTTAGCATGTGTACCTCAAATAAATCTAAATGATGATTAACTTACACCAACATCATGAACCCATCACTGGTGGTTACCTTTCTTTACCAATCAGATACATTTATTTGACCGATTTCTGACGGATTAACAAAATAGGCCTACCTCAGTGACTGATATCAAGTCCTTGGAGAATGCCCCGGATCAGATCCATCTGCCGATGAACTATCGCTATCTGAATCTGATGCCAAAAAAAAGAGAGGAAACGAATAAGCATCTACGACGGGACAGAGACGGCAAACTCACCAAATTAAACATTATAAAATGAATAGCTCGAGGCATAAAAGGAAACATAGGATACGGTAATTTCTTTTACCACTTGAAGATGACCCAGAATCACTACTGGAACTGCTAGAACTACTTGACCTACTCCCACGTTCTCCAGGTCCCTGTCCTACACCACCGTGTAGTACAGCCCCATCTTGAAAAGCTTCACAACAGACGAAAAATTATATATATATTCAAACCACACAATTCAAAAGCATATGCAGAAAAAACTAGTAGAGAATCAGCAAGGTAATAGACTACCATTTGCATCAGCAACATCGACCTCAGTGGCTGCCGCAGGACTTGACTGCTGTGACATAGTAAATTCCTTGTCAAATGAACTTTAGAGAACCTGACAGTACACAGTACATGATAATGGAAATAAAAGTAGCCTCATCATCGTTGTGTTATTCGGATTAGCAACCATTCTTGATTGCAACGCGAGTTCAGCTTTCCTTTTATACTTGCTCAAACTCTTCTTATAGTTAGTTACTAACCTATCAAGCTCCCACAGAGTCTCTGTGTCAATCCTGTCAATATCCACTTCAATCTCATCATTGTTTTGAGATACTGAGGTGTTCCTCTTCCTAATAATCTGGATGATTGCATCAAGCTTCTCTGGGGGCAAGCTCTCAAGGTTTGTGCTAAGTTTTTGTTTCTCGTCAAAAGTCATGTCTCTTTTATTTTCATCCTTTGCTTTAGGTTTCTTTGGCACTGGAGTCCTACCAGCATGCGAGTGCGGAGCATGTGAAGCTAGAGGAGCAAAAGCAGCAGGGGTATAAGTAAGGGCAGGAGCAGCGGCATACATAAGGGCCGGGGCAGAGGCATTGACTGAAACGGGACAAGGTAAGATTGAAGAGGAGTGGCCAATGTCGCTTCCTGATACATTGGATACTTCCAACGGGAATTGTACTCGTTCTCAATAACCGCCCACCTCTCCTCAAATATCTCAGATAGCTGTTCTGCCATTATGTGAACGTCATGCCCTTTTGGATTATAAGTCATGGCATTGAGGAACACAAGTCTGACATCCTCAGCAAATGCTCTGGGTGATGTGTACCAATTTTGGGACAGTCTAGTCTTAATTGTACCCAAATCCATAGGATGCTTAATGATATCGTGGTAGTCAACCAATCCTAGAGCCTTTGCATTCACTGGCTCGTTAAACACCCATCCATGCTTGTGTTTCATCAACCTCTGAAGTAAGCTGCTACAATTTTTAAATACCTGCTGCATGCTCTTGTCACGCCCAAAATGTCGACCACCCCTACCATATTTTCTGCCAGTTTTCAATCTTTTATTGCTTTCTGGAGGCAAACGATCCTTACCCAAGAGAAACTCTGAGTTTCGGTAGTACTGATTTACCTTGGGCGTTCGCTTCTCCTTCTCCATGAATTCTCCGGCCATGCTATCATTCTCCATGATTGCAACAGTAAGCTGCCTTTTATATGGCCTCTGTGTAAGATTCCGAACAGCACCAACGTCCGAACTTACCCTATCTAGTGCTTTGGGTCTGTGTTCGAGGTTCCCTGTACCGGACAACTCTGAGTTCATTCGCCCCAACAGTCTACCGTGCTGATTGTAACCGTCCACCTTATCAACGTCCGCACCAATATATGTGCTTTTGCTAAGGTCAGTGTTAACCTGAGTATTATATGATGAAGCAAGCTGGATCTCACACGTTTCCACTTCTTTAGATAGCCACCTAATCCGATCAAGCTCGAGATCAAGCTTCTTCTTGAGCTCCATAATCTGATTCCTCGATGTTTCTTTAGATATGCTAAATCTAATCACATCTTCAACTCTAGAAAGCACCAGTGGCTTCAGAATTTCATTGTCATTAGAGGGACGATCCAAAGTCGGAGCATCAATGGGGGCTGGTATTGGTACCACCTCTTTGTTATTGGTTTCTTCATTCGCAATGGGCCACTGTAGTTCCCTATGCACTCCCCCATCAGCGAGATCGCTATCATCAATCAGTGAAGATAATCTCTCGCTGCCCGGCCTATCTTCACTAGTCTGCAGGGTCTGATTTGCAACGAGAGGAGAAGATTCCACCATATTATTACCATCACTACTTTCGGGTAACAGCGGGTTATCACAACTGCCTAGCTCCACAGAGGGTCCACCATTAACTTCCCGTACTTGACCTTCTGTAGGATAGTCACCAACCAATAAAGAATCTTGTTGCTCCATCCCCTTCTCGAGATATGGTTGCTGCCGGATATCTGAGTCATCACCTCCATCCACAGAGTCGTGTTGACGTGGAGATTGTTTGTGAAGCTCTCCATCAGATGAAATAGCTTTCTCAGTTGTGATTTCTTGAACACGCTCATGCGTGGGGTCAGCCGGGTAAACCTTTGAGGTGGTTTCTTCGGTTTTGGCTTTTCTTCGGTTTCTTCGTATGTAAACTTTACTATTCTCGTTCCACTTACACCTCCCACTCCAATTCAATCCATCGACAATAGGACCAGAATCCATACATGTAATTCACCAAGAAACTTGCCCAAACCAACACAGGAGAAACCTGCAACAAATAGGATCTCAAGCAAATCAAATCTAGGGTTTCAAAAACCCTACAATCAGTAAAAAGTAATCCAAACCGCATGTATGAAACATCATATGCAATGAAAACCTGTCATCTTAGTACCTTAAACACGAGTCAATCGATACATATATACACAGATCCGAATTTTTACAAGCCATCATAATAAATAAAACAAAAAGTGCACGACGAACGCATGGATCCACATGGCAATCATGAAATCAGAATACCATAGGCCAAAACGGGATCTATAGGGGCAAAAATAACGAGAAAATATAGATCGGCGAAAAAAATTAGGGTTTCATATTTAGGGGAAAGAGTTGTGCGTTCTGACCTTCGGATCCGAACTATACCCTCTTTCTCTCTCTAAAATTATTTTTCTGATTTTCTCTCTCTAAAATTTTTATTTTTCTCTACGGTGTCGTTCGTGGTTTTATTGAATCTCACGCGCTGCTGGCTATAAAAGAAAGGCGGTGAAGAGGTGCCACGTCACCTTCCCGTGAAATATGCCGTGGAAAGAAAATGAATATCTTCAGCAGCGTCTTTTTATGTCCAAAATTGATCCATAAAAAGCAAAACTTTAAGACACAACTAAATTACTCGCTACATCATGAGAAAGTCCATACAACAAAACGAAAAAACTGAATCAGCCAATGACATTTCTTCGAAAAATACTGAGTCTTTTCTTTTTTCTTTCAGCGATAAAATCCCCTTCCGCGCCCACGACCACGTCCTCTCCAACCTCCCCCTCGTCCACCTCGACCACTCTGTAAACCTTCAAATGCTTTGTTGATGAGTTGGTTCTGCGAACCACCTCGACCCTTTTTGTTATATGCATTCGTGCTTGAAACGTTAGTAGCAGAAGACGACCTTTTTTGGCTGTGGATGAGATGAGAAGATATATGATGTAATGAGGCGAAGTACAAAGAATATGATTGTACTATGTAAAGAGAAAAGAAGAGGTTGTCTTACCCCGAAACGGTTGCATTGGATGATGGTGTTGAGGCTTTTGCTACTTCTTTCCATGACAAGTTTATCTTCTCGGATTCTAGGAACGAAGGTACTTTTGAATGCAAAGGCTGCATGTACAACAATTTCAGGAGATTTAATTAGTTTAAGTTAAATATGCTGGAGAGAAAAGAAAATGGCTAAGAAATTGTTCCACGTATGATACGGTATGATGAGGACTAAGAGGCCAAGAGTACTCAAAAATCTTTGCCACCGTACGAATGTGGGCCTTTCTTTTTTTGGCTCAAGTAGTAAAGAGTAGTAGTTTTGGACTGTGATCGATATTTTTTTTAGAAGGCGTGGAGAACTCACCTGGGTCATTGCCAGTATATTATTGCATGATCGAAGACCAGCTGTAGCATTTTGCTTCTGCTTCTTCTGCAATGGTTGGTTGAGAAAATTGGAATTAATCCAGTGACTAAAAGAAATACATAAGGCAATATTGTGTGATAAGGGGGTAACCCACTACAACGCCTTTTTCTTCTTCAGTCTTTGCAGCTGCCATAGCTTTGTTGTGCTCAGCCATTCCCTGGGTCAATTTCTTATTCATTGCCTTGGCCAAGTCCTCAATGGTGCTCAACCTATTCAAATGACGATTCAGTCAAAACATTGGTGTTTGGAATTGCACAGCATAACCTCGCTAAAATGGGTAATATAAGGTTAGGACTGCAAGTTTCACCTAGTACCTCTCAGTAAAATCTCTATTTTGCTCTGAAAAATCTTCTCCTAGTCTGTCCGAAGTTTGCCCAGTAACGATTTTGTAGCCACAAAGGCTATTTGTGGCATTGGGAGTCTGGAAAATTAAGGCTTGTTCAGCAATTATTTTATTTATATCCACAACTGCAATACTATAACCACCATCCTTAATACAAAATGGTTAATTACCTTGTGGGCTAATTGATGGAACGTATAAAGCAAACACTCAATACATGCAAAGTTCATCTCTTCAATCTTCCTACGAACCATGTATTTCTGCGAAAGAGAATGTAAAAAAGGTATATTAAGAAAGGGTCATGAAAATAAGAAAACATGAACATCATGGACTAAGATGCCCAAAGCAGCACCGCATCACAACAAACCAGACTAACAACCTTTTTCTTATCTGCTGATAAACGATACCTTTAAAAGTTGAACAACTGCTGGTAGAAGCTGCCTGGAATCTAGCGGTTTTGCATAAACTGAACATTCAGCAAGGCTCTTGAGCAAGTCTATTTTTCGTTCTTCAGGAAGCTAAGCCACAAATGACAATATAGATCAACAAACATAAGGCTTATAACTAAGTAACAGCATATTATTCAGTTAGTCAAACTTCCAACAAGTAATTCGAATAAACTACTGCACTGACAGGGGAAATATATTGACTTTCTTCAATTCCGATACTCTTTTTTTAGTAAATAAACAATCCAAACATTTTGGTGGCGCCAATGATACTACTAAAGTCACGAAGGTTTCATAAAGTAAAAGCAAATCAACACTTAATGTACACATATAAATCAGGTAAGGCAGCAGCACAACATCATCAGGTCGAGAAACCAACAGATAAGATCGAAAGAATTACTCAAACGGCAATTCACAACAGCCCGAGTTAACCATAACCCAATCAGTAGATTTGACAACTCCATATTAACTTATTACCTTGTCAAAAACAGGGATTATTTGATTATTCAAATAGCTGAGAAACTTGCTGCAGGATGCACCCCTCTGAAATACGCATGAGGTCAAAATATGCTTGCATCTTTAAAACTCTTAACACACAAAAAAATCATTTTCTCTACCTTGAAAAGTGGGAGGGCCATCTGTAGGCAAGATATAAACCGTTCAACATGATCACCATCAGAGATCTGATACAAATCACAACAAAGATAAGATTCAAAACATGATTACGCAGCAGATGTTATTCATGAACGGACCAGCATATCCATGAAGAGGATTATTCACACGAATGAAAGTCAATCCACACACAGCAGTCTCTTAGAAACTCCTCAAAATCCCAACTATAAAAGTGTCTTCCAAAACAAAATGACCGATTTCGAACAATTAAATAGGAAAAGTTGGCATTAATCAAAGGAAATGGGACATATCTCCACCCTCAGTAATAACACAACACAGTTGACATGTGATACAAGGTCTCTATTAGGTATGCGACATACGTTAAATTGAGCGTCCAAATCAGCTTGGTCCTCAATAATCTCAACTAGTTCTTGAACGCGCTCTACGGGAGTACTCTGTCCAAATAAGCTCAAACTTTTCAAGAAGTCCATAAACATTTTAAACTCAGTTGCTGTTACGTCTTGGAGATTCTGTGATGTGGCCATGCCAGAAAAAGAGTTGAATTAGTGTCGGCATATGATGTGGTATTAAAGGTGTAAATGAAATTCATATGATGCACGATGCGATGATCATATTAGTTAAATCTTAAAAGCTCGAGGCTGTTGGCATACCTGCTTCACCAAATTTGTCACATGCCTCTCCATTTCATCTTTCGGCTTCAACAACTCTGCTTTAAGCGGGAACACCTGGAAAATATGTGGGTTCAAATCTGACAATAAGCTGGGAGATACAAATCAAATTAGGATAGTATTATACCTTGTCTCTGATGAAGCACAAAACTTTTTCGCGAATAATCTCCCAAGAACTGTCTTCTGCATTCCGATCATCAGTGCTCCCAATGTGCTTAAATAAAGCTGTTAATGATGCTGCAACAAGAAAAAAAAAATGGATCGCTTCAATATTATATGAAAAAAAATGGAACCTTTCGGTACTGTTAATGATGCTTATCAAATTATTTCACCACAATGAAAACCTATTAGATCCATGTCATGACTCGAGATTTCAAAAGAATGTACGTTTATCGTCAATTGAGATTAGGATACAAAGGAAGATTTCACTTTAAACAACTACCACTCATTTAGCATGGAGGGAAGTAATTTTTAAACAAGAAAATACTTACCACAATTCTCCGGAAAAGGAGGGAAAATGAAAAAATGAAAAAGGCAGCAAATCTCTATAAATCCTACTTACTCTTTACATCCTGTCGCAACAGAGACAGAAGGGCCTTATGCACTGCATCACGCTCCACATTATCTCCTGCCACAAAACCAATTACGTTTAGTATAGCAACTGACACTTATCATCCAAATGCCAATTCAGGAACGAGAGGCTACCAGCAATAAGAAGTTGACCAAGGATGTCCACAATTTTGGCCAGATGTTCAGGTGTATCCTTGCAGAAAAGAGGAAGCCCACGGATAGCTTGTACACGCACCTTCAGCAATCAACATAAACAATGCCAATTATATCTACTAGAATAGACATATATAAATGAGTAAATCCTTGCAGTGACAGAAGAACAACATATATTTTCAATCCACATTCCCATCTCTAAATCCCTCCAGATACAAATAAAATGCATCTACTATCAATGCTAAAACATACCAAACATCAGAAATAGCATACTCTTATATCATGACCTCCACAGTTACATCGCACAAATACAGCACAACCGACATGAGAAACCATCTGGAAGATGAACACTCGTTTTTTCCCAATTGAGTCTCAAAAAAACTTAACTGAGTCACCTATACCCTAATCCTTAACGAATTAAATATGATATCAAACCAGGCTAATTGACTAACCCCAAGCTCCTCATCCTCACATAGATACAGATGCTGGTCGAGAGCTTGCTCCGTAAGCTCGGGAAAGTATTTAAAGAACTTAGGTATCATCTGAGCTGCCAACTGCTTCGCCTTAACGCTTCCATTAGCAGACGATATTATCCCTTCGTAATCCGTACGATTCTGCTTGCAAAAGCAAAGGCGTCAGAACGATAAAATTACCAAACGCAAAACCCGTACAATGTGGACTAACCTGGGACTTGTCTTTGGCTTCGTTGAGCTTCTCGCAATACTCGTAAAGCTTCTCTATCTCCTTAGAATCATCCGTCGGTCCTGCCATGGTTGAATTAGAACGACAATCTAAGATTTGCCAAAGACTGTGAGAGGAAAGACGTTGCTCGTTAGGGTTTGTTTTCGAATTTTCTGATTAACACCTCGACCGATAGAAAAATGTCATTTTATCTTATTTTTTCTTTCTAAAGAACGAAGTGTTCGGTTTTGCAATGAGTTTGAATTCGGACCCATCTGGCCCGACGATTGGCAAACTCGGGCCAATTTGACCCGTCGACAATGGGCTAGCTGGTCCACTTAACTTAGGCCAAAGCCTAGTAAGAAAAGGGTACACGTGTTATTTAACTGACAGCGTAAACAGTTCGGAAATTAAAGAAAAAACATAAAAGGAAAATATGATAAGAAGCTCAATTTGAGAGTGAGGGTTTGTATAGTGCAAAAAAAACCTCGTATATAGGCAGAGGTTTACACGTGTACACACATAGACACAATTGAACCTTCGCCGCTTGACAAACTTGTTGAGTCTTCTTTACGTTGGCGCCATGGACGAAGAGTTTTCGGTCGATCCCACTCAGCTGCTCGAAGCTGCTTCAGACTTCGCTAACCAACCAGGTGAGGAATCATTCATTACCAATTTCATATGGGTTGTTGACTGATGGTATTTTGTTTTTTTTTTCAACTCTTTTTGGGTTTTTTAAGGTATCATAGGCGATGCATCAGCCGAGGATTTTCTCTCTCGATTTCCGCTTCCTGCCATCATCAGGTGGATTTATGGTTTGCCTTTGTTTTCTATTTTTTTTTTTTTTTGCCATTTGGTACCTGATTAACTTGCGCGTGCTGTAAAGATATCAATTTTTTGTCTTTTCTTATGAATTACGGTTCGTTATGTTTTTTTTTATTAATTTAGTGCTTTGCAAACCATGGCGGATCATCCTGGACTGGAAAATGCATTGGTGGGTTGTTTGGAGAGGATATTTAGGACCAATTATGGAGCTTCGCTTATCGCCCATTTCATGGTTAGCTTTATAAGTTTATATTGATCAGTTTATTTTCATCATGTATTGTTGGTTTCTTTTTTTTTTTCATTTCGTCATAACGGTGGATTTTCCATTCTTACTCACATTTCGACCACGGTATATCTATTTGTTGAATCTTGACACTGTATTCTAGTTTTGATTCCTGCATGGATTTCTTGGTTAAACATTTAAGTCCATTGTACATACTTCTTACTCCGTTTTAGTTTGAGTAACTTACCGATGTTCTACTTCAGCCTTTTGTTGAAGTTGGCCTTGGGGCAGACTCTCAGAAAGTGAGACGCCTGGCATGCATAGCTGTAAGCACATGATTCCCACTTTTTAAATTCTCGTCATGTCCACAGTTTGTTTCGCACTTTTTAAAAAACTAATTATAACGACTATGAATTCAGAACAACATTTTAATTCAATTCCTATTCCAGGTATCTTGTTTGTTGGAGAAAACAGATAAGAAGATTGCTGCTCGACTGGTCATCCAACATGGCATCTATCCTCTTCTTCTCAGTTGTTTGATCGATGGGTAAGTATATCTATTGATTATAGAAGTTTGCCTTAAGTTGAAGTTTCATAATTTGGCGGTACGTGTTCTTAACGTCATGCTTTCAGCATCAGTTGAATATTTTAGTTGCTGACTCTACGATTGCTATTTCACTTTTCATATTGTTGCATTTTCACTTGACGGTTTCAAGTTAGAAAAGATTTGACGAGTCTTATACTGTCATAATATGTCACTTGAGGATCCATCATTCATTAATTTTCTCGGGCCAACTGCAATTTAGACCATGCTTTAGTTATTCTCAGTGAGCATTTTTGGCCTTACCTACTTAATTTAAATGTTCATACCGTTTCTTCGACTATTCATTCTCAACTGGTAGCATCCAAAATAGCGATGATTTCTTATGTTCCACAGAGATGAACAAGTTGCTACAGCATCGGCGGACGCAATCAAATCTTTGGCTGAGTACCCTGAAGGAGTGGTATGCAAATGATTCTGTTTCTGCTTAAGGTTTTCCTTGGCATTCCTTTCTTCGTGTTTTGCAATTGATAATCCACTATAACATATCCACAGGCTATCGTCTTTCCAGAAAGTGCCAATGAAGCAACCCACCTTGGAAATTTAGCTGCGAAATGTTCTTCCCTGGTAAATACAGCTAATAATAGGGACAGTGACATAGATATAGAGTTGCTTATTTCAATCGTTTTCTGATTTATTTCCCTCCGGAATTTTTTGTAATACATGAAGGCAAGAGTTCGAATACTTGCCTTGGTCGTGAGGCTCTTCTCCGTTTCGAGATCTGTGGCAGAAGAAGTTTCAAAGGCTAATCTACTGGGTCTATTGGAGGCAGAAGCGAGAAGTGCAACCGATACGCTAGTTACTCTAAGTGTCCTGGAACTTCTTTACGAGGTATAGCTCCTATCCATAGTTGTGTTTGAATCAAATTTAAACTGCCATTCTTGTAATAAGATATCGACATAATTCTGTGTTCTATTCTCTTTGTTTGACAATGAAGTTGGCAGAAGTTGAGCACAGTGCTGAGTTTCTGCTGAAAGCCAGCCTCCTTCAACTGCTTACTTCTATAATCAGGTCGGTGAAGAGGAGCTATATATATCTCATCCATGATGATGTCCTTATAGTTATTATCAACCGTTCGCTGATTTCCCTTTTTCCTTAGCAATGAAGCTGCAGAATCTGTTTTAAGATCAAGAGCCATGATGATAGCTGGAAGGCTTCTGTCCAAAGAAAATGCTTTTTCATTCATCAATGAATCGGGTGAGCCGTCTTCTTATCTCTTATCTGAAAAGGGATTATTCTATTTCACCATAATAATAAAGTTGTAAAATAAATTACTTCAGTCTATTCTCTTTCGAACTGTTGCAATGAGCTCCTTGGTCCAGATGTACATGATTTTTGTCCGACCCTTATAATCATTAATGGTTCTTTTTTCTGTATCGTAGACTGTAGATCTGTTCTCTCAGCTATTGATAATAGGTCTGAGAAACTTGGAAGTCAAGACGCGGATGAATACGAATGCGCACTAGAAGCAATAGGCCAAATTTCGTTGTGTGAGTTATTTCGTAAAACCCCTCGATCACATTAAATGCATTAGGCATTTTGGGGCGAGTTTTTACCATTTTGCGAACGGTGATGTTACAGCAATCCTAGGAGCAACACTTGTCCTAACAGTTTCGCCTTCTCCGGCAAGACGTGTGATTGATTCTGCTTTCGAACGACAACACGGTAAACAGCTGGTGAGAACTCATTAATCCTTTGCGAAATCCACCCTTCGATCCTATAAACTGCGAAATTATGGTCCGAGTATATTCATGTCGATATATTATCCGTTGTTCAATGAACAACCCCAGGCTGCATTGCATTCTCTTGGGAACATTGCTGGCGAAACACGTGCAACTAATAATAGGATTCTGAACAATGCTGCTGAAGAAACCCTTCGAAATCTGATTTACGATAAAGCATCAGCAACATCTAAGCTGACCCCATCTGTAAGTGTGAATTTCGTTTTAGAACTCATTTGATTGCTGTGATTTCCTCGCTGGTTGATTCCATTTTATTGTGTGGTAATAATATGATTGCAGGGCCTCCTTTTATCTGTTCTTCAGCAGGACTCTGAAGTTCGTATTGCGGTGAGAATGTTTATGATTGATAAATGAAACCTAACAAAAAAAAATAGGAGTATTCAGTTTCTGAGTAAATCTGTAGCATATTGAGGCAATATCCATATAACCCCATATACGTCAAACGATGTATAAAGATTGATTATTTCGTTCTTACATGGATTGCAGGGATACAGAGTAATAATGGGATTGGTGGCTCGACCATGGTGTCTGATGGAGATCGTCTCAAAAGCCGATATAATTGATATAGTGACCAATGCGTATACAGAAACCAACAAGATAGGTATCCAAAATGTTCTCTTTATATGCATCATCTGCGATTTCGACATATTTCTTTATGCTCTAAAAATCTTTTATATGTTGTAGGAATGGAAACGAGGCATCGATGTTGTGAAGCAATATTCAAGGCATTTGCATCGTCTGAGAAACTCATCAGTGATCCCTCCTTTGCCGGCATGTTTTCCAAGGTTTGAACTATAGCACCCTTTGAAAATATTTGGGTCCACTAATTTAGATTCAAAACTATACATCTCTTCTAACATATTTGAAAATATATTTATATTTCAGCTACAAGAAGCAGTAGCGAGAGGCCCTTATGCTGCGAGGAAGCACCATGAAGCTCAACCACTTGTTATGACAGCCGATAGGTTTTGAATGCAAGTTTTTTTTCGTTGATGTCTAACAAATAAATACTGCTCTGAATGAATTAAGGATCCTTTGCTTTGAGTTGTAATAATGTTTATTATACTTTGCATGCGTGTCATCGCAATAGGAAAAAAGCATCTGCATGGTAAGAAATCAAATCCAACGCACCAAACCAAGTCCACGTTTATAATGAAGGTATGACATAAAATGTTTAAGACAAGACAAGACAAGAACATCTTTTGAATCAACTAGAAATGTAAGTACCTAAACTGATTCGAAGAAGCATAATTTTGTCATATGCTACATAATTTGAAGAGAAAGAGGATTAAAAAAACCAAAATCTCTTCCCCCTCTGCTTATTCTGCAAAATTAGGAACATAAGTTACTTTATTCCTACTTTTCTCAAAGAGGGGCATCCTCAGAAATGTATCATCTTTCTAATTGTTCATTTGCATAAGTAGTAAATAAGGATAAAATATAATCATATTGACAGAAATACCTTGTCCTGATTTTGCGAGGATGGCAATATAATAGGCTGAGGAAGAACACTTTTGTCTGCTGCTATTTGCTGCAAGTAGGGTTCCACCTTTTCTTTCAACATCTCGTTCATCTGGTAATAATCAGTTCAAGAAAATCACAACATGGATTATCGGAACTAGCAATATACAGCTCGGAGATGGGAAAATACAAATTTGCCCTCCTCACCTTTTCCTCCCGCCACTTAGTTTCCCATTGAGCGTCTAATATCTGTTCGGCGATCTCCCTCTGAGCGTTGAGCAGAATAGTCATTTCGTACAGCTTCTTTGGATCTTTGAGGTCTTTCTCACTCCAAGAAGACGCACTTAGTGGAAGCTCAAGATCCTGCTTTTTCATTGTGTTCTATGATGTAATAACTTGACCAAACATTGAAATAATTTATCTCGAGAAGATAAACGTTACCCCCCAATTTTGAGGCCTAGGAGGAGGATCGAGATTCATGACTTCAGCCTCGAGAGCTTTCTTGGCCTTATAGAGCGAAACGTTCTTCACAATCACGGGATCATCTTTAGCACGAACTGGATCCATGGAGATCAAAGCCTGTAAAATTTTACGAGTGAGCTCATAATTTAAGAATATTTTCTTTTTTTAAAAATAAAAAAAAAATTAAAACAGTTACCTGTTGCAAAACCTCCCAGCCAGGTTCTCGTTTGGCGACCTCGTCTCGAAGTTGATCATATCGCGTGGATTCCTGAAAGAATCGTAGGAAGATGGTAAATGTAAGATTATTACAAGGGAGTAGTTGCATAGAAAACATAGGGACTGATATGTAGTCAAACGTAGACTGACCTTGTATTGCCACCATATCCTCTGCTTCACATCGTCATCGTAATTAATACCTCCCACAATCTGTGGAAGCGTTATTAACCAAAACGCAGCAATGCTAGGATCCTTCATACTGTCAACGATGTGCTGTGGAAGTCGAAAAAAACATCAGCGGGTTTCTTTCAGCCATCATATTTTGAAAATTTTCATACAATACATTATTATCTTCTGGTCATAATACAGTTGGCATGTACCTCATAAGGGTAATCCATCTTCCGCAAGACGTTATAAGCTTTCCACGGAGGTTCCATTATCTAAAGAAAGTGACAAGACATGGAAAAGAACAAATTATATGTCAGCAAAATATGAATGATATAACACACCATTTATCAAAAGAGAATGAATCCAACATCATTATATATAAGAGCAGCAAATCTTACATCATCGGCAGATATCCTAAGTGGGAACTTGCCTTTGCATTCTGGACACCTCATCACCCCCTGCGATGTAACATCAATGATCAAGAAGTAATCAGGAACTTAGGAGTGTACTATTCAACGTATCATCAGCACCTAAAATGCAAGAGATGAAGACTACGTATAGGAAATCATGTTTGGTGGAAGTAGTGGAAACTAACCCATAACTCAATAAAATTTCATACAGAGTATATCAAGGTTCTTACTGATCCATTACAATCTGGGCATTCTTTAGATGGAAGGGGCAGATGAAGGTCAACACTCGAAGGAAGGTGAACCAACTCAGCTCGGTTTTCTACAATTGCTTCAGCGATGTTTTCAGCAGTAGCCTTCTGTCCACTGTAATCAGGGCATCATAAACATAAAGAAAATAATGAATGATCTTGACCAAAACTATGGGCACAGAGGAAAGTTAAGAACTTGATACCGCTTCTGTACCATACAAGATAAAAACGATATACCTGTATTTTGTTTACAAATTACATGATACATTACTACCAAAATTTGAAAATTACGGGAAACCATCAACGCTCAAGCATCAATGAATTGCAATCACCAGAACAATACTCCGTAACTAAATATTCAGCATCAGTTGCCTACCTCCTCAATGTGTAGTTTTTCACTTGATACTGCACCTTTCCCGAGCCTCTGCACATTGTACATTGCATCGCCTGCCACCCACTGCATGTCTTACAGTTCCTACACATCAATACAAACCATTAGTGGTACCACCAATCAAATTGGGCAAGATTGGCACTATAGGACGTGATGATATGTAAGCCTATCCATGGATGTCCAAAAATTGGGTTAAAGAGCAAGAAAGTTCTACGAGAAAGATTTAAGTCACCTCTGACACAGGACCTTCTTTCCAAGTTCGAAGGCAATGTCATAAGTCCCAAGGGTGGCAATGGCCTGTAATGAAATCCCAAGTGACACAAAGTTACAAACGAAGCCACTAATTTAAACAGACTATTTCAAGAAACTCGAAACAAACAACGAAATATCAACCTTCCACTACTCCAACAAAAAACGAAAGAAGACAAACAGAAGTATCATCGTCAAACTTACAAAAATTGCAGAGTAAGACAGCTTCGATACAAACTCCGGTACACCAAATCCACGTGGCGCAGAGCCAGCTATGTCGAAGACAAGCGTGAAAGGCGATAAAACTACCTTAACAGGAAAATCGAGTATGTCCATAAGCTGCTGGCCATAGCGACGAGTGAAGAGCTTGTACTGTAAATCAGCAAATTTCTTTACGCTCCTTATCAACTTGTCTGTTCCTCGAGACATTTTGGGAGGGGATTACGCTTCAGCTAGTGATTATTCATCGGCTCTCACTTCACAATTGTAAGAAGGGGTTTATCCAAGAAGATGAGGAGGCCGCTTCGGATAAAAGGGGTTCTAACTTCTATTCTATACGAGAATTGTTTGTATTTTCGATTTTAATATTTGAAATTTAGCATCCTGACAGTAATAATTTTATAACATAATTATTTTTCTTAAGAATCAATTTCCTCTGCTAAAATTGTTGAATGTGTAATTACATAGATGTAACCCCATTAATTATTACATTATAACAATGTCTGGAAAACAACAAGAACCTGAAATAGGCTACAAACAACTCAAAGCAAACATAAAACAAAAAAATGGCACTAACAAGTTTCTGTAATCAAAGGGATTTAGCCACATTTCTGAAATCATTCAGACAAGAATGCAACAGTTTCTGGCGCTTGTTAAGCGACTGTCTTTCGTTCTCGAGCATGTCGATAGCTCCCGGGACAACAAACATGTCCATAAACTTCGCATCACTAACCGCAAACAAGTCCAGCGCAAGAGCTACCATGAGACGCTCTCGGCTGCCAAAATGCATGAATGGAAATCAGATCGAAGATAAAAGATAACCATAGATTGGTTGATAAAGGCACTAATCTTTAGTAACAGTATTCATGATCGGTTAATAAGATATTAATTTTCAGAGGATGAAACACTAGCTTAGCTACATACCAAGGTGTCAAGAATCCAGAATTTAGAGTCGAAGACACTCCCCTCTCTATCAAAACCTCGCGGATTTGGGCGAAATGTTGGGCAGCAAACGAGCATATATCCGTGTAAGCTGACCCAGATTTAGTGGCAACAACATCTCCTCTACCCAATAAGAGGCCGCCGCCGCCATTTTGGATTTTAGAATGATCTGAATTCTTATTACCTCCTGCAATTCTTGACTGACGCTTTTTAGCTCCTCCTCCTATGCCATTCCCAAGTTCCATTTTAATTACGTTGTTTCTATCGCATGGCTGATCTGGCGATGGGGTCTCGGGTACGGTGATATGGCACTCCTTAAGAGGGTCTCTGCCTTCGGCAAGTTTGCCCGGGGTGGTTTCATTTCTCTCGGGAAGAATGTTTTCTTGGTTGTCAATGGTTTCTTTTTGTGGAGACGCCCCACCAGCTGATAGCTCGAAACTGCATAATCCACTGTTAAGGACTTGATTTGTTTGGTAGTATGTGTTTAGACCTGCGTTGACGCTCCCCATTATGTTGTTTTTGTAGCAAATTTGTGAGTATGGGCTTGTAACCGAATCGAGATGGTGTTGAACAACTTCCTTGCACTGCTTAGCCAAGTCCTTTACGAAGCGGTTATAGGAGTGTCTCAATGCAGCGTGAAAACCAACGTACCCATCCATATCTCCTGATTGCTGGCCAACTAACAGAAGAAATGTAATGAGCGACAAAAAATGAGTAAATTGATTGGAATCCAACTCCAGAAAGACTACTTTTCCATTCCTATCATGCTTCGAAAAATTAGGGCTTAGAATGAGGAGACTTACAAGTGAATCTAGAGTGGTTATGCTGCTCCCTCTCCACAGCAATATCAAAAAGATTGCACAAAACATATGAAAGACGATCACATGCAGTATCAAGAAGAGGTGCAAGCCAAAATTTTGCTGCAGCACGCGCAATCTCTGCTGCGGCTTCTGAAACTCCTTTGCTTCCACTGCGGCCAGCATGGGCTAGTAAGATATTAGCTACCTGCAAAGGAAAAACGTGAAGTTTATAAAAATTCACACTATTGTAACAGATCCAAAAGCTCAAGAACTGTAAGTACCTTCTCCCTCGATACAGCTGGGCACTCCATGGAATATGTAGCACAACGGAACTCATGAACCACTCTTTCAAATGCAGAACCTCCATAAAGACGCAGACTCGCATTTGGCGGCTTTATATCAGCTGCCACACCAGGCCAACCACCTATCCCACTCATTGATTTTTCCTCTTCAGTTGTTTTTCCCCATTCCTCTGGTGCAGGATCTGCTGCTCCATCAAGAAATGCTTCCTATGGAATTACAAATGCCATTTAACTTCATAGGCCAACTAACTTTATGCAATGTAGTGGGATAAAGCGAATATATTTCTTTTTATTCGGACAAAATTGACATACCAGATGGCAGCAAATAGAAGAAGCATACAACATGGAAGATCTACGCAATTGAGAGACATCAGAAGCTGCCTTTATTCTCCTGTCTATCCTATCCAGCTCAGCTGTAATTTCAGCGCAGCGCTGCTCGAGTAAGGCCATTGTGGCGGGAGCAGCTTCTTCATACCTTTTCTGGAGCTCGGATTCTAGGAAATCTCTGAGACAACCAAACCCTATGTGGGATCTGTACTTCTCTTCATCGAAACCCCCTGTGACACCTTCACGTAGATGTTTAAGTACTTCCGCATCTATATGAGATATTTGTCTGCGGAACTCCTCATTCGAAACTATGCTTCTTTCTTTTGGCAGGGCAACAAAGAAGGGTCTAGTCTTCTCACCCAGATATCCGCTGGCACTCAAGTACCTATCAACTTCCCAACGGTCCCCGAACTCCTGCATGTGTGAACTACTTTACAATCCCATCTGTCGTAGAGTCAAATACTGATTTCAATGTTACATAAAGTGAGGTAACTCTAACCTTAAGTCGGTTGTCAAATTTGGATACAACAATAATTGTTCGTCTGAAAGCAGGATCAATTTCACGAATAGTGTCTAACCACAAAGAAGAGCACCACTCAACACTACTTTGCTGAAGGAAAAGAATGATCCGATGGGGTGGACTAGCTAAGGACTTCACCATGGACAATATTTCGTCAGGCGTGTTCTCTGGTTCACCTTTCTTAGCCTGTATAATCATGTCATTCTATTAGCTCAAGGAAAAAATAAAAACAATCAGTTTACAGAATCTCCGGTAATCATCTTGTACGTATACCTTGAGAACAAAACCAGGTGTATCAATGATTGTAAGGTTAGGACAGTGTGCATATTCTGCTCTAATGACAATGGGATTAGGAGAAACAGCAGTTCTTGTCTTCTTCAGCAGAGCTTCAGTCCGTGTCTTTATCATATCGGCAATCGCAGTAGGGGACACGAGTGGAGTCCCGTACTCTTCAGAATCCTCTTCCTAATCAAAACAGTCAAATCACCGATCTACTCTCAAATAGAGCAGAAAAACGAAGGCTGTCTACTTCCAAAAACACATAGGAACATCACCAGCAACAAGACATCATAAAAAGCAAAAACCCATATCAAAGCTCGCCTAACCTGAAACCTACAACGAGGCTCAAGGGCTGCCTGATCGTGAACCATCTGCAGAATGAGCGGTCTCCTCGTACCCATCTCAACCTCTCTCACGTTAAATCGAAACCCTAACAATGCTTCTAGAAGCGAACTCTTTCCATCGGATTGTCCGCCGATGGCGACTATCTCTGGAATTGGTAGCTTCTCTCCGAAAGCTACTGCTGCAGCCTGCAGACGACTGTAGGCCTCGAATCGGAGAGCTCGATCCGTGGGAATCTCCATAGACGATTGACCGTGATGGTGCTTGTGTCTCTTGGAGTTGGATTTCGGCGTGGCTGACATTGGGATCGAATTGAATTGAAAGATGGCGAAGAAGAAAGAGAAGATTGTTCGTCAGAGACACTATTTTGAAATTTGAAATTGAGTAGGGTGCGTAGAAAAGAGCCGTTGTTTATTATGCAAGTTGGGCCTATTGATATTGAATCTTATTTATTAAGGCCCAATACAAAAGCTCACAAGCCCAATTAACAAGCTCTCTGTTCCTTTCAGTCCAAAAATGATGTAGAGTAAAAGCAAAAGACAACATACTACAGAAGGAAGAAAGAACTAACGCTGTGTCCAATCTCTTTGTCTACAATGCATCACAGCAAAGATAGAATGCCATGAATTCGCCTACACTCTTCACCTTCTCAGCTTTCAGTTTTCGATCTTCAGAAGCTTTAAGGATCCGTTTGTTCAGTTCGATTCGTTTATGAAGAACGCCAAAAGCACACGAAGCTTCGATCGTTCTTCCCACGATACTCTTTACTCGTCCAAAACTGAGCCTAAACGATTAGAAGTTAAAAAGATTCAAGCCATTTCCAAGAGCTTAATGTTTCCCATGGAGTTTGCAGCTACTAAAGTCGTAGATTGCCCTCGCCAACACACAGATGATATAAACTGTGTGCTACCACCTTCCACGTCATCGCCCGAACTACGATCATTGCCACTGAATTTAAACGATAGCACAGGCATCGAAAAGGCCTTGTGATATACAAAAACCTGTGTATATATATATATATCATATATACAATCAGAAAAAAAAAAATACCAACACTTCAAACTGTAAGAAGAAGATAATAACAAAGTCCACAGACCTCATTCGTTTCTGAGCCAGTTGCAATATAACCATCTGATGCAGACAAGCCAACAAAGTTCTGAAAAACAGAGTATTACTATCTTCAGTCAGTTCTCGAATGATGGAACTTTCATTTCTTCTTTTTGGTTGATAAAAATAAATACCTTTACATTCAGATGGCCAGTGTACGACTGCAGAGGGCAATCTAGGACTTGGGAATTGCACATAGACAAATCCCAGAGCTTTAAAGTGTTATCAGTCGAAGAAGAGACGAGTGTCGTCGAGTCTACGAACTTCACATAGCTCACAGTCTTGTTATGTCCCACCAAAGTGCATAGAGGCATTTTCATGCTTCGAAGATCGTAGTAATATATTCTGTGATCTGCCGAACCAAATGCAAGGGAACGACTTGAATCTGTAGGAAACTGAACGCAGCATATGTTTGCCTTTGTCTTTACGGTGCCGACGCTTGTCCCCTGTGCAAAATAGCAGGTAAAAAACATCAAAAAAACGCAATCTTTAATCCACACATAGCAGCGGATGATTTGTATAGTAATACGTTTTATATTCAAAGCGTGCTGAAATAAATATGCCTGATTGATATTCCATAGCTTAACAGAGCCATCATCGCTCCCACTAGCAAGCATCGTTGGGTCTGCTAAAGAGAAGTCAACAGACCACACACGGCGCGAGTGCTCTTTCATTTCTTTGAAAACTTGGCTTCGGGTGACATCCCAAACCTGGAAAAAACGATGAAAAAGAAAAAAAGATTAAATCTTGGCCGATTATCTTGATGGTAAACGGCGAAAAAGTATGATGATAAATGGTTGTAACTCGCCTGCACAGTCCCTTCGAAGTTGCTCGAAGCTATTTGGCTCTTAATGTATCCATTCCAACATATGCTGCTCAGTTTCGACCCGCTAGCCATTTCAACAGCTGGGTAATGAATATCGTGGGCTTCGTTCAAGATTGAGTTGTAGTCGAAGACTTTGATCTTCCTCGCCACGCCCGCGGTGGCGAAGAACTCGCCGTCTCTGTCGAAGCTAAGAGAACAGACGAGGTTCGAAGAGTTCAACAGATCGCCCTGTTTTAAATCTGCTTTGACTTCCAGCTTACTGTAAGAAAGGTACTTGCACAACCCTTGTAAGAACGAACTTATCCAGCCATTTGATTTCTGCTCATTACGCCTCAAAGAAGCGTTACTAATCAAGCTTCTCTCAGAACTGATATGAGATTGTCTGCTCAAGGGCCTTTGAACGATGGGTTTTGCAGATCTACGCCGCGCTAGAAAGTACGCAGATTCCAATTTCCTGAAATTCTTCATCAGCCGAGGATTTTGGAAGAGAATGCTTCGTTCCATCGTCTGATTTTCATCTCCATGGCCTTCTGATTCTTCTGAGCTTGTTATGGAGGAAAGGCCTTGTCTTATTCGTTTTCTCGAGCTCAAATCCAAGCCCGAGTTTCCCTTGATTCTTAGAGTCTGTTGAAGCTTTGTTACTTCATCTGTATCCGAAGAAATGATGGATATGGTTTCTGTTAAGCTATCTGCAACTTCTTGTTTTCTCTGTTGAAGTCGAAGAAGAAACTCGAGCAGCAACTCTTGCTCCTCTATCTTGTCCCGAAGCGCTATCGCAGCTTCGCGCTCTTCTATGTCGTCTTTGGGCTCATTCAAAAACTCACTTTGCAGAAGTTCGCTGTCAGAATTTAGAGAGGAGCTTCACTAGATCGAATAAAACTTTGAAACACTGAAAAAGGAAACTTCAAAAAAATTCTTTGTTAGAATTCTCACCAACCTCATTTTAGGTCGGTTAGTTGGCTCGGGATGGAGCAACCACAGGCAAAACGAAGCTTCTTTAGGCCACTTAAGGAGCAATTGCGGAGGCAGAACTCTATGTCTGAGGTTAGACATAGTTGTGCTCTTCTCTTCCATGCTACCAAATGTACAGAACAGCTGCTCACAAGCAAAGCAAATACAGTATAATTATTACCTCATTCGCATAAATATAGGATTCTTACATTTCCTTCGCTGACCGACCTCAAAGAGTAATACGCCGAGTTGATATATATCAGATGCGCAAGAACAGTCGCCGCCGTATATCTCTTCAGGGCTTGCGTACCAGCTCGATTCCATTAGCAGTATTCGCTTCATCGGAAACGACTGTTTCTGATCGCCTTTCTCACACTCATTGCCCGACGCACCTATGCTACTTTGAGATCGAAGATTCGTGTAAGAAAAATGGCAAGGCACGGACGAATCGAACCCCTTCTTAACCTCAGCCGAATCCGAGCTAGAATCAGAGCACGAAGGAGATTCGATGAAAGAGACCCTATTCAGCGAGGACATAACAAAGCAAGATGGCCTCACATTGTGAACAGCAATTCCCTGAGAGTGGGCCATGCTCACAATATCTGCTACTTGAGAGAAAATGTGAAGGCACTCGAGGGCATCGACTCTTCTTTCTGGGCCGTCTAACCACTGTCTCAAGCTGACATCATTGGACTCGATTCTTCGGTCCACGACAGCGTTGTCGCCCTCCTTGGCCCGAGTTCTATCGCTGCTGATATGAGGCGAAGCAGTAATCAGATTTTCCCTACCTTTTCTTGCTGGTGAGAAGCCTGAATTTTGGGAGGTGTTGTCCGCCGATGGCCTGAGGTTAGTCCCACGGAGAATCCTAGGATTTCTATCTGAGAAAGACGAAGAGTTTGCCCCCCTAATGCTGTCTGATCTTTGCCAGGCTGACTCAGATGAGCCCTCCATTGCAGTATTCACCTATGAGGGCTCTTACATGAATCCCAGGAAACACACAAACACATGCAAGATCACTGCGTGATTTGAAGGTCGTCGGATTTCTAACAAGTTCCTCCGCCGTAAACCCACTCATCATCGATCAAAGTACACATCGAATGTACAAACAGCAGCCTTGATCATGCAAGAAATTAAGCATAAAGCAACTACCTTTACTCGGCAAAACACAGAGTTGGAGAAAAACCAGAAACTATAATCCGATCAGCTTTGATTATGTTGCAAGAGTTGTGGAGTTGGGAGGATAGAAAGCAAGCAAAAAGGGAGGAGGAAAAAAAAATCGTTCTTTTTATGTGGGTGTGAGAGAGGATGAAAAAAAGAACATTCACAAGGTGAGGTGAGGTATTGTTTTAGCTCAGCTAAAGAATCACCACCACACAAACATACTCTCAACTTTTTCGTTTTAGTCTGAAAATATGAAAACTAATATAAAAATAAAGAACACAGTGCATCCCAAGGGCACTTTCAGCCTCACAAAAAAGCTCCCCACAAAAACAAACCAGAACGCCACGAATAAATCCCAACCCAGGCAATTAAAATATAGAGTATTTGGCACCTGTTACACAGGTTTGTATATATAATAATATATATCCAGAAATATGTCTTAAAAGGAACTAATATTTTATTCGGATTCTGGACAAAACCCTAAAACTTGATCTTTATGCTATTGCTTATTACATACAACCAGCGTTAATTACCGTGGCCTTTCGTTGTCCTCAGGTCTCTTGAGCGAGAAAAAAGTGGCGACGCGAATTAAAAAAATAAAGGTACAGCTACAATTGCAATTCTAGGTTTTCTTTTCTCCTATACAACAACAGTAGCAAGCCTATCGGCAATATTCAATTTCCAAGAAGAGCAATGCGCAAATTATATATTAGCAAAAGTAACCATGTGATTAGTTTTGTAGGAGTAATATCGTTAAAAGGACCCCTCGACCTTCCACATACCTGATTATAAAGCACATAAAAGCGCAGAGTTAAATTATAGGTTGAACAGTTCTTCCTTGTTGCCATCTGTATTTGTTTATTTGTTCTTTAAGCTGATTTGTTTATCGCTTTGGTGGGATGCGATGACGAGTTGCTTCAAATGTCAATGGACCAAACAATATGTAACACTTGTGCTGATTACAGAGGCTTCTTAATTCAACATAGTTTTGATTATGATTATTCTATCTCAACATGGTTTTCCAGAAATAACATATATATCACCCATCTTCCAAATAGACCCACCAACCTGTGACATTTGTTTAGAATATCTTGGAGATCTGAATCAACACTGTTCTCACAAGTGTTATTACCATTAGTGAAGATTGAGGGTCTCAGACATCGTCATTTCAAGCACTAAAGAGGAAAAAGGATCATTTTTTTTTACAGGGGAACTAAATGTAGGAGACTTCTTTTCTTTTTCAATTGTAAGGCGAACCATCTTATGTGGCGGTAGAGATTATTACAGATGATTATCCCAGGCATAGATTTCAGTAAAGAAATGGGCCCGTTGTTGAATCATGTAATATCTTTAATGGAAAGTTAATCAGTTTCAAGAAACAACTCTACGCCATTGCTTTGCTTGTATATTATTTACAAAGAGATAATCGGGGATCTGTAGGAAAAAAATAAATCCCTCCTTCTAAAATCAAAATCTCTTATGCAAAAGCCAAGCTTTGAAGCTTTGGATCCGTGTACCTACCGTTTGCTGTAGGAACTTTGGAGTTTATTCGACTTGACTGAAGGGATCATCAGTATAGCATTACTCTGTTTCAAGCCAAGAAAAAAAGATCAAATCTTGGGTTCTTAAGCTTTAAAGTGAATCACTCATCAATGCCTTCCCCAGAATTTTTCCCCTTGCCATAACTTGTGAAGGCCTAATGATGTCCTATAATAGTGATAAAATCTTTCTCTTTAGCCATAAGCATGCTAGTAAAGCTAATTGGATTCAGCAAGGCTTCTTCTTCACATTGCAATGGCGCATCGAAAGTTGATGGTGCAATGGCTCGACTCTTTATCTGTGAGGATGATGATTCATAAGTTGAAATCCGAAAAAATGATCGAGAACGAAACGTCGATGGTGTATTGAATAAATCGTCGAGCTGAGCTGAAGGACGGCGCACCTTGGAGAGGTTCCTCGATAGTTCAAGAAACCATTAAAACGGTTACTCGCGCCTCGAGCGGAAAAAGCGACGCATTGTAGCGCATTGTTGTAACTTCTCGTGTAAAGAGTTTCGAGAAATGTCGTAAAAAACACGAAATGCGCTATTTGTTCTGATTTTTCGCGAATTTTCCCGGTTGAAATCTACGAAGAAGCTTGATCCTTTAACCCATGGATAGATTGATAGTAAGACCATCAATATTATTTGACATCAATTAAACATAACAATCTCATAAATTATAATTTAGCAAAATATATATTAGTAGGGAAAAACATTTCAATTAATTATGTCTCGTGAAATATATATATATATATGTATACATATATTGCAATTAAATTAGTTCTTGACCCTATCCCATTCATGTCGAATCCAAATTTAAAGTCATAGTAGGAAATTCATAAAATCGAAATGTCGAATCCACTCGCAAGGTGAGGTGGGGTATTGTTTTAGCTCAGCTAAAGAATCCATTTAATTAGGGTTTAACGGTTAGTGGACTGGTCAAAAACTCATTTAATTAGGAGGGTTTAATGGTTATTGGACTTATTTTTATTGGGCCCTTAAAAGAATCCCTAATCTTACATTAGAAATCCGTGCTGGGCTCAGTACAAAAACTTTGATTCCCCTGTTTTGGTTCTGTTGACATAATCTCCCGAGAGAATCACGAACTAACCATGTTGTAGCAAATCAATACCACATATACTGTGTCAATTTACCCTGCACTAATCAATCACCGCCGTCCACCGTCACTCCACCGACTGAGCCGCCGCTTACAGGTGCAGCTCATCAACAAAAAATTCATGCCATGGGCGAAAATCTCAGGCTCAGTAGCTGTTGCTTAAAGATTACATTTTTATTACATGGGCGCCTGTCTTATGCGAAGGACTTCTTCATTCTTCATAAAGCTTGGGAGTTCTTACGACCTGGGTTTGCGCAGAAAGTGGTTAGGTGATAAAGGAACGAAGTTTCTTTGCAACATGTACAGTCGTGTCTCAGCAATGAGGGTTTCCGATGAATCGGATTACTCAACGTCCAATAGCGAAAGCTGTTCAGAGGGTGAATGTAGTTCCTCGAGAGAATTCGAGAGGGTTGAGTTTTTTTCTTCTGTTGGTAGAGTTGTTAAGTCGTTGAATTGGAGGGTTGCAAGGAGACTGCGTTTTGCCAAAGCTGTGGGAAGGTATGGTTTTGATAGGTCTTTCGCCGCATATGCGATGTTGGTGAATGTTTACGCTGATGCTCAGTTGGAAGAGGAGGTCTTCGCTTTAATTCGAGACATTGTTTCTTATTACAAAGACAATGGACACAATCTGTTCGATATCATGTTTCTGCTTATGGAACAGCCTGGGGATGTAAAAAGGTCGAGTTTTGTTGCCAATGTGCTTATGAAAGTATTTGCTTCTAATCGTATCTTGGACGGCGCATTCGACGTTTTCGTAAAGTCTACGAAAATTGGTATCGAATTGGATATACGGTGCTGCAATTTCTTGCTCAAGTGCTTGGCGGAAAACAACGAAAGAGAGGCCCTTTTGGCTGCTTTTCAAGAAATGAAGAACTTTGGGCCGTTCCCTACTGTGTACACCTACACGATTGTGATGAAATTTTACTGCGAAGGCAACCAAGGTAAAGTAGAAATTGACGAAGCTTACGATCTTCTGGAAGAAATGCGGGAAAACAGAATTAGTCCATCTGTTGTCACACTTAATACGTATATCAATGGATTGTGTAGAGTCGGTGAAGTTGACCTTGCTTGGAGATTTCTTCAAGATTCTCACCCACTAAACTGCCACTGCTACAATTCGGTCATTCATGGATTCGTGAACAAAGGGGAACTCGATAAGGCTATCTATGTCTTCGACAAATTGAAAGGCAGTGGTATCAGCCCAGATGTATATAGTTACAGTACTCTGATTGAGGGATTTTGTAGATACGGAAATGTCACGAAAAGTCTTAGTCTTTACCAAGAGATGGAAAACAATGGCCTGAAGCCATCTCTAGTTACCTATACCTCGATCATAAAAGGTCTATGCATCGAAGGGCGAATGGAACAGTCACTAAAAGTGTTCAAAGATATTGGAAAAACTGAGGTTGGATATGACCAACGTATATATGACACTTTAATTTCAGGGTTCTGTGCTCATGGCCAAATGGATAAGGCCAATACCCTCGTCGAGGAAATGATGGCAAAGGATTTATTTCCTAGCCCCTTATGTTGTAAGAGTTTGATCCTAGGATTCAGCAAGATTGGTTCTTCGGAGAAAGCGCTAACCTTTTTCAATCTTATGACACAATCTTGCGCTGAGATGCCCGTTTCAGTCGTTACGTGCAATCATGTAATAGGTGGATTCTGCAAAGAGCGTCGGTTCGACGAAGCACTGCAATTTATGCACGAAATGAGGTGTAAAGGCATATCTCCCAACGTTGTCACCTTTGGTTTGGTAATAGACGGTCTATGTAAACAGCAAAAGACCGAAAGGGCTTTGGAACTAATCCCTTCAATGCTCAGGTGTGGAATTTCCCCTAATGTTGTGATATACAGTTGCCTCGTCGACGGTTTTTCCAAGCAAGCTGAGGTACAGAAAGCTCTCAACTTGTTCCAAAAAATGGTGAAATTGGGTGTTGATAGTGATGTAGTAGCACTTGCAACTCGTATCGACGTACTTTATAACGGTGGAATGGTTGAAGAGGCGCACAAAGCGTTCGATAGGATGCTTTCCAAGGGACCGAAGCCCGACGTATTTTGCTACACTTTAATCATCGCTGGATTTTGTCGCGAGAAGAACATGGAAATGGCTTGGGAGAAGTACCAAGAAATGGTTCTAAGTGGGATTTCGCCTTCTGTTGTTACATATACTTGTCTGATGAGCGGGTTTTTCAAGGTTGGTCGATTGGATGCGGTCATGGAATTATTACATGAGATGGACGAGAAAATGATCTCTGTCGATGACTTTGCCTATGCTGTTCTGATTCGTGGGTTTCAAAGGCTTGGACATGGTGATATAGCTAAGAACATGCTCATTAAAATGCAGGAGAATACGTAGTTAGTTTATTTTTTCTCCTCGATCTTTCCGAAGATTAGACGAGCCGATGAACTACCTCTTGGTCTCGGTGACATATCCTTGTGCAGCCTAAATTCTCGTCTCAGTGTAATGATAATTTCGAGATCGACTTCAAAGGTAGGATATGCATTGGCTCGAGAGCCCGTAATGTATCCAAGGATCGACAAACGCATCTTCTCATTGAGGGCTTTGGTCGTCGGGTTGGTTTATATATATATATATATATATATATATATACACTAGTCGATAGAAGCCGCGCATCTGCGCGGCGATAAATGCCTATATTTTTTCTATTTATTATGAACAGATCATGATTCATCAATAATGAATCATCAAAATTAAATCATGATTCATCACAATGAATCATCAAAATGTATGATTAAATGTGGATGTTTTGGAATATTAATGACTCATGAACTATGATAAGATGAGGTGTATAAAAATATATTGTATTTTTGTATGAGTTGTATAGATGATTAAATTTGTATTTTAGTGTATGATTTTAGTATAAATAGGTGTTTTAAGTTGCATTGTAAGATCAATATAGAAAATATATTATCTCCCTTTAAAATCTCTCCTTATATTATAATCATAATATATATAAAATAATCTTAATAAATCATAATAAATATTTTATAACACTATTGACATATTTTTCACTAATTTATATAAGCTTGTATTTTACTTCCCTTATTGCTAATTGATCTTAAAGTGCAATCCCATGAGCTTATAAATTTTGGTTTATAAGATTGGAGTTTACGGGGAACCCAACAAATTCGAAAACTGCTGCGACTTAGTTTTGCTGACAGGCCATGAATGAACTTGTGAATGTTTACTTCTGCTGCGATAGGCGAATAGAAAGAACTTTGTTGCTACATGAAAGGATCATTCAAATTTTCGTTTCAAAATGCATTTTATCCATGCCCCTTCTCGTCTCGAGTTAGATCTTGATTTTATCAAGGGGCATTTTCATTTCAGGCCTCCACATAACTATCATTTAGGATTCAGGCCCTCTTTGCAAAAATTTAGTTTTAAGGACTAATTTTTTGCAGTACCACTTCATTGCTCTTTCATACCAGTATGTTCAAATTTTGTAACACACACCATAATTCAGTACCGGTTTATGATCATCAGATACCAGTTTATTCTCTGCAGTACCACTTCATTGCTCTGACATACCAGTATGTTGAAAGTTTGTAATTCAAAACGATCATTCTATACCAGTTTATATATCTTTTTTCATACCACTTTTTTGCACCACACAAAATGGCTCCTTTAACCTAAAAAATTCTCAAACACGACCTGTATTCGAAATTAAACCCTTAACGGGGCCTGATTTCCAATTGACCCTTTTATCAATACTGGTGCATGGTTTCTAATTTTAAAAAAGGGACTTGGAATCATTTCTTTCAAATATTACGGTAATTAATGTAAATAATAAATAAAAAATTCGAAAAAAACGTCAGAGAAATATTGTGCGTGTGATGACTGATGAGAAGTCCGAGACCGGAAAGTAGAGTAGCGCTGAAGACCGGAAAATGCCGAAGAACGATGCACCGTCCACGTCAGCATCATCGAGCCCTAGCTCGACCAAGTCGTGGATCTTAGGTGCCGGTGCGGCTACTGCTGTGGCGGCGGCGATTGGGTATCTATATTACAGTAGTCGTCGGCGCGGAAATTTTCGGAGTCGGGTTTTGGGTGTTATTCCCGCCCGATACGCATCTTCGCGATTCCCGGGGAAACCCCTCGTCAACATATTAGGCAAGGCCATGATTCAGGTAAACAGATGAAAAGCATAGCAAATTTGTTGGAAGATTTCCAGCAACATAAATTTCCTTCGAAAGCTATGAAATTCGAGATTCCATCCACCCTTTTCTCTTCTGTATAACTGAGATGAAAAACTGTTTCGTAATGGGACATGTATTGGCATTTGGATTCAATTCGATCGGTTAAACCTCGTGTGAGTTGGTTGAGGTGGCTATTGCTGTATTGGTGTTTTTTTTTTCTTCAGCAAATTGCATGACTTGGAGTACTTGAGTCAAATGTATCTTCAGAAATTTTTACAGCATTCAGTTGGTTGCAGAGAACATGGGAAAGAGCTAGAATGGCATGTTCATTGGACCGTGTAGGTAAAGATCCGATCATATAGCTTTCTTTCTGTGATTCACAAGTTGCATATTATTCTGCACTGTAATTTATCTCTATATTGTTCATCAAGCAGTTGTAGCAACGGATGATGATAAGATTGCCGAGTGCTGTAAAGGTTTTGGTGCCGATGTGGTGATGACATCTGAATCTTGTAAAAATGGTAAGGAAGTCCCTTTGTGCTGCGAGGCATGTATGGTTGTGTTATTTGAATTTCATTTCTCGACTCATTTGAGTTTGTAGGCACTGAACGGTGTAACGAAGCGCTTCAAAAGCTTGGAAAGTCATACGATGTTGTTGTCAATATTCAAGGGGATGAACCACTCATAGAACCTGAAATCATAGATGACATTGTCAAAGCTCTTCAAGTAAATCCTTTTTTCCGTAACTAGTTTGCTGATAGAGAAACAAAAACTCTTTTACTGAATCCCGTCTTTTGCAGGCCGCACCTGATGCAGTGTTCAGCACGGCAGTTACTTCTTTGAAGCCCGAAAATGCTTTCGATACAAACCGCGTAAAGTGCATCGTTGATAACCGTGGTTATGCAATTTACTTCTCGCGAGGACTGATTCCATTCAACAAGTTTGTCCTACTCTTCTTTTTTACTTGTTTATCCTTCCTCCCAAGCTACATAGGCAAAGCTAGACTCGATTTTATGAAATAAATGAATGCAGATCTGGGAAGTTCAATCCTCACTATCCTTATCTACTTCATCTGGGGATTCAGGTACTTCAAGCAAGACATTATCATTTGCGAATCGTTTCGCTTATTTGTTTGTAATACGGATCCCTCATGCAACAACTCTCAGAGCTTCGACTCGAAGTTTCTGAAGATATATTCTCAACTCCCACATACTCCCCTTCAACTAGAAGAAGATCTCGAACAACTGAAGGTCCTCGAAAATGGATACAGAATGAAGGTACATGGTTACCATGATTAAACTACCTAATCACGAATACATATCGGATAGCTAGTTCAAACAATTGCCTTTTAAGTGTTGAGATTGATATCCCATAAAGTCAATATCAAGCATTCGTTAAGGTTCGCCAGAATCGTTTTCTACTCTATGCAGGTCATAAAAGTCGACCATGAGAGCCATGGTGTCGATGTCCCTGAAGATGTCGAGAAAATCGAGCAATACATGCGAGAAAGAAACTTGTCTTAGCTGCATAAGTAACATAAAGCAGCTGTTCTGGGGGAGAGGATCATATGCACTGAGGCATTAGAAGCTTTTGCTATGTTGAAGAATGACCCATTCCTCTGCTCTGAATAATGAATTTGAGCTCTTCATGCTCATCATTTAGGGCCAGCCACCCACCGATTTGTCATGGAACATCTAGCGTTGGTACCAATTACCAACTAAAGATTCTTACAACATTTAATTGAGTCAATGTTGACTTTTGGGTCCCTAGGCATTAATTTAATTTCACCTATACATATGTTTGAATTGAATTTTCTTTATAACATGATAATGTAGGCCTTTCCCAGAACGTGACGTGCAGCAGCCCCACCACTTAGGTGACTCTTATTATATTCCATCTTATCTATATCTCGAGGTTTTCACTTCTCCTCGATAAATCTTATCCCATTTTTTTTGGCACCCATCTAATATTAAGATTTAAATCTCTTATCATATATAATTGTAAATTTTCAAATACAGCCGCATAACTACTTACATATAGTCCCATTCCCGTCCCCGCCGGATCCCCGTCCCCGCCCCGCGAGGCTTTCGGGGACAAAATTGTTCCCTTCCCCGTCCCCGTCGGATTCCCGCGGGGATTCAATTTTTTTAAAAAAAAATTAATATTTTAAATATAATATAAAATTTAATTATATTTTCGTTATAAATACTATATAATTATAATTTTATATATTATTTGTATTAATTTAATATTATTTAATCTATATTTACTATTATTTAAATTAATATATATACATATTATAATATATATAGAGAGAAGGCGGGGTGGGGAACGGGGTGGGGATCCCCGCGGGGAAAAATCTTTCCCCGTCCCCGCCTCGCGGGGATAAAAACTCGGGGATTCCCCGCCCCGTTCGGGGTGGATCCCCGCGGGGACAGGGAATTCCCGCCCCACTGCCATTCCTAGTTACATAAAACCTGTTTGGAATATGATGCTACACTGAAAACATCAGTAATGCTATTGATATTAAATGGCTCAAATAATAAAGACTAGACAAGCAACACCAATTATGGTCAATATCGGTCGACGTTATTTAATTTACGAAACTTTTGTTTGTATTAATTTATTAATTTGAAAATATTGGGATCATTTCCACTTGTCTCTATTTTCACGGGCACCACCCCCCACCGCTCGCTGTTGCTCCTATATATACGAACCTTTCTTTTCCAATTCTTTAATTTACCCTCAAACCACTTCCTTTTCTGATTCGTTTAGCTCGAAAGGCGAATTGTAATTTTCCTACCTCGATTTGAGCAGGTAATTCCTCCTCCTCGTTTTAAGTTTCTTTAATAGTTATAATGATGTTCGTATTCCGTCCACGGTTTGATTGTTTCTGTGGCTGATCTGTTTTAATTTTTTAGTTTATTGACGTTTTCCCGCTTGAGGTTGATCGTCGCCTTCGGTTGTTTGTTTGTTGTCTATGTTTATTTTTTCTTCGTTTTTCGATAATTTTGAGCTCCTACCTTTTGTTACCTTGTGTTTGCTTTGTTTTCTGAGTCTGTGTAAAACAAGGCGTCATTGGAATGTTTTCCGCATTTTGCCAATGGGATTTTAAATGCGTGGATTCTTGGATATTCGGCTGATGCAGTCGATTAGTTTTATGGAGAGAAACTGACATGTGATGTTGCTTTGTGATTACGCGCGGTGCTGATGCTTTTCCCACTTTTTAAGGTTTAGTCATCGTATAGTTGTATTATATCTAGGTTGGTTGACTCGCAGTTTTCTCGTTGTATTTCAGCTTTGTTGCTTGTATAGTGAGGTCCTTGGGCCTATCTAATGATGCAAACCTTAGTTATAGGTATTATCCAATTTTATTAGCTAATAAGACGAAATTACCAGTATTTTAGTGCCTCCAGATATTGTAGTTTAGCAGCCACTGCTAACTTATCTGGAACTGTTAGTTCACATCTTCCAATCCAAGGCGAGCCTTTCCTTGATTGGTTTGTTTGTGTAGGAAACCGAGTTGCAATAAAGACATAACATCTCTTTCGTACTGTTTCATTTCTGTTCTTCCCCTATGCTCGTCGTCCTCTTCTCATCGCTGTTTTATAATTGCCTCTCATTCACAACAATATTACCAGTTTAGTTTCTATAAGACAACCACCACTATAGTACATTGGAGAGTTATATACCTGTGATACCCACCTCCGTCTTCATTGTAAAATCCGATTATCCTTTATCTGCATTCATCGTATTGGAGGAGGAAATTTGATGGTGGGATTTTATATGTCCATCACCCATTTTGTATAATGGTCTTGAGTAATAATGTTATGATTATGCTTCCAATTTTTGTATCTGCTCCATTACCCTCAGTTATCTACGGTTTTTTCCTCTATCTTAACGCAGCTATCATGGCTTTTCAAAGAAACTATGCTGCCCGTAAATGACTTTCGTAGCAGATGGGGATCTACCCATTACCAAGAAACAGAACTCATCATCAGAGGCAATAACCACGGCGCTAGACAATTCAAACGGATGCTTTGATTGCAACATCTGCTTAGACACATGCCATGATCCAGTCGTCACTCTTTGTGGTCACCTCTACTGTTGGCCTTGCATCTACAAATGGCTCCAAGTTCAGAACCCTTTGCCCGAACCCAACGATCAGCCCAAATGCCCAGTCTGTAAATCCCACATATCAAAGTCATCCTTAGTCCCACTCTACGGTCGAGGCACATCACCCTACAATCCCGAGGCTGAAAACCCAAAAGTGGCACTCGAAGTACCCCAAAGGCCACAAGCACCTCGAAGCAACGATACCTACCTTGCCTCTGCAGCGTCATTTCGTGATACTTTTCATCATCATCAACAGCATCATCATCAGCAGTATATTTCCCATCCAATGAATGATAATTATCCATCGCTTACGACGAGTTTCTACAGCCCAACTATCCACATGGTAGGCGAGATGGTTTTCGCTCGTATATTTGGGAGCTCGGAGGCTAATCTGTTTGCGTACCCTTCGTACTCGAACTCTTATTCTCATCCCTTGTCGTCGGGAAATGGTAGCCCGAGGCTGAGAAGGCAAGAGATGCAGTTGGACAAGTCGTTGAATCGAGTCTCTGTTTTCCTTTTCTGCTGCATTGTTTTGTGCCTCATCTTGTTTTGATTGATGATTTTTCGGCTTAGTTTGTGATTGATGCACTCTTCTCTCATGTATGTCTCTCTAGTGTAGTAGTGTGTGACTGTGCTGATAAAAGCAGTCGGGTTGGGTGATGAAGTGAAATGTAGCAGAATTAATTTGTATAGTTCTGTTTGAATTGAATTGAATTGAAGAGCTATTTATCTGAAAATTTTTAAGTTTGAAAAATGGTATTAACTGTAGAAATTATTGGATCATAAAATGAAGAAAAAAAGGAAGGAAATAGGATAAATCGGTTTAAGCTTCACACGGGTTAGTTGTAATTGCAGGTAATTGAAGGGAAAGCTACAGTAGGGAACAACCCCGTCTTGTTCCTGCCGACGAGCAGACAGTTCTAAATTACAAGATCGAAGCTTAAATTTCTAGCTCAGCAAAAATTTAACAAGACACGAGCTTCTGGTCTACAATGGATCGAGTTTTAAAAGCCGCACGTGCTTCTGGTTCTCTCAATCTCTCAAATCGCTCTCTGAGGCGGGTGCTCGCTTCGTGAAATTTCAAGCATTCCACTTTTGAGTTCAATTTTTCTTTGAAATGTTCGATGATGCATTCTTGGTGGAAGACATGATCTTTTCGACTGATGAATTGTCTTGATTCGTGGCAGAGAAGTGCCCGATGAGGTGTACAAAAGCTTGGATGCGGTTGCTGGAGATGAGAAGTGGTGGGAGGTAATTTCTGAATCTCTTTCTTCTGTAGTTTTATCGCGTGAAACAAAAGAAAATAGTCTTTGATCTGTCGCAGGTTGTGGAGCTGCAAAAGCTGATTCTTGCTCATAACGATATCGAGGCGTTGAAAGAAGATTTGAAGAATCTGCCTTCGTTGGTTGTATTGAATGTTAGTCATAATAATGTGTCGCGTCTCCCAGCTGCAATTGGAGAGTACGTTCTTCACACTTATCAACTCAGATCTTTTATGTGTATTTACGTTTTTTTGGTGGAAATGGAGATCTGGGGGTATTTGATACAAAAATGGCAGGCTTAAAGCGCTGAAGACATTGGATGTCTCGTTTAACAAGATTGAGGAAATACCTGAAGAAATTGGGTCAATGACTTCTCTGGTTAAGTATGTTACCTGGCTACCCTTAATGCATTTGACTATGCTGGTTTGTATGGAATTGGAAATACTGCACAATGAGTATTTGGGTGGTGATTCCTTTGTTGTGGTAAATTTGAACTTTTGTAAATTGTAATGTATATTTATCACTTTATTGACTTCTGTTCGTGGTTACAGGCTTGATTGTTCAAATAACCGACTGACCTCTCTTCCCAGCACCCTTGGAGATTGCGCAAATTTATCGGAACTGAAGGTGAGTATATTTATTATACTCGAGTCGTGGAAAAGCCGATCAATGCGATCTGATTTTGATTTCTAGTTGGTTGTTGGCATGCTTAATGCGAGCTTGAAATTTTCTGTGATTTTACTGGATGACATTCTGATGCACATGCTACTTGGATCAATGTGTTTAGATGCATTTTGTTTTGCAACTTCTCAAATTTTTGTATTAAGATGATCTCATAATTTACCCAACACCTGAGCCTCTTTTTCTTGGCATCTAACGGCCTTACAGTTTATTACGATACATGCTGGTTGTCACAATATACCTAACCTCTCTATTGTTTTGCTTGCAAGTAGTTTATCTTGTTTCCAATATGCATGTCCACAGTTCTTGTCCTTTACGAGATCTTTTGGTTGTATTCAGGCATCAAATAATACCATTTCCAAATTGCCTGACGGGCTAATAAATTGTAGTAAAATGACAAAACTTGACATAGAGGTACGTAAACATGCCATAAGTTATTTCTAGCATCTATAATCTTGTTGCCCCTGTCTTAGGTTGATTTACTAAACTGTGAGTTGTGACAGGGAAACAAACTAGAAGCGCTACCTGATAATATTTTTGCTTCATTCACTATGCTTATGGAGCTCAACGCATGTAAAAATCCACTCCTTTCAGTTCTTTTATTTATCATCTCACCAGATAACATAAGTTTTGTACTGAAACTTCTTGAAGGCAAAAATCTTTTAAGCAAGTTTCCAGAGACTATAGGATGCCTCTCACGCTTAGTTCGACTCGACGTTCACCAGAACAGTGAGTGGATTGTCGTTTTGATGTCTGTGTGGCATTTCCATGTGCCTTGAAGATCTGAATTGTTACTTTCTTCCCGTTCTGTAACTATATTTTTACCTGTCTCAGCTTGGTGGGTTATATGATATGTAGGAATTACTTCAATCCCTTCCTCAGTTAAGGACTGCTCTTCCCTTGTAGAGTTTTACATTGGGTTAGTTATTGACAATCGCTGCAAGCAATTTTATATATATATATATATATATATACACACACACTTATATATCCTTATTACAGGAACAATGCACTATCATCATTACCCAAAGAAATTGGTTTGTTGACTAAGCTCGGGACATTTGACCTGCAGTCAAACCAGGTGGATATTTTAGTGCGGATATTTTAGTACGATCTCAATGTCTCTAAAATTTCTAACAGTAAGAACTGACTTTCTTCAGTGAATATTGAAAGCTCATGGGTTCCAATCCCATCTAAGTCCCTTACTGATATCTACTTAAACAGTCTGATGTTTCTTAAGTTTGTCCTGTCGTACATGCAGTTAAAAGAATTTCCTGCAGAGGCATGCAGCTTGCGTCTTTCATTTCTGGACCTTTCTAACAACTCATTATCGGGTTTGCCTCCTGAAATTGGTAATGTCAGCATCCTGCTTATTTGTGACTTTGAAGACATGCATGCTCTAACTTGTTTTTCCTGGTAACTAATCAGTTTTCATGTCTTTCAATTGGTAATGTCTAGGCCTGATGACGACGTTGCGGAAACTGGCACTCACTGGCAATCCAATGCGATCAATTCGTAGGTGTGCAGCTACATCAGCCTTATCTGTATTGTTTTGTTTCTATTCAAGAGTTGACGAACAACTTGATGTGTTTCAGCTCCTTGGTGCACGGACCTACGGCTGCTTTATTAAGGCATCTTAAGAGTAAACTTCCCACGGCAGAAGGTGAATTCAAATCCATCTTTTAGACAGCGACAATATGAAGTTCACAATTTTTGTTCATCTGTAAAGAATTGTTGGGCGATTGATTACTTTTTAAGCGGCAGCACTAGCATCTTCAATTGCACATAAAGTTGTTTTCATGTAGAGTCTGCCGCAAGCCCCGAAGAGGATGTTATCAAGATGGTCGCTAGGTCATTTCTGACATCAAAGGTAATCTCCCTGAGTAGACAGTATTTCCATATATATTGATATGGAATTGCTATCTCATGCGGCTAGGAACATTGGTTTAATACAATGGGCTGCTTGTTCTTCTAAGAAAATGACTTTCTACTATATTCTAAGGTTGAGACATCCTTGCTTCCTCAACCTTCCGTATATTATTTTGGTTAGGTCTCAACTTTTCAGTTCCTTTATTTTCAGTATTATTCCTTTGCTTCAGGAAATTTCGCTTTGTGGGCAAGGCTTGGATGCTATTCCTTCCGACTTGTGGAAATTGGCTGACATAACTAAAATCAATCTCTCGGGGAATTTGATCGAGGAAATACCCAGTGAAATTAAATCCTATGTCTCCCTTGAGGTAGCCATTATACGATTTATAACATTTTGCTTCTGCAACATCCAGAAATCTGAAAAATATTTACTTGCTTCATTTTCTGAAAAGCTCAATCAAATTAGTTGAGATACTGATGTGAACGTCTTCGAGAAATGATTTTATTGCATCTCATCTATCCAGGATATACAATAACTAGCTTGAAGACACCTAGTATGATTTCATGATAGTGTCATATCGTTGTCGCTATATCTGTGGACGTGTTCTTTCGTCTAGAGTATAATCAATGAGCTCAACATCTGTTACTTATGGTAATCTTAATCGTCAAATGGATTTGCATGGCAGGTTTTGGTATTGTCCAAAAATAAGATTAGAGAGTGGCCTACATCAATACTGGCAGCCCTTCCTAAACTCTTGTGCTTGAAGCTGGATGATAATCTACTCAACAAGGTGACTTCCATTCCACCTACCAAGCTATTAATAATTGACGTATATCTCCTTTGAGAACTAAACACCAAGATCCTCTGTCCGACTTCCCTTTCAATTGGATGACGTTTGTTAATTGCAAAACAGTTCTCTTTGGTTTTGCCTACATGATTTTTTTTTTTACTTGCATTGCGCTATCTCTATTCTAATGAAGAAAAAAATACCTCCTTCGGTCTGGGATTATAATCTTATGAATCCTCTTGGCCAGATTCCATCAGATGGCTTTGAAGCTAGTTCTAAGCTTCAGATTCTGGATCTAAGTGGCAACAAGGGTTGTTTAACAGAACACCCAGCTTTTTCAAGCTTAACAGATCTTCAGGAGCTTTATCTGAGGTTTGTTGATTCCAAATGCTTTTAAATACTTCAATTTCTGCTGCTTAATTTTCCCCAATCTATGCAGGAGGATGCAAGTTGCAGCTTTTCCATTAGATGTATTAACGTTGGAAAAGCTAAGGATCCTTGATTTGAGCCAAAACTCCCTCGACTCTGTTCCAGCGGTGACTACTGCCTACCTTGTTTTTCTTTTTTTTTTTGCCGGCAGTTGAAAAAGACGCCACCATTCCAACCCCGATTAATTTCTAATTCTTGTTATCGCGGAATTTATCACCAAGATGGACCGAAATAAAAAATAATGAAAACATAACTGAATTTTATTTTCGATTGTTGTATGGTGGAATTGTGGTTTCTCTGTGTCGATGTTAACAACTTGTCTTATTGACCTGCAGAGTATTAAAGATCTCACTTCGCTTACGGAGCTTAACCTGTCAGACAACAGTATTTCCTCTCTTCCACCTGAACTGGTCAGTACAAAAAACAGTTCTTACCTTCTCTTTGTTTTTGTGTTCTTAGTTGTACTCTTCACAGTGCCTATCATTCTTACAGAAGTAAATTGGATATGTAACAGATGAGCTCGAAACCCAATTCAATATGTAGTTGTTTACTCTTGCAGGGTTTGCTTGAACCAAGCCTGCAAGTTCTAAAGCTCGAAGGAAACCCTTTGAGAAGGTACGCAGCCCCCGCACCCCTTTATCAATCTTTCTTGTCTGAGTTCAACTCATGTTATTACATACCAATAAGTTTCTAATAGATGATTTAGATGGCGCATAGGACACGTTAGGGAACTGACTTCTTATTTTGTTCTCAAACAATATAACAACTACTCAGCATTCGAAGGGCTATTCTGGATAGAGGAACGAAAGCCGTCCTCAAATACCTCAAGGATAAAATCGTCGAGCAGTAACTCAAAAAACCGTTCACTGTTTTGTTTATCCCGCGAAGCTTTACCGATGATCGTATGGACGAAAATTTGTTCAGGTAAGTTATAAAGTATGCAGGCTTGGAGAGCGATGTGAGGAATAGCATCACATTCGAATTAAATGCTTGTCTTGACTCTTGATACCATCTATGACTGTTTTTAGAACTTGAAGTCCGTTTTCACCTTTACCTCTCTTGGATTGGGAATTTTTTAAGTTTAGATTATTTACTTTTATGCCGAAGGAGTATATTCTCTATCTATAGGTTGAAAAATCAATGAAATGCGTTTATTCATAATCCTTGATTTGGATCTTAATTCATATGTAACCCCAAAAGCAAATATAGTTATCAAATAAAAAGGGAAGATGTAAGGCTGATCAATTATTGAAAATAAAGAAAGAAGGTAATATAAGGCATACGTTTAATCCACATACTTTTGTAATGACTCACTCTCCATCCACAAAAGGAGATGAAAAGGAAACGTACTTTTTGAAGAATATTACTATCAACTTCAAAAGGAAAGGAGCACTTGTATGTTTATAAGCTCGATCCTTTTAATATAATTTAAATAAGAATATAATGTTTCTTCTAGTCATCTTATAACGCCCATATGTGTCTAAAGATGAAATGTAGAAAAACATCAGAATATGGGATGATAATAGTAATTCGTTAATTAGTTTAGGTAACGATTATTACTATCCTTTCAAGAATTTGTGGAGTGAAAGAAAAACCACGAAAGAACATATGAAATAAAAACAAAAAAGCTTTAAACATCATAAGATGCCACGTGTCACGAGTTCAAGCTCTGGTCTTATTAACTCTATTGCTTTATATACAAGCTATCTATCTCCATCCCTAACTTTTGGTAAAACAAAAATGCAAGAAAATGAAATTTCAAATTTATTTCTTTTTTATCCACGGGCCGTCACGTGCCCTTGAATTCTCGTTCACTATTTCGACCACGTGTCTTTCCAATACTAGAAAAAGGCGTCAAACTTGGTGAATTATTGCATTTTGCAACTTAGGAAAAAGACAAAAATACTACTAATAATGATAATAATATATGTGATGGATAGATAGGCATCTGCGCAAGTTACATAGTTATGATGAAGACGCTTCATGTAATAACACTAACAAGTAATCTATCCCATTACAAGTAGCCAAAGTAGCAGCTATTCGACAGCGCAGTTGCATCTTTTTAGCTTCAAAATGCACAATAACTTTACATTAAAAAAATATATATCAGCAAAAATTATACCAGGAAAATGGATGGAAAGTAGTGGCTTTCCTATCCTTATATGAGATAGGATCGTCGATCCATATGTCCATCTACAATAATATAACGTTTCTTATATACAATTATTTTATTCTCAAAATCGATCGAACACACATTTATATGATCACATCATCATATACAGCCAAAACCAAAACTTCCTTTCCGTTATCACTTGAACACATTCATTTCACCATTGGCCCATTCTTTTGACTATTAGAGAACGACCGTTATGGTTATCATCACCACCATCATCTCTATCCCAAGCTAATACTATATATATATATATACAACAAAACCCTCATTATACATGAACCTCGTATATATTACACCAATGATTTCTATCTAGCTAGCCTTTTTCCATTGAAATTTCACATAAATAAAAGAAAAAATGGTATTCCAAAGCAGCAGCTCATTATTGTCTGAAAAACTGAGCCTGCCTCCAGGATTTCGATTCTACCCCACAGACGAAGAGCTCTTAGTTCAATACCTATGCAGAAAAGCTTCTGGCCATAGCTTTCCTCTTGAAATCATAGGAGACATTGACCTATACAAGTTTGACCCTTGGGACCTTCCCAGTAAGTACAACACTTAATTAGTCTCCATTGAATTGTTTTTAGGGTTTTTCTTCTGATGATCAATATGGGACAAAACAAATTGATCTCATAGGCAAGGCTATATTTGGAGAGAATGAGTGGTACTTCTTTTCTCCGAGGGAGAGGAAATACCCTAACGGGACAAGACCTAATAGGGTTGCAGGCTCGGGATATTGGAAAGCCACAGGCACGGATAAGGTAATAAACTTCCGAGGCAAAAGGGTTGGGATAAAGAAGTCCCTCGTGTTCTATATTGGCAAAGCTCCAAAGGGTTCAAAGACTAATTGGATCATGCACGAGTATAGAATCTCAGATTCCCACAAACTCATCATACCAACATCCTCCTCTACTAATAATAAGGTACGTAGAAATTACTAATCAAATTTAAGAAAGTTTGCACTTAATTACCCGGCCTTGTGGGAACTTAATTTTGTATTAACTATTAGAACATACACATATTAAGCAGACGATTTGTTGACTTTTCATCAAATAAGAATTCTAGATAGCATATAGAAACGTATTGTGTGCATAACATGGAATATTTATTTCCATACGAACACGAGATGTGATAAGTTATACGAGGGTAAAATGGTACTCTCATCCAAAATGAGGATCAATGTGTAAAATTTATTTAAAATGGACATAAATGACATTTTCTAATACGTTTGGGTATTTGAAGTGTATATTATTCTTGATTTAATTTAGTTATTTATACCTTTATCTTATTCTTTTTATTGTTTTAATATTTTATTTTTATTGTCTTAGCTGGATGATTGGGTCTTGTGTCGAGTCTACATGAAGAGTTCGAGCGGACAAAGGCCCAACATTTCGTCTCCTTTGGCCCATAACGAAGACTCTAATGGGCCTACGAAGTTAGACCTAAACAGATTGGGCTCGGGCGATTTTAATTGGGCCACGCTCGCTAGGCTCACTATGCCGGGGCAGGCCCAGGCCCAATTTGAGCCGGCCCAATACCTCCAAGGGTATCATTGCTCGAGCGTCGCCGATGAGGGGATTGTGGGAAATTACACGCGTGCCCCTCCTCGCACGGCCGAAATTGAGAGTCAACGGCCAGTCAACGATCTTGGATTTATTGCGCGGAATTTGAACCCATATGAGAAGATGTGCTTGTTTGACGTTTAGTTGGGGATTATGTTATTGAAATAAAAAATTATTTTTTTATGGTGGGCTGTGTCGATTTTGTACTTGCTTACGTGTATTTTAGAATAGTATTTGTTCTTCCATAGGCAGAGAATATAGATATATATACTCTTGCGCAGAGGGTGTAGACGGTGATTTTAAGTGGATAATTTTCTGGAATTATTACTATACAATGAAAGAAAAGGAAATTGGAATTTCCAAATATTTTGGTTTGCACAACAGACTGATTAAAATTTTTCATCATCATCATTTATACAATAAATCCCAGCGTTAATTAGGACCCCAACAGCTGAGATACGTAACTTTCCTAAGCGATTCCTCCTTATCAGAATGCTTATCTTGAGCTTCTCTGTGGAAATTGGGAGACAATTTCTTGGCCTGAGAAAAAGATCTGAGGTTGTTCTTGGCGTTTTGATGGGCGAGCCTCATGGCGTAGTTCCATCTGCAAAATCCCTGATCTTTCAACGCTTCCACAGCTCCTATGCTTGAAGCTACCAACCATGCTCTTAACCTAAAAGAAGTACTCATCATCATAACTCTTGCTTAACTTTGCTTGTATTCTGTGTTTTTTGTGTTTCTCTATGGTTGATGAATTGGTGATAGGAGTTGTTAGGTTGGTCTTATATAATAGGGTGAGTTGGGAATTGTAATAAGAAAACTATGGGTGGTTTCACCAATACAGAAGGAGGAGAAGCACCCAGTTTTTTCAAGTCAGTTGGCTCGCTGTATTTTATTTTATTTAATTGATATGTGGCAACAAATTGTACTAAGGAAAAGGACGAATGGGATGTATGTGGTATCTGGATCATCTTCAATCGATAAACGATTTCTCAAATTCAAAATGCAGTAATTCTTCACCAACCGATAAACCAATTCGCAAATTGTAATATTATCTTTTATCCGATTTTTTAATACTAACCATGAAATTTACACTTTACTAATCGGACCATGCTATTACTTTAAATTCGATTGAAAAAATAATTTCATAAAATTAAATAACCTCAATATTTTTTCATATAAAAAACGTTGAAAAAATAATTATTAATAACAGGATTCCTTTTATATATTTTATTATTATTTTTTTTATAGAGCTACTTTAATAATTAAAATAATAAAGGGTATGTATTATAATTTTTAAAACATCAAACGCATCTTTTGGGATATCTCATTCCCAAAATGCATATACGCGTTTAAAATGAGAAGAGGAGATGAAATCGCATTTTGAGTTTGCGTTTGGCATATATGGTGTACGGTTGGAGAGAAGATAGAAAACCCATCGATTGAAGAAGCTCTTAATTATGTATGAGGCCTCAACTCAAATAAAAGGAAAAAAACCAGAGCCATATCGAAGAAATATAAGTAGCCCATAGGAAGATAAAATGCATAAGAAACCGACTACATTATCTACACACACTGATATAGTTTCAAAACATGTATTTAAAAATCTACCTGTCATTATTTTGTATGTGAGCAATCATGGTGAATATCCAATCTTTAATTGCTTTATCATTTCTATACTCATGCTTCAGTTCTAAGTAAAGCTATAGCCGCACAATACGTTCATTAATATATGGGTAGTATAGCTGATAGATAGCTAGCCAGTTATAGGTGTTGTTCAATATATCAATAGTTGCTCTGCTAGCCTACATTTGTCTTTGTAATATTCTTCATATACTTTTGAATAACTATAAAGTTCCCAACAAATAAGTATTTCAACAACAATCTCTCAATAATTTTGTACTATTCATTTCAGATGCTTGGCTTTTCTTCACATTGCCAATGGCAGCAGTTCAATGTGACCACTCGACGAAAAGCACAAACAAAGCATACAAACCCCACATTTATCGTAGTTTGTATATTCTCCTATTTAAATATGTAAATGAATTTCTAAAAGGATGTTGAACATAATTAAACTTTTCCGTTTTGCATTATTTTAACATAAAAACGCGAATACAAAACAAGAAAGTTGGGCCATATACAATTTCTGGCTCCCACTAGCATATATACATAATCATATACAACTCGAAAGTGGAATTTCAAATTTTATTCTGGTGTTTAATTTTCACCTTCATTTTTTCCCTTCACACAAAAAGAGGCTTTTAAAGTTAGAAGTGCTACAGATATACATTCACTTTCAAATTATAGTATAGTTCAACTAGCAACTATTATCTCTATTAATTAAACCAAACCCTTTAATTCTTCAATTATTATACTTATTTTGATACGAATAGTATTAATGGTAACGCGTTAACGATAATAATTTATTTAGTTCATTATTTTCCTGATAATAATTTATTTAGTTCATAGCTGCCCAAAAGTTCCCATCTTTCTATCGTTTCTTTTTCCGATGGCAAAAGAAGGATATAAAAAAAACCGTTCTGTATATCACTTTTTTGATTTTTTCTAAGCCGAATATCTCGCTAATAATAAACGAACACACAATATATGGTTAATAAATCCAAGCTAGATTACTAATTAACTGAAAGTGTTACATTTCTCTAATGATAATTATCTGAAAGTTCCCCCAAACGTCGGTGTCCAAAAATCAACTGTTGTTGTTTCGTGAGTCATTGGGAAAGTGCTCGAAATTGGTACTAAACACAACCCTCTACTTCGAAGATCCTGACGTGGTCCTTCTTCATTCTTTGATTTATCAGAAATCTGCAATAATGATAACATATATTCAAAGAAGAGAAACGTAAAGAGGTAAGAAAATAAATGGGGTTTGAAATCAACCATTCTTTATTTTTTTTCGTTCACTTGGCAAGTACATCATGAAACCAAACGGGGATTTAGATCAAAATTATATATTTTTATCAAATTTAAAAATTGTGTCAAACAAGAAAAGCAGAAAAAAAACTAGGGTTTTTGTGTTGTATGAGAGTTACCTGATGATGCTGTGGAGGATTACCATTTTTTATATAAGGGGTGCTTAGTACCTAATATCCAAAAGTAAGCAAATATATATAAATAAATTAAAAAATAAATTAATAGATAGATTCCTTTTTTATTAATGAAGAGGACTTACACTGACTTGTTCATGGAGAAACTTAATGTATTGAATAGCTTCAGAAAGCACAGAAGCAGTATCAGTCTGCCCACAGCAGCAAAAGAATTAGAATAGTGTAATAAAGTAAGTTATGGGGCAATTACAGTAATTTTATTCTAACAGTAACTCATCACAACAAAGAAACAAAGAGAGGAAAGCGGTGAAATATAAATTTTCAAGTTGCTAACATATATACATATACCTTTCCAAAAGGTGAGACTAATTGTTGAAGCGCAGTGATTCTGTCTCCCATCTTCTCTTTTCTCACCTGCAGGTCAACCATGAACATATCTTCATACGATTCATAATTTCATATATCACTTCAACAGTCATCTTTTTCTTTTTCTTTTTCTTTTTTCGTAATTAAACAGAGAAAGGCTGCGAAAAGATAGCCCATTAAGCTCGCAGGATCAATCACTTCATCGGTCACAAAAAAACAAAATAGAGGAAAAGCCTCTTAATTTATCATGTGTATATATATATACTGTATATGCGTATAGATAGAGATAGACACCTTGAACGCTGGTAAGGATGAAGAAGATGATTCATTCCTCGGCCTTTTGTTCGATGTCTCGGCTGTGCTGCTGTTCTTCTTCGTTGCAGAAACTTCAGATGCAGCCTATAATAAGTAACATGTGATTATAAACAAAACAAATTCAACCATTATATATAATATAAAAAGGGCAGGAAAAAACCCTTTGCGAATAATTCACATTTATATGTTATATTATACCTTTGGCTTCTGATCATCATATAATAATGGGGCAGGAGGAATTATATTCTGCGTGGAAAAGAAGCTGCTGGGACGAAGTGAGTCACTATGATTGACAGCAGTGGCATTCCAAAATGGAGTATTATTGGTAAAATGCAACTGTTGTTGTTTGGGCGGCGATGACGTCCTCATAAAGTTCTGATACTTATTCCAATTAGAAGAAGCCATTAACGACGACGGATCATACGAAGATGTATGCTGCTGCTGCTGTTGTTCATGATGATGATGATGATTCTCGGACAGTAACAGCCCATAAGCAGCAGCAGCAGCAGAATCCACTTGTTGGAAATTTTCGTTATTAGAACAACTTCCCTGATGATGATGATGATCCAACGAAAACCCTGGTGGATTTCTCCAGTGCTGCTGTTCGTCCGACGAGGATGCGCCGGCGCCGGCGCCGGCGTCGAAGGGGGAAGGATTGGAACTTAGGCGGCGGTCGTCTTGAATCAGCTGTCTGAAACTGCCCTCGGATTTCGACTCACCTCTGTGCTTACGTAGTACACACCATATCATCAAAAAGAACTATGCTCGTGAAGAACATGCATGTAATAAAAACATCAAAAGTCACAGATACACTTACAAGAAACCCTGATTGCTGCTCCATTGATTAGTACTAGACAGCCCTAAACCCATCATGTGCAAGTCCACGCCGGCGCTCGAAGATCCATGATGATGATCTTTGTTATGTCCTGGGCTAGAAACTGTTAGAGAATCTGAAGGAGAGGACCATACAACGTAGTTACAAGTGTTGTTGTTGATCGAAGAAGCTGCTTGTTGAGGTGTTGTTTGGTCACTGCTCGCCGTCCGTGAAGTAGTATCCCACCAATTGAGCTGATGAAACTGATCGTCTGCCATGGCTGCAGAAACGAATAATCAATATCTCCCTTTCCTTTTCGTATTTTTTGTTATTATGCTAAGATGATGATGATGGATGCTGATGATGACGATGATATATTATAATGAGAATATATTGCTTTGTTCTCTTGTTTTTCCTAGCTTTCTTTTTGCTGGGAGATGCTTATGCTTCAAGACTCTCTCTCTCTCTTCTCTCTCTCTCTCGATTTCTCTCTCGATTTCTCTCTCTTATATATATATGTCTTAATATGTCTGTGGTTAGTCGATGTGATTCTTGGTAATAAACTATAACTGAAAAACGATCTGCTGCATCTCAGATATTTATACTATTTATATGTTGTGAAAGTGAAGAAATTAATGAAGAGAATATTGTGGTTGACTTTTATTGGTTTCTTATTTATTTATTTATTTATTTATAGTGATTTTGACAATAAGCGACAAGTTATTTTGCAAAGCAAATTCGTTTTTAACCAATGGCGTTAATTGAAGAATATAATTTCTTTATATGACAATATTCCCTTTTTTTTGTATTTATCTCTTATTGTTAAAGTTACGCTTTTTTGTAGTAATTCTATATTTATTGTTTTGTTTTGGGAAAAGCTAATCATTCCAAAGTTGATATTAATCTTAATACACTGCCGACTCAATACATACCGTTAATCATTATACGACAATAGGTTACACGTCATCACCCTATGTATATTCTGTTCTACTACAACAAACCTAACATAATACTACTAATATATATAGTCAATATATTATCTGTAAATTAATTTGAAGCCCTGCCATTGATATTATCGTAGTGGTGAAGTCAGTGTCAGTGGTGACTAAGTCCACCAAGCTTGCAAAGATCAAATCATATCCATATGAACGTACCGAAGATGATTAAAAAATGAAAGCATTTTTTTTTTAATGAAATAGTCAAGATATAATTGGTGGTTATTTAGTTTTTAATTCTTTTGTCAATTTGGCAATTTATCATGTTTACAAGTTGTGTTTGTTTTCCTACCATTTGAGGACCACGAATCCACTATTAGGCGTAGCTATATTCATGAAATTAGTTAATCTTTTTATTATTATCTTCCATTCACTAGCTTTGCTAGGTAGGTGAATGTGCTTGATTTTGGAGATATGTTTGGCAGGATTTGTAACATATTTAAATATTTTATATGTTTGGTAGCACAAGTACATAAACTGATAAAAGTAAAGATGAAGGTAAAATATTTCTAAAATATGTATAATGGTAACACGAACTTTGCATTTTTATCAATTTAAAATACGAAAGAATAGGATCGAGCGTTTGACGTACCAAAGTCAATCGCAATGGGATCCACGCGTTTGCTGCGCGTGCGCTTTCGTGGGGCCGACAAGTCCGACAAGTCAGAGCCTGAAAACGACGTCGTCCTAGAAATCAAAACATTCCCGAAAACAATGATCGTTGATGTCCGATGTTCACATCAGTTCCTGGCCGCCTTAAAATTTCAACCATTTCATTATATTAATATTATGTAAAGATGATTTATCTTTGAGTGACTTTCGGTGATTTTACCCACGACTTCGGTGCTAAAATTTGATAAATATCATATTAATTCGCTGATAATACAATGTTACAAGACAATGTCGTTGAATATATGAATATTATATAAATTGGCTTCTACTACGCTAGGGCTAGGTTTTCTTTATTTCTGGAAGTTTTTTTTTCTTAAATCAACACTATGATGAATACTTGTGCGTGCATCAAATCTTTCAATTAGGTGTTTCTACTCATTTCGTTGGGTCACTTCACTAAGTAATATCTATTAAGTACGTGTGTAATTATATCACAGCTGACAAATGTTGATTAATCACATGTATGCGTGCGTATCTTTGCGAATTGATTATTCCCAAGAGAGAACATCATTTAACATAATTGTTTTATTATGATATAATATGTACATGCTAACCTCGTATGATAGAAAATAGAGACAAGTTGAATCTGATGATGGCACCCTTCGTCTAATATTAAACTGGTTTATCATATCAATCACATTTTTAGATATAATATTTATAGAAGAACGCGCTTAGTATTCAATCTTTGACAAAAGTAAGAGTAGTTGTTTGTGACCTATGATGGTAAGATGACGTAAGATTGATGAGCAGACAATGCCAAAAATCAGACAACTGCTGAGAATATTTCTTACAAGGAGTGATGAGCACTAATGTTATGTCAACGTTGCTAGAGGAAACATGATAACATGAGATGTCTGTCACATATATGAAGAAAATGAGCTGACCTAAATAAGATTTTTTCCATAATTCAATCATTCGTGCAGACGATAGTCAACTTTGGCAAAATCAGTATTAAATATTGATTATGGTCCACGCGCGCTAACCCCTTTTTCATTTATTCTGAAAGAAAAATTGATTTTTTTTTTCTATAAGCACGTCACGTTGTTAGAGTGACATAACATTTATTTCAACCATATAATTAAGCTCGTACGCTGGCATGATTCTGAGGTTGACTTAGTATGTTTATTTAATTATTTCTTTATTTATACTGTGGCAAATGTTAGGTAAAGGTCAAATACTTCCAAGTCAATGTACCAAATCATGTATAAGTTCTACACATGCCATATCGTCAAAATTGAAATAGTACAGCTTTCAATGGCGATGAGATGACGAAAGAAGAAGTAAAATATCTACTTTGACCATTTGAGCAAGCGTTGACTTCGGCATAGTAGAAAAACATTTAGAACATATGCACATATTCTCAAATGCAATAATTGGTGAAGCCACTTTTGAACGAGTGTATCAGAAAAAGAAAATATTTACCACCATACATAAATTCTACCTAAAATATATATCTTATTGACAAAATAAAGGACCCTCAATTTTCTGTTAGTGTTGAGATTATAATTTGTTTGTCCCACATTGTCTAATTCAAGCTCTTCGAGCCGCTATAAGAGAGTTTATCCTCCCATCACCAATTGATTTTAAGGACCCCTCAATTTTTAATATGATATTAGAGCAAGTTCGATTATGCTCGTCGTCACCCGTTTCATATGCACATGTGTTAGGCCAGTCATGTCACACGTGAGGAGGCGTGTTGAGACTATAATTTGGTCTTTGTCCCACATCGAATAAATTCAATCTATCCGAGCTAGTATATAATATATGAGGTTTTCTCCTCCTATCACTAATTGGTTTTAGGAAGAACCCGTCGATTCCTAACACAAACGTTTAAGAATGTACAATAGTAAATGCTTAGTTTCTTCAAATTTTTTTATTGTAATTGGTGTAATCATTGTTTATTCCTTCAATATCTTGATCTGTTATAATTATTTGGCTATGGGATTTCCTTTTATTATTTAGTAGGCTCATGATATAGGCCAATCTCTCCAATATATGGACCAAAGATATTTAATGGGTCTTCTGTTATAAGGCCGAAAATACCACATAACGGGCCTTTATAGTTAATAATACAGTTATATAAATATAAATGATATTTGGTATTATTAAAGAGAAAAGAGAGAATGTTACAGCAGCTCACGAGAACTCCGTGACAAGCGACACGAGAAGCCATAAAGGGCAAAAGAGAAAGTAAAAAGGTCATTTCACTTATCATCTCTTTTTTGGTCAATTACTCTCCAAATAACATGAAATCTATCTTGGGATTAGTTGGGTGCTGTGGTTCAATCACGTCGTCGTCTTCGTCTCCGGCGGAGGATACCAAACTGCTTCCAGCCCCGCGGCGGCGATTGGGGCTGAGGTCGATGTGTCGACGCCGGCGGTGGAAGCCGACGCTTACGTCAATTTCCGAGGCGGCGGAGAAGGCTAAAGTCGTCGTCGTCGTCGAGAGGCCAGTCGTGGTGCGGTGGAGAAGGTGCTTCTTGAAGAAGATTATGTCCAACTCGTCGAGCAGAGATGATCTGAGCCGTTCCCTTGATCACGATGAATATTCCAGGTGATTTAATTGTTTTTATTTTCACTAATCTCAGGATTGTATTAATAGAGTAAAACCTAATGCGGTTGACTTGGGTACTTAGCTTATAATTGTGATTAAATCACATACATATAACTTTTCAAATGCAGCACGGAGTAAATTCGTTGATTGAGCAACCTGAAATTTTTTACATGTTACCTTATTTGTTATGTTCATTATTTAATTTGTATTTATATATCTTGCAGCAGATCGGTCACACACTCGAATATCATGCCTACATTCTCTCCAGCACCTTTCATGTTTTGATTCTAATAAACGTTAGATGATAAAAATATTTGGAATTTTTACACAGCTTCTCCGTGTGTGTTTGTGTGTGATTGATTACCTTGTAAATAAATACTTATATATTCCAAATCCAAAAGTACATATATGCATTCACGGTGTACTCCTACCATTTTTCTTCTTTTGGTTCTAATTTTGGGCGGGTCCAATAAATTTGATGGGCTTTCGAGGGAAAAGCCCATACATCGCATTTGAATGATCTCTCCATTTATTTCTCGAATGAGACATTAATAATATACAATAAATCACATGGATATATAGTAGTTAGTAGCATGACCCGTTGTTTTCTTTAATTTTGTTTTCTAACTTACAAATGGGTTAAAGAACAGTTCATCGGAAAAATACTCATCACTGCATGCATTGCTCATTTTCGTCAATGAATCCAAATTCTCTCAATTGTTGTAATCAATCAAATACTCTACACATCACTTGTGATGTGTCAAGTTCAACGTCAATCGCCTCGGCAAGTTCTTCCAAACTTTAGAGATTTTTTCGTGTTTAATTCTAGAAAAAGCTAGTATAAACTTTTGGGTTCTCTCTAAAATTAAACCCACAAACTTATAAGGGCCATTCAGTTCTTTTAAATATTAGATGTGAAACTTAGGTTTGATGCCCAAATTAAGACGAAAGTATCACATCTTCAATTCAATCTTTACATAGGATAAGAAAACAAGGCAATAGAGCGCAAGAATCAAACAAGTAAAGCTCCTCAATGTTCGAAAAAACGCCCATCTTCCCCGCCAGAGAATCGAACCCCGACCGAACAACAATCTCCGTCGCGAGCGTAGGCCTATGGACTCTCCCCGCAATAACCCTACACACCAACAAAGCCTTTCTCGCCATCGAACTCCCATCATTACAATGCAAACTCTCTAAAGCCCTCTCGGCGGTGGACGTCGTGAAAACTCCGATCATCCCATCGTTTATTTCGAACCCTTGCCTTACAACCCTACAAACGCCGCACTTATCTGACGCGCATAGGTCGAAAGATGGTTCGTTTTTTGCGCCTAAGTTGCATGCGAGATTTGTAGCGTGGAACCTAAGAAGCTCGTTGCCATCTGCGATGCACCTTGGATGTTTCTTTGGGAGCTTGTTGGCTTTGTTCTTGACGTTTTCCCGGTGATCTTCGAACCGAGCTAGGGTTCTCCGAGAGTTGTTAATTTTAAAGATTTTTTCTATTCTTACGGCCGGGTTATTACCATGGGAGCTCGATGATCTGCATATGATTTCTACTATCGTTCGGGACGAGTCCCCCTCCGCGAGCTCGCTTACTGTTCAACGAAATCACCGAAATTCCTTACCAGATTATGATTATGTTGGAAATAGAAGGTATAAAATTAAAATATGACACAAACCTTCCTCAAGGATAAATTTTTAAACGTTGTGATCGTCTTAGATGGGATTAAAGGACAAGATAGGGTCAATAATCCCCACGACCCCACCATTTAAAATAAAATTTTCTCGATTTAAGGCTAAGTATGGAATAAATCAGCACAAATGTTATTACCAGCATGATATAAGCACAAATGATGACGACGACGAAAGTGAGAATTTTGTTATTACCAGCATGCTTGTGAAGATGATGAGATTCAAGATCTTCGAACTTTGCAAACGTGACTCCACATCTCAGACATATATTGCCATTATTCCCATCATTATTAAACGACGTCCCTTCGCCAACCTCGGCTCTCAAAGCCCCTTTCTTATCAAGTTCAAGAATGCCGCCGCCCCTCTTTACTACATCATAATTATTCGTCTTATGCCGACGCCGATCGAACCTATCTGAGTTGCCGCCGCCGCTGGTCAACACGAGATGGTCGTGAGACGATACAGAAGAAGAAGGAGTGGCGACGAATTCGCCGCTGACGATCGACCTAGGGCTGTAGTTATAAGACGGCGGAGGAGGGTTTTCGTCGGCGGTGCTGACGTGTCCCTTGCTTCCGTGCATCGCCGCCATTACATCTCTGAGGTTTGATAGAGACCTCGAACAACCCGACCAACTTATAATTGCCGCCGATTTCTTGGTCGACGGCGTCAGTATCGAGCTCAAGTGCTTCACGGTTCGCGGGTTTTGGACCTCCGATGGGTCGGATCCACCACAGTTAATGGTTCTTCGAAAAGAGAGCCAAACTGTCGGCATTTTCTTGATTTAATTTATTAATTCTTCTTCGAAGCAAGCAAGAAAGAAGGATAAAACTATGGCTGAAAACCTGTAATAATAATAGACCAACCCAATGCAAGGATATTGAGTCCAACGAGGAAGATGACAAAAGTGATAGCGTGGATAGAATAGAATTGGAGAGAGAATCTGTTTTGGTTTCAAGCTAAGGATAAACGTGTGTAAATTTTGTAATAGACGGTCTTTAATGGCTTTAGGTGCGTTTTAACTGTGTGGAGAAGAAGTAATAATCTGCCTTAATTTTAGGATTTGATGAGGTCGTGTTTGAAACACGTTGATTCTTCGAGATTTCAGTAGAAAAAACGTTAAGACTTGGAGATATAGAAATGTTCTTTTGGCATTTTGTATTTTACGTACTATTAGTGAATTATATGTTGATTTATGGTGTTCAGTGTTTTTGAATTTGAGATTTGATGTAGTAATGTAATACCCATATTTCGACCTTGAATTGAATACGATACGAATCTTTTTGATATTTTGAAGTTCCACGGACTACAGAATTTCATGTGATCGTGACATCATTATTAGGGACATATTTTGTCATATATTGGAAGAATGTAATACCTTTGGACAATTGTGAACGCAAATTTAGGGTATCGCGGGTAAATTGATGAAGGAACTGACCCACTAATGAAAATATTTATTGACCAATGATGATGAATAATTGATCCTCACATATCATGATAATACCTTTTTATTTGTTTTTATTAAGTGGATCTATCACTATGATGATAAGACGCGTGGGGGGAAAAAACAAAGAAGATTATAATAGCCTCCATCATGCTTCTAGATCGTGTCTATTCACTGTTGATTAGCTAAATTTTATACTTGATTTCATATATTGTCAAATCATATATAATACTTTGTTTTGGATGATAATATTAGTCATTCCATGAAATTATGTGGTTTGGGCCACTGATTGTAAGCCCAGTATTAGGCCCAAGTCAATGCAGGCCCATTCAAAGTTCGAGAGTTTATGTTCTAAACACAGATAAAATACGATCTTCATCTAATATTGAGTGCTGCCTAATATTAAACTTTTCTGGTCCTGGTTTTCCGTTTACTATTTTTAGAAAAAAGAAAAGAAGAGAAAGTTGTATTCTTCAATTAAGATATATCCAATGAATAAATCATTTAATTAGATAATATGTAGAAGAAAAGTAAGCTCAGCGTTGGCTCTACGCTAACTAAAAAGCCAACGAAGTGGACAATTTGGTTTTGCCTTGATTTAATGCTATTTCTACGTCATTCATGACACGTGGCTTGATATAATTGGAAGCTCAACCCCTCATAGGCGGTCTCCACGCCTTTATATACGAGGCCTTGGAAAGCCTTTGTATTAACTCAATAATTCGTAAGAAATAGATCGATCTTTTCTCGTCAATCGATTTCGTTTAGCAGCAATCTCTCCTTAGCTCGTCAATCAAGGTAAAGGTTAATTATCTGTTTCTGTATTCATCGTGTTGCTATTTTAGTGTTTTCGATTCACCCTCCTGATGATTCCTTGTTTTCCTTCCGTATAATCATCGATTTCTGTAGGTTTGCTATCGTTTTTTTTTCGGTAATCGATTGCTTAGTTAAGATGTTATGCAGCCCTCTGGTCTGGTAATTTTGATTGAATTTTGTTTGGAATTCCTCCGTCGTTGATTTTCTTCCGATCGATTGTGCAGATGCAGATCTTCGTCAAGACCCTAACCGGCAAAACAATCACCCTCGAGGTTGAGAGCTCCGACACCATCGACAACGTTAAAGCGAAGATCCAGGATAAGGAAGGAATTCCGCCGGACCAGCAACGCCTCATCTTCGCCGGAAAGCAGCTCGAGGACGGCCGTACCCTCGCCGACTACAATATTCAGAAGGAGTCAACCCTTCACTTGGTCCTCCGCCTCCGTGGTGGGATGCAGATCTTCGTCAAGACGCTCACCGGCAAGACGATAACCCTCGAGGTCGAGAGCTCCGACACCATCGACAACGTCAAAGCCAAGATACAGGACAAGGAAGGGATCCCGCCGGACCAGCAGCGTCTGATCTTCGCCGGAAAGCAGCTCGAGGACGGCCGTACCCTCGCCGACTACAACATCCAAAAGGAGTCGACTTTGCACCTCGTCCTCCGCCTCCGTGGTGGTATGCAGATATTCGTCAAAACCCTGACGGGCAAAACCATCACCCTCGAGGTTGAGAGCTCTGACACCATCGACAACGTCAAGGCGAAGATCCAAGATAAAGAGGGCATCCCGCCGGACCAGCAGAGGCTGATCTTCGCCGGAAAACAGCTCGAGGACGGGCGTACCCTTGCCGACTACAACATTCAGAAGGAGTCGACGCTGCACTTGGTGCTGAGGTTGAGAGGAGGCATGCAGATATTTGTCAAGACGTTGACGGGGAAGACGATCACCTTGGAGGTGGAGAGCTCTGATACCATAGACAACGTTAAAACTAAGATTCAGGACAAGGAGGGAATCCCGCCTGACCAGCAGAGGTTGATCTTTGCTGGGAAGCAGCTTGAAGATGGAAGGACCCTTGCTGATTACAACATTCAGAAGGAGTCCACTCTCCACCTTGTCCTTAGGCTTCGCGGCGGTTCGTTCTAAGCTCAAGAGCTATATATTCCCTATGCTTTGCAGTTCGGTTTGCTTTCAAGAAAATGTGTTGCAGTGTTAGTAGTTGGTGTTGGTATTGATGATATTTGGTGGATGTTTGCTGTGGCCATTTTGGTCTACTTATGTATAATAAACGTCGTTTAATCGTCCATATACTCTGTCGAACATCGGAAGATTTGGAGCCATTTCGCTTCTCACGTAAAAGATGATTCAAGAAATGGTTTCTCCAACAAATGAAGTTATTGAAATCAAAATTGATGAACCTCACAACATGGGATTGGTACCATCATCATGCTGCCTTAAACATGAATACACATACATACTGGCTATATAACCAATCTCATAGTGAGAAAATGTGATCACTTCCATTTGGTGCGATTAGGTCCCGAAATTCATAATGGATCGTGCGTGGACTTCGTTGATACGTCTTGCAATCATTCCGTACAGGTATTTTCAAGTCCTTTTTTTTCTCAGCAGATTAAAAGTTCTCTTTGAGATGAACTGTGGGAACTCTTCGTGCCTTGATGACAAATGTAATAATAGAATGGCCCGAAAGGTCAAATATAGAAACACAATGGTGATGATGAGGACAATGGTGGTGGTGAGAAATAGGAAATCTTTTATGTAAAATATTTGTCTGTAGCGATGTTGCAAGAACAAAGAATTAAAACATGTGCTGTGTCTATCATCGCTCATTACAGCAGAGTTCACAACCAGACAAGCAACAATTTTGTAACTCTGGGATGCACTCAAGGACAGGCCTCCACGGCCGTCGATTAACCTCTAAGCGATCTCCACCGTTCATCGCCAGCTGAGTGAACGCTTGCTCTAAAGCTATCCCAGAGTTTTTTCTCATTATTATTACAAGCTGTCCCAGTTGTTTCTTGGAAATTCTGATCTTAATCATCTCATGGCGCCCGGCGATTCTATCAGTGGAAGAACAGTCATTCCCATAACTGATGAGATCATCATCATCGTCGTCGTCGTCATCTCTACTACTCTTCTCTTTTTCAACAGAAGAAGCACGATGATCGGCCTTTGAATGATCCCAGCTTTCATCACACCAATGGGTTGAATGATCTTTTACAACGCAATTGCCCATATTGTGATTTCTGTGCGCTCTGAGCTACGTTCTTTTTTCTTCCTTTCTTTCTTTTTATTTTTCTTTGCCTGGCCTGGGCTGATTAATTAAGGAGCTTTAGCTTGTATATATACCCAAACAAACACAGTCGGTGTTACAGGTATGGGAAGAAGAAGAAGAAGAGGTGGCGCATTTTAATATAGTACATTTAGTGGGTGACACGTGGCACCTTGTGGGGGACTTCTGACCTAGGATTATTATTCAATGTTATATTGTGAGAGAAATTTTCTTTCCGGCAAATGTGAAACCAAAGTGGCAAGGAATATAAACGACAGTTGCGTACTCATTATTGCAACCATAGTTAGTGTGAACTACGCTGAGAAGGAATCTCTTCGATGGGTGCACTTCCTTACCACCTTCGCTTGCAAATGATTGATGTGTACATGAGTATATTATCTGTAAACATCTGTCAATACATATTATCGACCGAGCCACAATGATTTATCCACTATAAACGTCGTCGACAAGGGATCTTATACAATTAAGTATAATAACTTACAGTAATATGAAAAAATTTGCTTGCAAGTCACATGAATGGTCTTTCCTCCATAGAAAATAGGCTGTAATGTAACGGCAAGAAACAAAGAACAAGGTGTTTTTTTCTAACACGAGTAAAGCTCTATAGAAGCAAAATACTTTTGCGCTGAACTCATATTACGAAGATGTTGAGAATGCTAAGAACACATACCACGTGTTTGAATCTCTCATGTTGGAGGTTGCCATGTCCCTGGTCTGAACGATTCGCCAGAACCCGTTGGTTCCGTAGATCTGAAATAAAAACAATTTCATAATTACCACGTACTACAAAATCGCAGTTTGGGCGGACTAGCCAGTGAAGAATACTAACTCGGGCTGTTTTTTGATGTATTCTGGAATTTCCTTTTCTCTGTTAGATTCTTGGTGGGCTTCGTCTCTGCATAACGGTTCAAGATTACGGTTGTATGGAACTGCTAATGTCACTTGAACAACAATAAAACAATTTTTTTACCTCACTGCATCTTTTGGCTTACTTCGAGGGGCTTCCTCGATGCGAGCACCTGTGGAAAAAGTTAATGAATTCCACCTTAAATGCTCACCAGACATCAATAGATTTATCCCAGTCTCTTCATGTCCGGACGTGTTAGACCATATTATAAAAAGTACGGAACCAAACGAACAAAATCTGAAAGGTTTGATACCTTTTGAGTCCGTAGGGAACTGTTTTACAAAACTTTGCAAGTCAGGGCTGGCAGCTTTACCTGGATTAGTGCGGTTAAGTAGGTTAAATTATACAATAAAAATCCAATTACTATTACTTAATTTATGATCTTTTATTTATAGAGGAAAAAAAGAGGATGGCTAACCGATGCTCTTAGGCTTTCCTTCACTAGCTTTCCTTACTTCCTCCTCCTTCATGAGAACTGAACAAGGAAGAATATTAAAGATGCATTGAGAGCTGATATTTTCTACAATGAAATCAAATGAAACAACAATGAGGACCAGTTTCTTAAAAACCTAAAAGGTGGCAAACTTAGTACAATCAAATGAACTAACAGGACAGTGGAAACATGTGATAACAGCATACTGAACTTGTCATGCCACTTGACTCACATCATCGTAATGAAATAGATCACAAATAATAAGATTATGAAGGTGATTGTAAACAGATTCTGAGACTAAAAGAACCCAATTGTTTGATTCTCGTTACCAGCAACATTTAGTCTCACACGTTCTCTCCTCGCCTCTAACTCGGCCATTTCCTGAAAGTCAATTTTGTCATGCCAAAGTTAGTCTTTCTCAGTGCAAACTACAGACTACAATCCACAAAAGTAAAGCACTGAGTAAAAAACAATATGGAAATGTGCAAGGCATGGGAAAGGGAAGATATGAATATAAAGGGAAAGTAATTTGAGATCCAATTTTATCACTAGATGTGACAAGCGAGCAACGATCAGACAAAGCATAACCAACATATCATACAAAGTATAGTAAGTGCAGACAATACCTCAGGAGTTGGAGCACTTTTACGCTGTCCGTTGAGCCAGCAAATCCATTCAACTACATGAAAACAGGTCAAATACAAAGGATATTGAAAAATAGTCATCTAACTCAAGCAGCTCAATATAGATAAGATTGATAGCCAGTAATACCAGGAACGCTAGTTGGATCTTGATCTCCTTTAAATGCAACCCATCGTTTTTCTTTAGCTGACAGAGTAATAAGACGCAACATAAACTAGGTAAACAATCAATCTCAGCTATTCACCAAAGGTCCTCAAGTATAAATATCAAAATAGGGACAACAACGAAAAAAAACTAAAGAGGAATTACACACAAACACATATGAACAACAACCCTAAGCTCCTACTGCATCATAAACCCCCGAAGCATACATCGACCGCAATCCATTACCACGGAGTTAAACAAAGGAATAACTTACTAACACCATCAATTTGCTCGGTCCTGGTGAAATACCGATTGCCAGCTTTGTCGACTCCCACCAACGTTCTATTACTAAATAGTCCCGCGAACCTTGCCCAAAGTCGAGACATTTAATCAACTTGGATTATATAAGAGACGCGCAAATGTATGCTTATGAGGACAATATGCATCGGTCATTCATTACTCCAATCCAATGCATCATAGGTTGTTTATGTTGTAGCAGAAAACGGGACAACTGATGAAGGCTCAAATCCTCAAGTGGAATGGAAGAGACGATCTGATGAAACTTTGAGGCTCTTTCCTCCCCTCTTTATTGGGCTCAAAGCCCAATATATATTCAACGTCGGCCCATAAAGCCCAAACCCCACGCCACGTACGCACACAATAACAATTTCGGACTGTGATATACCGAATTGAGCTGCATCTTCATCTTGTAGATGTAAGAACTATGGATGTATTTTCAAGCTGATTTTTGCTTCTCCCTTTGTCCATTAAGCAGTAGGGTTTGAAACTTATCGAGACAATTACTCATTCACTGATCGAAATTTACATAGAGCTACAACCCAAAAAAACATCAACATAGAAGAAACAGAAGAAAACTAGACGCCATATATGAAGGTTATTTACTTGCAATTTGAAGAACTATATATATACAACGTTTGCAGAGAATTCATTCCTAACACGACCCGAATGCGTTTTCGCCACTGTATGTCATGTATAGGAAGCCATCTTCGTCTCTGTGTTCTTCATAAATCGATGACATCAACGCAGCTGTAGTGTATCAACGCAAGACATCGTCATGTAATGCTTTTCAGAGAAGCAGACGAACATGAAGAAGATCAAGAATGGAAGATATATATCCTCACCAGTGGGAGGAAGAATGTCCTTGACAAAGATGAATATGGCTTCCTCGGCGTTGAGCTTAATCCCTTTGCGGACAACATATACAAACTGTCCGATGGTGAGATCAGCAAGAACAAGAAATCTGCAATATATTATTATGTCGAGGAAGCTTTTAGATATCAATAGCCAAGTGTTGGCAGAAGACTATGAAGGTAAGAATAACCTACTTTTTCATGTTAATGTCGGGGATCTCACTATTCTCAGCTTTCTCCACAATAACCTACACAAGATAAGGAAAGAAACACCGATATCATCAGCAATCGATCAATGTGAAAAATTCAGAGTTTGCAATAAGGTTGGATTGACTCATGGGTACAGGAAATCTATCAGGGTACTTCTCTCTGATACGAGCAGCTTCTGCTTGCCGCATCTCTGCAACATTATAGGATGATAGAATGTGATTGATCAAGTTAAAATGAAGTTTACACAGTAAAGATGAAAATAAGTGGCAAAAACAGACTGCAATTTCGCCATGAAACGTATATGAAATCACTTTTCTTCCAAGAACGATAATACTTCAACAAATTCCAGACATTTTAAATGAAAAAGGGAAAACAATATTTGATCTGTTCCCTCAAAATTTGACGCATAGTTACCAAACACGAACCTCAAAATCAATTTCGATTGCCTGATGTAAAACAAAAGGCCGCGAAAAAACAGAATCGATTCAGCAATAAACAAAAAGCGAGCTGAAACGTTACAACCAAACGATAAAATTGAGCGCTCGAATCAAAAGCACGTGAGAGAATTGTTATTTACCAAGGGTATGTTCCAACTTGAAGGAGCTTTTGGCCATCGACTGTATCAGGCAAACGATCTTCGGAAAACTTGAAAGCGGATAGATCTATACGCAGAGAGAAAAAAAAAAGAAAAGAGGATTAGAAGTTTGCATTTTTACGGGCATGTACAAGTTAATTAGCCATCGTCCTTCAAACTGTATTGGGCCGTCTGCCAATAATGGGCCTTTTAAGTGATCTCATAAGGGTTTCATTGGGCTTTAATTGGGTCAGCCCATATCGTGGCCTTTTTCTCAAGCGATTCTTTGGTTTGAATTGATGCTTACGGTTAGTTGTATTTGTAGATATTTGCTGACTGTGAAATTAGGCAGATCGAATGTATTTTAGGTGAACAAAACTATCATATGCAATATATATAAGCATTATTATTATTATCTACGAAAATGATAGGTATACAATAAGGAAACTAACCCAAAATCTTATTGTCAAAGTTCGATCACCAAATCCAACATTAAAAAGCTTTGCTTGGTTCAAAGATTACCCTCCTATGGTTCAGCGACATTGCATATTCCTTGTAAGAAAACATCGAACGCATTTCCCCATGACATAAATAATAAATGTAAAATCAGATAAAATACTAATTACGGGTGGTGGTAATAGAAGAAAATAAACAATAGACTAATTCATTCTATAATCGTGGGTTCTAATCCGATAATGGAGATCATGCAATTACCTCGACTTGTACTTTTGCATACCCCCATTTGCTATAATGTATCTATTAATTAAAAATATAATAATGAACTAAAAATAGAAGAATATAGGTTCTTATTAACTAACTTAATCGGTAAAAACTCACCTAAGCCCACTAAATTACTTTCCCACTAACACCATTATACACTCCATCACTATCACCACATTCCAAATCCAATATATACATACTGTATCTATATCTATATGCACATATATATATATCAAGTACACGGTTACCTTTTTCATTACAGAAGAAAAGCAAAGAAACAGAAATAAAAAATGGATCCTCGGCCACTTCGTTACCTCACACTCATATCTTTCGTCTGTTTATTACTCTGTTTTTCTGGTGCGCCGTCGTCAGCTTCCGCCGGAAGCATAGGGATCAACTACGGCCGCATCGCCGACGACCTTCCTCCGCCGACGAAGGTGGTGCAGCTCCTCAAAGCCAAAGGCGTCAGCCGCGTAAAGATCTTCGACACTGACCACAGCGTACTCTCAGCCTTCGCCAACGCCAACATATCCCTCACCGTCGCCCTGCCCAACGAGAAACTCTCCGCCGCCGCCCACAGCCAATCGTACACTGACACGTGGATCCAGGACAACATCGTCCCTTACCACCCCTCCACCCTCATCGAGGCCATCGCCGTCGGCAACGAGGTTTTCGTGGATCCCAACAACACCACGCAGTACCTCGTCTCCGCCATGAACAACGTGCAGGCTTCGCTGAGAAAGTACAACCTCTCGCCGGAGATTAAGGTCTCGTCGCCGGTGGCTCTCTCGTGCCTGAAAAACTCTTACCCGCCGTCCGCCGGCGAGTTCAAGGCGGATCTGGCCGAGCCGGTGGTGAAGCCGATGCTGGACCTTATTAGGCAGAGTGGGTCCTACCTCATGGTGAACGTCTACCCCTTCTTCGCCTACGTGGACAACTCCGACGAGATCTCGCTGGACTACGCCCTGTTCGGAAGCAACGCGACGGCGAACGCGGATTCCGGCAACGGCCTCGCCTACCACAGCCTGTTCGAAGCCCAGGTCGACGCCGTCTACGCAGCGATGAGGAAACTGGGGTTCGACGACGTCAAGATCGTCGTGTCTGAAACTGGGTGGCCGTCCAAGGGCGAGGAGAGAGAAACCGGCGCGAGCGCTCAGAACGCGGCGGCGTACAATGGGAACTTGGTGCGCAGAGTGTTGACCCGACCCGGAACTCCGCTCAAACCCGATAACCCGCTGGAGGTGTTCATATTCGCCCTCTTCAACGAGAACTCGAAGCCCGGCCCGACTTCAGAGAGGAACTACGGGCTGTTCTATCCTACCGAGGAGAATGTCTACGATATCCCTCTGACCGTGGAGGATCTGACGTCAGCGCCGGCCGCCGACGAAAGCAAGGTGGTGGAGGAAGAGGTGGGCCCCGAAAAATCGGCGGCGGAGACGTGGTGCGTGGCGAACGGCGGCGTGGGGACGGAGAGGCTGCAGAGGGCTTTGGATTATGCATGTGGGCCTGGAGGCGCTGACTGCCGTCCGATCAAGAAGGGTGCCACGTGTTACGATCCTGATACCCTCGTGGCACACGCTTCGTATGCCTTCAACAGTTACTACCAGCTGAATTCGAGGGGACGTGGCACGTGCGACTTTGCGGGTGCCGCTTATGTCGTCACTCAACCTCCAAGTAAGTCGCGCGCTTTTTGTTTCGAACACTTTTTTTTCATCAATGTAAAATCAGCTTAATCATGAAACTATTTTATCTATTTTTCTTACGATTATTGTTTTGATCCTTTGCAGAGTTCGGTAGCTGTGTTTATCCCACGAGGCATTGATATGGACAATGGTCTTCTTGATATATATATTATCTATTTATTTGTTATGGTTTATTCATGTTTAGATAATGGTTGGGTCTTATTATGATTGTTTAGATTAAGCTATCATTTAGATTATTTATCATTGAGGTATGTAATGATTTGGTTAGTAATATTTATATTTGAGGTGTTCACATCATAGTACTTATATTATCACGAAGAGGAAATTTTGGGCTGGAGATTAAGACACGGCCCGGCTAGTTAAGATCATGTTTTACTTGCCCAAATATTTGAATGAAATTATAATAGAAGTTCGAAGTGGCTTCAAATGTGTTCAACCAAAAATCATGTAACAAGAAACGATTTCCATAACATGGCATAAAGAAGAGGATTCCACGAGTCTTACAGAGGGACATGTTAAGAACAAGCCCGAATTTTTTCTGTCTCAATTCCATGTAAAAACACAGCAACAGAAATTTTCTTTTCTTGACTATATAAATTACAAATATTTGATGAGCACATAGATAACAACCACCAAAGCAACAATACCAATGACTGAGATAAGAAGGCTCAGGAAAGTGCAACCACCCTTAGTCCGCTGGTTCAATATGGCCAGCCTCCTCTGAACCCTCTGTTCGATTCAAAACGGAAAAAATGTTTTTTTTAACTTGGATTTCCAAATATTCAACGTGCAGCTATTAAACAAATCGAGTGATTGTTGTATGTTAACTTCGATTGGATTTTACTAATACGCAACTACTAAAACTAGTAGTTGGATACTTAAGTCTCATTGCACTTTGAGATATCAATATGTTAATCCTCAATTAGAATGTGTGTGAAGCCTTAGATGACATAAGAAATGGTTATCAGAAAGGGACTCTAACCTGAAGTCGAGAGTCTGTAACTTCAACATGTTCATCCAAATCATCCTGAAGTAAAGCAGACATGAGCGTCACTATAGTAGGTTTTTGTGAGCAATAATAGATGGAAAAAATGCACTGAGCAAAGAATTAGAGCAAGTATGGTTTGTAGGACAGATAACATATTAAAGGAATAAAAAACTCACAATTAGTCTTGCATGTAGATCAAGCTCTTCATTCACTGCCAATGCGATATGCTTAGTGCTTATCACAGTCTCCTCCAATTTCTCAAGCTCTTCGTCTTGTTCTTTAAGTAAATATACAGGGAAAAAATCAGGTATGGCTACATGAAGAGAGAAGGCAAAAAAAAAATAAAGTCATCTCGAAACTACTAACCTCGCATGACTTGTCTTTGAAGAACAACAACGCCTTGATTGTCAAGGCCATTTGCTCTGGAGGTTGCATCAACGGTCTTTGTCTCTGGTCCAAGTAAACTGTCTCTGTTGGCAAAGTTGGACATGTTCAATTTAGATGCCATCTGGTTTACCTTCGATCTCAAATTCACAACCATGTCCCTGCGTCGATTCATTTCTTTCTCGGTTCTGCATGAAGAAGGAGAGAATCAAACATGAGTGCCAAGTCCAAGCAGTAATACACGAAATATTTAACAATTCAAGCCTATGTGGCACGTAACTGGTTTTGCTCATTGCTAGTCCTATTAATACATACAGCAAGTTAAAAAGAATGTAGATGACATACAAAGGGAGTCGCCCAGAAAGCTGAGACAGAAGAGATTGTAGACTGTCGAGCCTCGTCCCCAAGATCGTGATTTTCCTTCTTATTGCCGATGAATGTCTTTGGGCTTCGGGCCCAGTCGCTGGCAGTGAACTTCTTTCTGATATCATATGATTGATATCATCTGCAAGCTTAACAGCTTCATTGTATTCCCTAACCCATGAATCTCCAGAGGACGCCATTTCTCTGAAAGAAACACCAATGTTCCACACAACTCAGACAAAGCTTAGAGGTAAGAACCATCACATAAAACAAATTTTTTGCCTAACATGATTAATAGTATACTTATATCCAACCTATGTAGCACAAAACCGATTGAACGCCACACAACACTTAATTGACAGCTGAGATAAACTCCTTCAACAATTCTCTCAAAGCATAGCCCAAAAATTACAAGAAATGACAAAGTAGCCCACGAAGCAATAACAGAAAAAAAAGCACCAAACGCCTAAAATATTCACAAAAATTGACAGAATTCCACCATAGAAACACGTCTCCTGAGAGAAATTGAGACGTCTTACCTTCCTCAATCGTATTAGGCGATCTGGCCTTCGTTAACCTTTATCAGGAGAGTCAATGATTAAGGTCTAAGCTAGAAATGTGTGGAATTCGAATTTGGTAATAAAAAAAGGTTCATATAAAGAACACGCGGCGAGATCGGCCACCGGCAAAATTTTGTCGTGTTCTTCACGCGGATGAAGACCACCAATCAATTGCTTTTATAATTAGCGTATTTTGACTTCCGAGGGGTAAAAGTGACATTGCAACGTAAGACAAAATCAAATAGATACTGTAAATTATTATTTTTACAAATAGAAAGTAAAGGGAGTAGAAGAAATTAGCCAACTAACCCACCGCCGCAACGCAAACGGAGATTCAGTATCGCCGCCGGTAAAAATAAAACCGTCATGTCTGACCTCGACCGGCAAATAGAGCAGCTCAAGAGGTGCGAGCCGTTAACTGAATCTGAAGTGAAAGCCTTGTGCCTGAAAGCCATGGAAATACTCGTCGAGGAGAGCAACGTTCAGCGAGTTGATGCGCCCGTCACTGTTAGTGTAGTTTATCTGATATTTGTTCTAATTTTCCTTTCCGTTTCTGAACTGTGTCATATTCGACTTGATGATTAGCGTACTATTGGGTACTGTTGATTTTTCTATCATATGCGTTGATTTGTTTGAATTATCGGAGTACTTGGGGAAATTGGGTTTTGTTAATTGTGCCATTGTGTTTTGCAATCTGTTTATACTTTGTTGTGATTTGGAATATGCAACTACTCTGAAGTGAACGGAGATTTGTGGTGACGTGTGTTTTAGCTTCACGTTCGGTTTGCCCCGCTTTTTTCAGATTTGTGGTGATATACACGGTCAGTTTTATGACATGAAAGAGCTTTTTAAAGTAGGAGGTGATTGCCCCAAGACAAATTATTTATTTCTCGGAGACTTTGTGGATAGAGGATTCTATTCTGTAGAGACGTTTCTGCTTCTACTTGCACTCAAGGTAACTAATTTTCTGAGCTAAGGGTGAATCATCGATCAGTAATCCGACATTTCCAGATAAAGTCCCTCCTTTTTTCTCCTTGTTCTTTTTTTTTTCTGGAAACGAAATGGCTGGCTATCTCATTGGTAGTGTATTGACAGGTACGATATCCTGATAGGATAACTCTCATCAGAGGGAACCACGAGAGCAGGCAGATTACACAGGTTAATGCTCCCTAAATATGATACTATCGTCGCCTTTGAGGTAGATTGTAGCATCTGTTCATCAGTTCTCTCTTCTTCCAGGTGTATGGTTTCTATGACGAGTGCATCCGTAAATATGGATCTGCCAATGTTTGGAGATATTGCACTGATATATTTGATTACTTGAGGTTGGAATATTCTTTATTCTTCACGAGCCTGGACTGAATAGCCATGGCTTACATGCTAAATTAAAGCTTTTTTGCTGATCAAGACTACTATACATATTTTCACCTCAACGTGAAAGAACTGACCTTGTATCTCATGCAGCCTTTCAGCACTCGTTGAGAACAAGATATTCAGTGTGCACGGTGGTTTGTCCCCTGCAATTTCTACAATAGATCAGGTGCTAAGACATTTCCCCAACCACTAATGTACACTTTTACGTTACTTTTTTTTATGCGATTGATAGAGATAGACTAACAAACTTTCTGTATATAATCAGATAAGGTCAATCGATCGAAAGCAGGAAGTTCCCCACGATGGTGGCATGTGTGACCTCCTATGGTCAGATCCCGAGGACTCTGTTGACGGGTGGGGCCTTAGTCCACGTGGGGCCGGTTTTTTATTCGGTGGCAGCGTTGTTACTACGTTTAATCACGCAAACAACGTAGATTACATATGTCGGGCACATCAGTTGGTAATGGATGGGTATAAATGGATGTTTAATAACCAGATAGTTACAGTCTGGTCAGCCCCAAATTACTGTTACAGGTACTAATGATAATATCCTTGTGAAATGTTTCAATTAATCCTTCTTTTTCCCCGTCGACCGCTTAATAACTATGTACCGTATTCCAGATGTGGAAACGTGGCTGCGATACTTGAACTAAACGACAACCTTGAAAAGCAGTTTCGCGTATTTGAAGCTGCTCCTCAGGTATCGTACAACATGTATATTGGAAAAGCTAAAATGAGTTGAATTTTCTGATGCTTGCACAAAATTAGCCCTACTGTTGTGTTGTGTTTTGCTTTCGTAAATGAGCACATATATAAGTTGATACTTTGGCTAAATGCAGGAATCAAGAGTACCACCAGCCAAAAAACCACCGCCAGACTACTTCTTGTAAGATCATCGATTCTTTGCGGTCTGTGATAAAGCCCAGCTCCAATCAATCGATGTTGTTGAAATCATTTATTTCCTTGCATTTGCTCATAATCGAGAGAAAGAGAGAGGGGAAGAGATAGATTGTGTAACGAGAGGAGTGTAAACTACGGGGGGATAATGATATTTAGACATGCAAACTTGAACTACCTTCACAGCACGTTTTTCACCTATTTATTTGTATGCTAGTGCATTTGCTTGTAATGGACTCCACTTTGTTGACTGTGAGCCGATGGATGGTTGTAAAATGATAAAACTACAGATATTTGTTTAGCTGGCCGTGATATTATTTAATCTGCATCAAAAAAGACCCTCACATGAAAATAGATGTCGAAGTAAACATAAGACTACAGCAGTTTTCACCAGACAAGAAAGAAACAGAGTCGACCTCGACACACCAATACCTAAAATTCTCTTACATAACAAGCCCAGTGACAATTGAACTAAATGTTCGGTAACACTATAAAGTGCTTTCATTCCTTGCCATTGCAACGAAATAGGATCGACGTATGTAAAGGTTTGGGGGGCAAAACTTAAGCGCCGCTCTGTCCCTTTCCTTTCTTCCTCTGAATCTTCTTCATGTAAAATTCCAATTCTTTGCCCTCCAGAATATATCTGACGGTTTTACGCAGAGAATAAATACTTTTAACTTACTTCCCATCAAATATAGCATTTCAACTTAGAAATGAGAATGGGGGGAAAGTTCTGTACATACCCATCAGCACGACCACACTGCCCAGGGCGAGAAGAGATTGCAGCTAGGAGACGACCACCGCCAAACTGTTCCTCAATGTGCGAGTCGATCGTGCGCTCTTGTTGGCGCTTGGTCAGTTTTCTCTGGACATGATTGCTCTTTTTCTCCTCCTCAGCAGCAGCAGTTGCCTCAGTCTCCTGTAAGTCAGTCAATAAAGGTTCTTAAATGAGCAAAAGCCATCTTTATAGCTAAGATCACAAGACCAAGAGTTGCAATAAATATGGTTCTTCAACTATCCCTAGAACAAGAGACAGTTTCGCCAGCTTTATAAAATGTCCCTAGTATACCAGTGAAGATCGATCGTGTTTCATTTCAGCTATTAGACGAGTCAAATCCACACTAAAAATTGGGAAGGGAGAAAACATTGAATCATCACCTCTCCACCTTCCTTCTTTGTAGCAGCAGCCTTCTTCTTGCGACCAATGTCGACTCCGTAATGCTGATGATACCACTGCTTGAACGGCGCAGCATCGACTTGTACGATAGCGCCCTTCACCAACGTCTGTGTCCTAACCAACTCATTGTTGGACGCATTGTAAACAACGTCCAAAATGCGAGTCTTTCTTGTCACAGCTTCACTCCCCCATGAGTAGTTACCAGTATCGAGCCTCAGCGCGCGCCACTTCACATTTCCACCACGGACTCTAACCCTCCGCACCGTCTTGTTGCTCGACAACTTGGTGTTCGCAGGCTGTCTTCCGAGCTCATACCTAATAAGGAGACGCAATCGAACCAATGGTTTAATAAATCGAACGATCACATATAGATTCGCCGAGGATGTAGTAAAACAAAAGATTGGCAAGCCAAAAAAATGAAGAAAAATTACTTTCTCTTCTTCCTCCAGGCCTTCTTCTTGCCCCCAGTGGCACGCCTCTTGTGCATCGAATCTCGTGAGATACCTTATCAAAGATAACAATCTCCATTATACTGTGATTCTCCAAACGAGGAACAAAGAAAACGCTTGAAAGACTATCGATTAACAGCTGCAAAAACAGCGATTTCGGATTGTTGCCTTACCCATTGTTGCAACCCTCTCGGATTTCGATCCCTCTAACCGCAGCTTTCGAGGTGGATGGAGCTAAGTGCCGTTCGCTGGACCTTAACGAGCTTCGCAAAGCCCTAGAGAAGTGAAATTACATCTATAACCCGGCGATTCGTTGCGAGCAGCAACACAGGCCCATATGATTATATGGGCTCGGCCCAAATTCAAGACATACGTTCAACATGAAATTCTGGACTGATATTTAAACGTAAGCACATCGTCTTGTCTCCGACAAAGGGACATCATCGTTTTGATCGTAAGATCTCATTGTTTCTCTGTTTATCCTGATATTTGAAGGAGTGGATTGCAAATTTAGTATCTTTTATGGGTTATTCTTTTCGAGGATGAATTTCGCGTGAGTTGCCGATCAAAATTCGTCGTGTGAGTTCCAGAAAAAAGTTCGATCTTTTTCAAGAATCGAACAAAGTTTTCCTCTCCATTTTGCTCAGTGAGGCCAATCAAGATAATAGATTCATTGATACACTGTGCTGAAGCTGTTGAAAAGGTGTACGGAACATTGGACCACCAAGAAGAAGCTAACTGAAGTAGCATGGAGACAAGTTAAGCTGCTAAACAAGGTAAGCTAATTGAGGTTAGTTAGTAGGCTGTTAAGGAATGTAAATAAAGCACAATTATATTTATCTCGATGTACAAAATGCTTGATTGGATAACGGCAGGTATCATATACTTGGCGAATTCTTTGTGGTGGAGGAGATTCTTAAGCCATTGATGAAGGCAGCAGTTGGATCTATTCGAATCAAGGAGCCATTTTTCATTTTCTTTCATTATCCTTCACAAATCTCAAATGCTGCTGTAATGGAAACTTGTAGCAGCTCAAAACTCGTATGATCAAAGCTCGGCGTGACTGCAATGGTGGTGTCTGTATATTGAATGCAGCAACAGTTTACCGGAAAACGGTGGGCGAAAAAGGCCAAAGGAAGGCTTAATATGCGTTTCTTCGATGGTTATCTGTGTAGTGTAGTGTATGTAGGTCAAACTATAGCTACTTTTGTATTCGAATTGTATTCTCTTGGCCCATTTTATCTGAGTCGACATTTATGATTTATCCTTGGTAATAATATAAGTGGTCCGTAAGGCATTTCGAAAGATAAGTTTCGATGGAAAAAGAAATGGAAAAAAATGCAATGACGGTTTCTTTTTTCTCTTTTTTGGAATTGAATAAACTCATCGAGAGGAATAATAACAATAGAAAATTATGGCACCGTATAAGAGGGTATTAAACTACGACTTATGATGGTATGTATATTCATATCAATCAAGATTTGAATTTTAAACATTTGTGTGATGCAATAATCTTAGTTTATTAAGGGTTGATTACCTGGTATTAAGCTCATCATCTACTGTCATGTACCTCCACACATGTTCTTGAATCAGATAGACTTTGGCCCAACTAATTATTTCATTACACAAATTCATCCCTGTCTTTATATATAAATATATCCTCACATGTAATCATAAACAATTCCATTTCCTTTTTTTTCATCTTGTTTTAAGAAAAAGGAGTGGAATAACCAAGAAAAAAAGGAAGGACCTTTAGGAGAGAGGCTAGAGAGAAAGTGAGAGGAAGAGCATACACTTAATTTTTCTTTTTTTGATTAATGAACGATATTCCTCGCATTAGATCTTGGTTTTGAATCGGATTTCCTAAGATTTAATCTACCCCTCTCAATCGGTGAGCTTCGATGATGATAACGGAACATTATGACTAACGTTTACTTGATATTCTTCTGTTGATCGATTGCCTTCGGGCGGTGTCTGATCTATACGAAATATGAATTTTTCAGGGTTCTTTGCATCGAATCTGGATTGATACGTGGAAGATCTCTTGTTTCTTGATTGGATGCTGCATTTGCCAAATTGATTTTTGATTGGTGACTAAGCTGTGGGTTGTTGTCTGTTGATTGGAATAGGTAAGAACAGATTGTTAGATTGTTATCTGTATTAGATCTGTTAGATTATCAATTCAAGGCTGTTAGCTATCAATTTTTCTATGCTTTCTGATTGTGTTTGGAATTGATTGTGTTTATGTATCCAAGATTGCCTTTATCATTACCATCATTCTATGTTTGATCCAAGTATGTTCATTTCATTCTAGATTCGCGCGTCTTTTCTTGGTGAAGGTAAGGTTTGCCAAAGGATAGCAGAAGATATTAAATGGAGCTGGATCAAGGCAAGATTTTCATTGGTGGGATTTCCTGGGACACGAACGAGGATCGACTCAAAGAATACTTTGGAAAATACGGCGACGTAGTCGACGCAGTGATAATGAGAGATCGAAACACAGGCCGTGCTCGTGGCTTTGGCTTCATCGTCTTCTCAGACCCTTCAGTTGCTGAAAAGGTGGTCAAGGAGAAACACACAATCGATGGTCGAACTGTAAGTTTCTCAGATCTTATCCAATCTTGATTATCCAACTTTGTTCATATTGCATCATATTGTCTTTCTTGCCCGTATATCTCTAACACGGTTTAATAGTCTCAATCTTTGAATCTTGATTATGGTACGCTGGCTCATTGATTGGATATTTTCGAACGATCTTTTCATAATCCCAGGTTGAAGCGAAGAAAGCTGTCCCAAGGGATGATCAGAACCTAATGAGTAGAAGCAGTGCAAGCACACAGAGTTCGCCGGGCCCAGGCCGTACTAAGAAGATATTCGTTGGAGGCTTAGCATCAACAGTAACCGAGGCAGACTTCAAAGCCTACTTCGATCAGTTTGGCACCATAACAGATGTTGTAGTGATGTACGACCACAACACTCAACGCCCGAGAGGCTTCGGTTTCATTACATTCGACTCAGAGGATGCAGTGGACAGAGTTCTGCACAAAACGTTCCACGAACTCAACGGTAAGATGGTTGAGGTCAAACGGGCCGTGCCCAAAGAAATGTCGCCCGGGCCCAGTCGAAGCCCGCTCATGGCTTATAACTATGGGTTTGGTAGAACAAACAACTTTCTTAACAACTACACACAAGGGTATAATCTTGGTTCCCTTGGAGGTTACGGTGTAAGAATGAGTCCATTGACTAGCGCCCGCGGTGGATTTTCGCAATTTGGTTCTAATGCTTATGGGATGGGATTGAACTTGGACCAAGGCTTAAATGCTGGGTTTGGGGCAGGTTCGAACTATAGCGGAAACCTAGGTTATGGACGTGTTCTTGACCCTTACTTTGGTAATAATCAAAGCAGATATAACACGCCTATTGGTGGCTATAGCTCAAGTGGCAGAGGCGATTCGTTTCTCAACTCATCGCCGAGAGACATGTGGGGAAATGGTGGCCTGAACGCTTCCACGAGTAACCCAAGTTCTGGGTCGTACTTTGGCTCGGGGAGTGGTGGGCGTATGGGGGTTTTTGGGAATAACACGGCAAACTGGGGTACTTCTGCAATCAGCGCACCTCTTGGGGGTAATAGTAATGCTAATTCTTACGGCGGGGGCAATGTAGGTTACAGAAGTGGAGAGAACAACTACACGCTTGGAGTGGGAGGTTTTGGGAGGAACAGTTCGTCGAGTGTGAATGCATCTTCTTTCTCTGCTTTGCCTGGCGGTGGTTACGAAGGGTCTTATGGGGATATTTACCGTGGTGGGTCCGTTTATGGCGACACGACTTGGCAAGCACCATCTTCTGAGCTCGAGAATTCGGGCTCGTTCGGTTACGGGCTTGGACGGGCTGGAGATTTATCTGCTAAAGAGTCTGAAGATTATGGAACGGGCTATGACATTGCTACTAGACATTCTAATAGAGGTAAATTAGTGTTTTTCTGTCCTTCTGCTTGAACCTTGCAAAAGACCTAGGGGAGATTCTCCATGACCATGGTTGTCGAGTTTTGTTAACGTAGATGTAAAAAGTCCTTATGCATTGATTTTTTTTTCCTGGTTGTTTGATTGGCATTTTTTTATCTTTTGCACAACCCAAATCCCATGAGAAAGAATCTTGATATTCTATCTTTGAAATTTGATGCCTGGAATTTTGTAAGTGATAGTATAGCCTCATAGCTGCTAAGGATTTCATTCATCTGATTGTTTGGTTGGTATATTGTTAACTTACCTGATATTGAAGAGAAGAAAAAGAAATTCGTTCAATTGTTTGGTTGGTTCGCTAGAGACTCTTGGTGCATGAAACAATGAAAAAGTATCTAATGGAGTTTGCTATAACATAGTAGATATATTCGACTGGATTTTGCAAATGCGTCGCATATTAACCATCTAAAGTACCAAGGAAGTGACTAGGTATAGAGTGTGAGAAGAGGACATAAGAGAATATCTAATGCCAAGTATAGCACTTGAAACATCTTCGACTAGTATAAAATAGACTTGTCGGAAACTTACTTCCTTGCTATTCTCTTGTGAGAACCTTATGGATAATATCATACTGCAGTTTGTTTAAGACATGACCATTAACGTTTCTTCCATGGATTTAATTCAGGTATCGCTTCTTAAGGAAAACTCTCTGAAGACAACGTAGGAAAGGGAAAGATTTTTCAAAAAAGCATATGGGATGATGGGATCATCTTGAGTTTCCTGAGTAAACCTCGTTGATATTATTTATCTCTCATCTGATAATGAGGTTCTTTTTCTACGTCGAAGCTAACAGTATCATCTCATCGTGGTTCAAAAACAGCATCTGTGGAAGGTTTGATTGTCGAAATATAATTTAGGTTCTTTTTTTTTGCGATTGAGAATGTATATCAGTTTGCGGGACATCATTTGTTGTGCGCGATAAAGAAAAAGATGATAATACCAGACAAGTAGTAGAGAGTCGTTTTTGTATTCGTTTCGTTGTTTTCTTTTTCTTCGTCTGCTAAAGACTAGTCTGAGTTTTTGTTTTTGGTCTGGTAAACTGTACTACTGAGATTATTATGTGAGACTATGTGGAGATTACTAGCTGCTGTTGTTATGTGAGGGATAATCATCTAAATAAGGATTATACTGTTTTTATGGCTGAGTTTTATTGAATAGTGTGAACAATTTCGTAAGATTGCTTCTGTCCCTATGCCTTTATGTTGTGTGATGTGTTTATGTTGTCTGAAATTTGGGTTTTGGTTTGCACGTTGAAGAGTTGTTAATATGTGACGATGAAAAAGAGACAAATTTAAGATAACCAACGTCTTTCATGCCCTTTTTCGTCATTTCATGACGCAAATTTATAAAGGGATTCAACTCCAACGGTTTTCCCCAAATCAAAACCCTAACATTCCGTCTTCTTCCTTCAATCACGACCTAGCTCAGATTCAGAAATCTCCAATGAAAGATCCAATTTTGGATTGGCACGTTAGTCGCTTGGCCGTAAAACATGGACATGTGACGCTATTACAGTCTTACAGCTCGGCCAAGTTAACACAGTGGTTGAGAAACTCTGTTTCGTATCACAAGGGCGAATACTTTCCTGCCTTTGGACCATAGATTGTGTGCTTGGCTTGCCACGAACCCTTATAAGTTCAAGAAACAATGGACGTAGCTGATACAAGCTGGGTCCCTTTCCTTCACGGCGAGTAGTTCATCGCTCACAGCCCTCACTATCCCTTCGTCGTCAAGCAAAACGCCCAAGAAAAGATCGTAGGTGTGCCACTAGGCAAGGTAGAGCAGCCCAGCTTAGCTAGCCAAGGCGGGTCTCCATGGAACCGTGTGAAAGGATTGAGCTGTAGTACTAAGCAGATAGGATGGGTTCTTGAGCAACGTCTGAGCTGGCCTCGTCCTTCATCACAGACCGCAAAGAATCGATCTTTTCACGAGCTTTCTTATCCGAAACGGCGCGCTGTCCCACTCTGCTGAGGGGTTTTGACTTCTTGTCTGAAATGCGGGTCGGGTCGGCTAAGTTGGGTTCTGGCCTGCTGCTGTACTTCACATAGCTGCTGAACACATCTTCACCGTCGATTTTTTAAATGAGTTTGGATGGGTTTGTTTCGGTTCTTGAACTGTGTACGCAACCCAAGCAGCCATGGCCGAGTAGAATGACTTCTTCGACGGCGGTTTGTGTGTGGCGAAACGAAAGGCTAACGGCGGCCCCACAAGAGTTAAGTGAACATTAAATAGCTTGAAGGTGTTGTAGTAACGAACATGGGACGGGGACGGCGCCTTTTTGGAATATGGAATATTCCGACTAAAGTCATGAATAAAAAAAGGAGTTTTCTTGAGAGAGTTTTGGCGGAACGATGATTGTAGTAGATGTACGACATATAAATAATAGGGTCAATTCGAAATCAGGCTCCATGAAGAGTTTGATTTCGAATTCAGTCCCTATTTGAGAATTTTTTAGGTTAAATGACTCATTTTGTGTGGTGTAAGAAAATAGTATGAAAGATATATGAACTGGTATAGAATGAGCGTTTTGTGTTACAAACTTCAACATACTGGTATGTCAGGCAATGAAGTGGTACTGCAAAAAATAAACTATATCAGACGATCATAAACTGGTATCGAATTATGGTTTTATGGTACAGAATTTTAACATACTGGTATGTAAGAGCAATGAAGTGATACTGACAGAAAATGAATCCTTAAAACTAATTTTTTTGCGAAATGCCAGAGAACTAATAAACTCGAGGTGGGGTTCTGGTAAAATCATACTGTGTATTCTCTTTTTGGGTTATATCAGATAATTATTTTAATTAGTAAACACTGCGCAGCGAACCTCCACCGTGTGTCGAAAGTGTTTTATTACAAACACCATACTTTTTGATGAGATTCTTTGGACCACAGCATAAAGCCTCAATTATTACATGTAAAATACTCGGTATACAGACAGAATTATTTAATAAGCATCATTGCTTTGTAGAAAGAAAAAGTTGATGAAAAAATGCAAAAATAACTATCATGAGAAAGTCTCCCCATTGACCCTTCACGACATTGGCCTTTCGCATTCTAATAAGCAATATACACCAAGACATCAACATCGCATCACTATCACTCACCTTTCAAGTCTCGAGAGGACACCAAACACAATCAATGGCAATAAAAAGACAAACTTTTGTAACTGGGTCACACCGCATAATGATAATATAGTCAAGTATTTAATGAATCCACAAGTGACGAGAGAAAGAGTTATGCTAATCTTCCAAGTTTTAACTATATCATACCACCTTGACCATACTCGTGCCCAGAAAACTCGAAAACCATGCATTACGCAAAACTCGAGTTTAGGGTAGAGGAATTGAAACACAACTTGGACTTACCTAGGTAAGGAGCTGTTGCTATATTTGATCGAAAAATTTCAGATGATTCTATAATATGGTGGAAGTTCCAAGGAAACTCAGTTAAATAGATGGATTTCTTCCCCCAAGTTAAAGAATTGACAAGATTTTTCTTCGAGCGAGCGTCCATTCCAAACCTTGATACCTTGAAATTTGTCTAACGTCTCCAGAAACGATTCTGCTGTTTTTGCTCTTGCATTTTCCTGCATGGCATGTTAGAAAAAAATCTTGATTTATGAAACTAGTTTTAGCATCCGAATTCCTAAGTTGGTCATATTATTAAACACAAAAAGTAAAGAGAACGAAAATTAAATGTCTGAGAAAAAATCTGACCTCTGATAATCTTTGGACCGCTCTATGAACTCCTTGGCTATGTCACGCCCTTGATACGAAGCTAGAACGGTTCGGATATCAGCTGGTCTATTTCTAGCAACATCTATAGGAAATAACTAGTACCAGATCAAAACAGGGATTTCTAGGAAAAAGCAGGAAGATTGATGGATCAAGCAGCAATATACAAATGCTTACATTCAAGAAATGGAATCAGATCCAAAAGTGTCGTATCATCTGCTTCACATTTCCATGGTTTTATCTCCACACAATTCTCTGGCTGAAGACTTGATTCGAGAGCATGACCACTAATATATATAACTTTTGCAGGGTCCCTATTCAGCTTTGCAAGGTCCTGAAGCATGAGAACAATTCAAGGAGAAAGTATGAATGGGGACATTTGGTTATTGTACTGTCATTCGATGTGCAGTAACTTATTTTCAGTTTGCACAGTCTATATTAGCTGTTAACCTGTTCGGTCAATATCGGAAAAGAGAAAGTGAGCCATAAAGAACAGAATCGTGTTGCTTTCAAAGTTTACAAACAAGACGTGTATACCCTATAATGCTTTCCATCAACATATCTTGTTGCTCCCCTTGAAAGCCTGTATCTTATACAGTGCTTCTGATCCAATCTTTCGATTATAGGATCGACATACTGCAATTCCAAAGAGATGTGATAAATGTAACATAAGTTCGAAAATGATAGTAAAAACTGCTCATTTTCTTTATTTGAAGAGAAGTGAATAATACCATATTTAGTTGGTCCGAATATACAACAATTTCATAAAACTGAGCAAGATGTTCCAGAAAAGCATCCACCCCAGGCCTTTTGAATGTTCTCCATCCTCGGTCACGCTTTAGGAGGAGAAATCAGGAAAAAAGAGGAATGGTAAAAATAATCAGCAAAAAGGGCAAATTGTGGAGTTCAATAAAGTTAGGCAAATGAAACATGCCTTCCAATCGGAATAAACCAATGTCTCATTCAGATCCAGAACAAGGGTGCAAACATGCTGCTCCAGAGGGTGCAAATCAGGGAGAAGCTGATCCGAAGTAGGTTCAGTAAACCCCTGAAATTCGATACAGCACAATCAAGCCAAAGGGCAAATATTGTCATAAACATCTAATGGCCTATTTTAACCAACTCTAAATATTGGAAGTTGAAAACACACGTACCCTGATATGTTCCTCCGATAGCCTCCTTAGATCTATGTAAATATCAATTAACTTAGCTGGGACTGCAAGATATGAATTGAAATTGAATCAGCAGCTGTCTCAACACCGTACTGGTTAATACATTTAAATGATATGAAACAATAAAAATGATGCATCATTTTTTTTTCTAGGTGAAAAGATTCATAAAGAGAAAAAACTCATGGCCTGAAGAATGTACCTGTCACTGCAGCTGCACGAACATAGCCTTGGAATTTCTGCATTGACAACATTTCAGAAACCATCACTTCATGCTGTTTATTCTAGGAACAACTGCAACCAAGAAAATATAGTTCCACCAATGTAAAGGTAAATGTACTGAAACGAGTTTGTTCCCACACAAAAGATCCCGATGGCAAAACCTTTAATGCGATGTCGAAATTTGAACATATTCGACCATAGAGTATTACAGAAGAAACCCATACTTGGCTGCTTAATTACATTCTGCAAATTAGATACCTAAGAAAAAACTAAGCATACTCCACGACCACAGTCTACAGAGTGTAATGAAGTTATTCAAACATCAAGTTGTGTTCAATAATAGAACAAGACTCAAATGGAATTAAAATCAAGGTATTGTGATTGTCATCTCAATACACAAGTCACAAATAAACATAACGCCAACTAAAAGAAGTTAAGAATAGAGTGTATGGGACACACGTCTGCAGAAGATGCACTGTCCTCGATGGTAAAATTTGCTGAAGCACGAAGGGCCTTCGTCTTCTCATCTATGTCTTCCAATGAATAAGCTGTATTGCATCCACATTACCAGAAAATTTGTTGAACAGGATTTAAGCATCATGACTTCAGCGGTAGTTTATAAAAAATGCAGGAATATTTCAAAACAAGTAGAAAGTAATGCGTCAAAGGATCATCTTCACTCACCCTAGGGCAATCGTACGTATTACAACTAACAAAGACTAATACGAACAAATGCCAAGACAAATAATTCATAGTGAAATTTTATACTAAGACGTTATATTAATACCATAGAACTATTACTGACAGCACGATGCATAATCTAAATCTACAAATCCAAGCAAGGAACTTTCAGCGAACATGCCATATCAACATCGAGTAGTACATCCCTTTGATTAAAAATTGGTCCAATGAAATTGAGCATAATTGGGAATGTTCTATAGATAAAAGCCGGCGGAGGATAAACAGTCGAGTCCTAGCATCTAATAAACCCAGACAGGCCACAATTTCGATCAAGCAAGAAATAGACCTCAACACCAGATGGTCCTCTACCAAGACACTGACAACCAATTTTAAGCTCGATTCCATTGATTCACATCTACCAAGTCAAAGGAGAATCACGTGAACGAGGATTACGACTGGCCTTCAAAATAATAACCATCAGCGTGAACTATCTAAGCCAGAAGACACGAACCATACGAGGCATATCCAGCAGTTGCGACGCCACCGGTGAGTGCAGCAACGATTCCATACTTCATAAATCCCCAAGGCTTATTGACCGGCGGCGGAGGAGCCTCAGAAGGAGGAGCTTGATCTCCTATAATCGACGAAGATAAGATCGGCTCTGGCTGCGGATCTGCTGTTGAGCTCGACGAAGAGCGGCGATTACCAAGCTTGGCAAAGGCGTGCAAGCGCGACCGAGATCGAATCAAGAAAGACATTATTGCGCTGATTTGCAGTTGATCGATTAGGGTTTTTGGGGTTTCGAGTGAGGGTTTATGTTATGACCGAGGAAGGATATTATGTGGAAAGTGCATTTAGTCTATGGAAGGAGGGAAAAGACCATTATGGGTCGGTGGCGCTTGGCTTATTTTAATTTATCGTACAAAGAAAATAACAAAATATTAGAAAAAATATAACGCAGTGCAAATATATGTATTTATAGAATATGATTATTCTATGCTGAACACTAATCCCATCTATCTCTGCCTTCATATTTCTCCTTTTATTAAGCTCGGAATCAACCGCGCTGAAGCTGATTCATGTCGGTATGTAATCGAAACTTCAGCTTGCTCTGTTTCTATGATGATTTCGATTGTGAGATTGATTGTTCTGTGATCTATTATGATTATTTATGCTTTATTTTAACCCTTATCGCGAGTTATGTCGCAGTGTTAGCGGGCTTTTTCGTTTGATTATCGATCGGAAATCCGAGGTAGATGCTTGAATTTATGCTGATTATTATTATTATTATATATATATATATGTATATATGTTTCTCATTTGGGATTTAGGTTTTGGCTGTGTGAATATTGGACTTGGACGAGCTGATTCATATAAATGTTCCTTTTTTTATTTTATTTCCTATGGTATTTTGTTCGTCGTAAGGTATCAGTATTCACCTTCATTGGGCTGAAGAAATGGTTTCCTTTGTTTCTCCTCTTTTTATGGGTTGGGAGGTGTGTCGGTGTTTGGTAAAGAAGTCTTCTCATTTTAACTACATAAGTTTTACTATGACTTCTTCACTTGTGTTTATGCTTGTTTTCAGCCATCTCTAACTAAGTCATATTGACATATAATGCCTGAAATACTTTTATTTTCAGGAAAAAGGTAGACCCCTCCCCAAATTCGGCGAATGGGATGTTAACGATCCTTCTTCAGCCGAAGGTTTTACTGTGATATTTAACAAAGCTAGAGATGAAAAGAAAACAGGTGGAAAACCAGATTCTGTGGAGACAAATACCAGGCAAGTGGTGGAGCCCGTAAAACCTCAAGCCGTAAGTCAAAGTTCACATCTTTAAAGCATTAGCCACAGAACCCTTTTAATCTTTGATATTGCCATTCCCTTTAGTATTGACAGTGGCTTTGCAACTAATCTGCCACATGAAAATTCCAGCTGTTCTTTTGGTGATATTAGCTTTTGTATATCTGTCAATATCCTCTTGATGTAGAATCTGTATATCAAAGACCTTTTTCCATTGTTTTTTTGTTTGTCCGTTTCTGCAAGCCAACAACTATTATCTAATGAAGTAAAAACAACTTGTCGATTTTTTTCAGAAGAAGGGATTTTGCTGCTTTCGGAGTTCGAGTGCAGAATCTTGAACGAAAGTTTGGTGTAAACGATGAGATGAGAAACTTGCTATGCATAAACTTCCAAGGGGAATCATTTTAAATCAAGAGCTCTAGCTGGTTTATATTATATGTGGTGCAGCATTTGCGTTGTTTTCATTACAGTATTCTTTTAAAAGGAGGTGCTTTCGTGTTTGGGTAGTAAATCAAGATAAGCTGGCCAGCTTTACTTGTGTTTTGTTTGTTCTTTGCAATGGTGTTGTGACTTGTGAGTTGTGAGTGAGCTTCTTGAACCTGTGTAAGCATTATTTTCTTTTTATTTTTATTGCATTTGCTTACTGAATGGAATGACGTCAAATAGTTATTGTACTGCAAAAATAAGATGCCTAATTAAGTTTCACCGTCAGCGTCAACCCATCAATGAGCCCAGTCGGTGACGTTTTCCATTGCAAGTAAGTACGTCGTCATGTCTTGAAATTTGTCATCTATTTCGTTTGTATAAAATGGTGGCTTTGTCTCTCTCTCTCTCTTGTACACTGCCCATTTCACAGGCTGGCTCATGTGATGTGATCTCCTCGCCACTCCAATAAAAAGCTCATTTGTATATGAAGAGAGAGCTTATAGCTTTCGTGGCACTTACCTTTATCTTGAGGTATGTGCTCAAAAACCCATGAGATTTCTCATCTGTAGAGCTCTATTTCATCTCGTATTCCACGTATCCATTAGCGTGCTGCTGCTTCTGCTGCTGCATATGTAGTAGTAGTAGCTTTTGGCTATAAATCATATGGAGGAACGCTTCTTCTGTAAGAATAATTATATGCTTTCACATGTATGTTTATGGGCAGCTACATAGATAGATAGTAGTAGATGATTGAGCTTAAGTTCTTTGGAGCCCAATATATATAGAGTGAGAGAGCAGTAACGGGAATTTTCTCCTAAATGCCGTTGGCTGGCTGGCTGGCACCAAACAAATCAGCTCGGCCCTTTATTTCTTCGGCATTCAATTCGCGTGGGCCCCGCACGAGGGGAACAAACACGATAAGCCTTTTCAACTTTCTTGCGTACTGTGAAGTTGGGGTGAATGTTGTTTTCTTTACTTGATGGTAATAGTTTTAGAAGAACTTAGCCACCTAACAGCATCAATCGATTTGTCGAGCTTTTGTTTGTTAGGGTTATCTTGAGTCTCCGATGTTAATTTCAGTCGTGTTATATGCGAGTCCTCATCGCTTCTTTCTTAGTTCGAAAATACAGCCATTTTGTATAGGTGCATGCGATGATGATAAGAGAGATTATAGCAAACCTTTCCCATGAATTGTCGTTGGAAACAATCTTGAGAGAAAATAGGACGGGACAAATTTTAGACAATAGCACACAATAAAGTTCTGCATCTTATGTTACAACTGGTTCTTGCCTTGAGAAAAGCGGATTGCCGAAAATCATTCTAAATTATTTCATGTACTTCTGGAGAAATTTTCTGTGGAAATCACTCCTAATTGTGTCATTGATGAAGCGTTTAGGTGTTTTCGTCTCACCACGAGCTTGGTTCTTGAAAACCACGTCATCATCCCACCTGCGTAGGCACAGAATTTAACTGATTATCAGAAAAATAAACACACACGGATGCAAATAATCTCAACAAAAAGACGTGATCGAAGGGGAAATGTGTAGAATGATTCAGTCTGTTTACCTTCTTTTCACGCTGAAGCTAGTTGGATTGTTCAGCAAAGGATTTCCATGCAACAATTGCTCCTCTTTAGCTTTGAGCTCCTCCTTTTGCCTTTCTTGTTCCTAACCACAAAGGCAAATGCCTCATTAAACATGTGAAAAACACAAATTTCGAACCAATTTCAATAAAGAAATCAAATAGATGAACTATAAAAAAAAAAAAGAATTGTGAAAAATAACAGCGAGTTGGATACTTACTTCTCTTTCTTTCTGCTCAGCTTTCTCTCTCCTTATGCGTTCAAGCTCTGCCAGGAGAGCTTCCTCATCATCTCCATCATCGTCCTCATCGTCCTCACTACATACGCAAAATCAACTAGATCAACAAATTGAAACCAACAGAACATAAAAGAGAGATAAACAGAACAGCAAAGAGGCACTGACGATTCATCATCGCTTTGAACATCCACATCAGCATCATCGGCATCCACATTCCTGGGAACAATACGCTCTTCGACTTCCCGCCTATGTCCTGTAATCAGAGATTTCCATTTGAGTCATCGAAAGCTGTGCAAAAAAAATCTGTTCATGGACATAATGGTTGTGCAATCTTTACCTTCTAAAAGAAGACTACCTCCTCCTTTTCGACGCTCTCGATCCTCTGAAACAAGAATATGACCATTAACATGAGCCGAGTGAAAATATATATTCGAAAGTTGAAAAAAAACACGCAACGATAGCACTAGAACAAACGCTAACCCTTCGAAGAGAAGTGCCTCCTCTCACGCTCCTCCAATTCTTCCCGGAGATTCCTCCCTTGGATCTCTTCTTGGGTATCTTGCCCTTCCTTTCTGGTGTAAAGAAATTATTTTTGAAGAATAGAGAACATAATTTACAAAACGGAACTTCAAAAGAAAACATGTGATCATCACTCAAATCTTATATCATCCACAGGGCTCAGAAAAAGCCAAGTCAACTACAAAACAGCAAAAAGGCATTCCTCGAAGCAGAAACATGGTCTAACAAATTAATCAAAGCTCGACATAACAAGTTGTTTAGCATCAATTCACGCATCCAACAAAAAAAAAGGAGGAGAGACGGCCATAACGATCTACCTAGATTTGAGGGTAGTATGCGCAGCGATATCCCTGGAGGAATACTTCTGAGAAGGACCGAATATCCTCGCCCCGCCTTGTTCGTTTCCACCTTTAGCAGGCGCCCATGTCGGTCTAGCAGCTGTAGTCATCCTCTCGAACCCTAACTTTGTTCTTAATCAATATCTACGACAACAGAAAACTCAATAAACAGCTCGATTTCGGAGAAAACTTTCCCTTATGACTAGAACTTGTCGATGTGATTCACAAAAATTAGGTTTTTATTACCTACCTTCGCGATCCAATTTGGAGAGAGAGAGAGAGAGAGAGAGAGGAGAGAGAACGCCAATCGGATAAAATATTATCAAATCCAATTCGGATTGTAATATATAGCTTTGTCGGTAGATGGCCAAGTGAAAGTGGGCTATCTTCATACCCTTTTCGATTGGGCCACTTCTTCCATCTATTCCTATTTATTCTATTAACCGTACATAGAATATGAACAGGGAAACATATTGGAGAATTTTTCTGCAATAGAAAAAAACGAGGCCTTTACTATAAGATATTTTATCATAAACTCAAGAAAAGAAACTTGACGATGAGATTCTTAATACTAGAGTACAAATACATGACAATATCTGTGTTACGAGGACGAAAATAACCAAATGGTATTCGACAAACAATTAACGCATTTGAACGACATTCTTAGCAAAACCTCCAAAGCAAACTTGTGGCGTAACAAACCACATTTTCAAGCTCTTTTGCTTTTCTTGGCTTTTCTATTTGCTTCCCTCACAGCTTCTCTCTTCTCTTCCCTGGTAAAGAGGAAGAACAGCTAAGAAGATTAGAATCATGGTGCAATTATTTTCACCATATTACGCATGATTCTAAGTTTGAATTACCTGGTTTTCGAGATCTCCTCTCTAGAGGGTCGCTTTCTTTTCATTTTCTTCTCGTTGGCCGATGGTTTATCATTGGTCGAATCATCCTTTGCCTTCTTACGATTTTTTTGTTTGTCACCTGTCCCATTGTTTGACTTGCTTCTGATTTTTGGAGCGACATCTTTTCGATGTTGTTTGCCATCTGCTTCAGTATTGGGATGGCCATTGCTTTCCGTTAAATTTTCTGCTTCCTCCACCTCACCCACGAGTTCAGATGGTTGAGAAGGTTGCTTCGAATTACTCATTTTCTTCAGCTGCAAAGGAGTTCAAGTACAACACTAAGTCGAACGAGGACTATTGCACGTATATTAGTAGCAGCAAAATACAGCATAGGATGAAGTTAACAGGTAGAAGTTGATGAGAGCATGGCTATACGGACCTTGGCCACAAAAAATCCATCCATGTTGTGAACGTGTGGGTAAAACCGCCGAGTCTTATCCAAAGAGGTGTGAAATCTATGCCCTCTGAAGCGTACGAATCTGAAATGAGAAAGATCGAATCATTGAACAGGGAAATATCACACATGCGCCACAAACTCAGTTGAGTAAGCTTATACGATGGCCCGGCAAATGATTTGATGAAAAAATTGGGAAATAAAAAAAATCACCCTGGACGTCCAAAATCAAGGCCACAGGGCACGAGTTTTACATCCCTCTTCTTAAGTGCATAATCAATTACTGCTTCGTTCTGCATAAAAAAACTGGCCTAAGAGACTGACAAAACGTGCTAACGAAAATTTCACAGTATTGAAAAGCCACGACCTCGGTCACCATCAAGGAACACGTTGAGTATACAATGTACCCTCCTGATTTTGAGTTGGCATCCACCATATCTATAGCTGCAAGTATTAATTGCTGCATATACAATTTTGAAAAGATAAGGGGGAATATAAGATAAAATTCTGCTAGATTAAAATCTAGAAACATCTTGGAAAGCTTTAAAACTCAAATGAATGACTTCTCAAGTTAAGACAGTTATAGGATGCATACCTTTTGAAGATGGGCACAATTTTGTATATCCAATTCACTTTTTGAGGTTTTAACAGACTCGTCCTTGGAAATAACCTATACTAAGTGGAAACAGACGTCAACATCTTTCTATTGTCTCAGTTGAATGCCAGAAAATGAATCCAAGCATAATTGCATACCCCAGTACCACTGCAAGGAGCATCCAACAGAACCCTATCAACTGCATTATTACCCAGAACTTTGGGTAGCTGCAACATTACGTAGTTGATAGATCACCAAATTACGTAAGAATACAAATATGACAAAACAGAAATAAATTCCAACAAGGTTCCCCCAATAAAATATGGACAAACACTCACCTCCCGCCCATCATAATTACAGACCACTGTGTTTGTTACACCCATCCTGTGTAAATTTCCGTTGAGAGACTTAAGCCTCGACTCTTTCATCTCGTTTGCATAAATAATACCTTGCACAAAGAATTTAGTTTCAGTTGAAAACCTATAATGCCAACATTAACTGTAACATACACTTCAGATTCAAATAAAAACATTAAAGGGTCGTATAGACTGGTCGAACATACAGGGCATTAAATACAAGATGCAACAGCCAAAATACAGTGAACCAAAAGGAAACACATAACTTGTTAGCCACACAGGGCTACAATTTGGTGTCCAGACATGCCAAAAATTTTAAGCACGCCATGCACGAAAGGGAAGTAGTTTGACTGATTATCCTATCTAGCATAGAGAGCAGAGGTAGATCAACACTCCATGGTTACATAAAAAACGTCAATGATACCAATTTGATGATAAGCTGCAGTAATAAAGCATATGGACCAATTAAGATAATATCCTCACCAGTGTTTCTCATCAGCGCAGCAATGTAAGTAGTTTTACCACCAGGAGCAGCCCTAAAATTGCAAATATTGAATCAGGGAGGAAGAACATAAAAGGACGCAGCAATTGTGGTACAAACCAAATGAATATCCAAGTAAATTTATTGTTGTTTAGTTTAAACTGAAAACCAAGTAACAGATACATACGCCACATCAACAATTTTCTCTTTTTCCTGCGGTGCAAGGGCCATCACAGGCAAAAAAGAGCTTGCTCCCTGAATCTGTATTCAGAACAAATATCTAAGTCAATGTGCTTGTGATAATCAATAACGGAAACTTAAGTATATAGAAATACCATGTAATGCCCGGCCATATACTCCGGCGTGGCCCCTACAGGGACCTGTGATTGATAGACGACCAAACCCACCTGTAGCAAACAGATCATTCAGTTGATTCCAGAACAGATCAAACGGAATACAGAAAATTAAAATCTCGAAACATCTCAACAGCCATAAGATAACCAAACCAACACTTTCGCTAACCTTAGACCATTTGCTTAGCGGGTCTAGATTAACTCCCCTATTAATCAGAACGCCAGCCAAGTCCCTCCGACGTGTCTGAATTCATATGAGAAATTTAAGCACAACGCCACTTGAGGAGAACGATGCCTAGTTTATAATAATATCAGTTAAACCTATTCTCTAAATACCTTCAAAGTATTTGTGCGGAGACATATTGGTCGAGGCTTCTCAAAAGCTTCAACAAGTTCCATCAATTCAACTGGCGGAAACATCTGAGGGATTGGGAAAAAATATATGAACAGACCCATAAACAAGATGAAAACAAAAAAAAAAAGTCAACTTCACGAATAAATAATTACCTCAACTAAAACTCCAATAAGAAATTCATTGTATCCATAATAAGAACACAAATCCCTCTTAAGCTGATCAACATAATCCTTTCTTGCAGCCCCTTCTTGCCTCAGTGACTTAAAGTTTGAGAGAACCCTGACAACTGACCATATGCACTTGTCAAAAAATTGGATGAAACCGTATGGAACTTCAATAGAAATCCGTCTCCATACGTAAAGCATACATACTCTCTTTTATCCTTCTTTGGAGATTGGTAAGATCCGGGGGTCGGTGCAGTTCTTCTTCTAGCTCCTGTTTTATAATTATTGAAGATACATAATAAAACAAACTAAAAAACAAATATTTTCAACGCTGAAAACTGCAAGTCACTCTGTGGCAGAACCTCTGTAGTTGGTAATCTGAACTCATCAGCCTCTTCTTTAATGTTAAGTTGTAATTCAGCTTCGGCATCTTCCTCTTCACGTGCCTTTTCTCGATCAATTTCTCTAGCTTTTTTCTCAATATCAGATACATCAGAATCTGACTCTTCATCAGAACCCGAACCTTCCTCTGATTCTTCTGATCCTGAAAAGAGAAAGCATTATCTTTAGGTCGTCCACAAACTGAAAAGATCTCTACAGTATTCATCCCGGCTTGAATGGCCGCAGTAGAAAGCTGCATACAAAACGAAATAATGTATAACAACTGAAAAAGCCATTACCTTCGCCATCACTTCCTTGGAGAATATCATTGGCAATTGGATCATCATCACCCGAAGACATTTCAGAATCCGAACCCACATCATGTACTTCCTCTTCAGATCCTTCAACCTTCTCTAGCTCACCTTCACTCTCGGGGTCACTAAATGACTCCACTTTCTCGACCTTTTTTCCAGGTTTGAATCCTGCTTTATGTTTCTTCATCGAAGGACGGGTTTTCAAGGTTCTAGGACCAGCCATTGAACTGCATGAAAAAAAACCCCAAATCCCATTACCATTAGCAAATGGAAGTTCTATTATCAATGTGAAAATGGTTACTTATTCGCTCATAAAACTCAACAACTAAACATGATTCCCAGAGGCCAGATAGCGCAGCAGCTTTAAGCAATCTAGGTGCATTTTCTGACACATAAAACAAAAAATTCATACAAAATAAAAAAAATAATATTCACTTCCTCACAAAAACCGAAACAATAGAAACAACAAATCGCTAACACGAAGGATATATAGAATTTTACCTGTGGAAGGAAGAGAACGAGAATCCACGAAGACTGCGACAACAACAGGCGCGTATCAGCAACCTACCAGGAGCAAACAAGTAAGCTGGATTCACGAAATAAACCCTTGATGGCTTGTATTTAGGGTTTTAGGATCCTAAATTCCCAATGCAAGGATTTAAGACTGGGCCAGATTTGCTTATGGGCCGATATTAATAGTCTTGTAGCTCTCAGTCTCAGAGGAACACTGCTTTATGTTTATTAGCCCATTTAATTCTATAAGTAATAAATAGGTGGAAAAATGCGTGGTAAAGAAAATTTCTTTATTTTTATTTTAAACAAATGAAAAATGGAAAAGCGGTTCAATAGTTGAGTCGGTTCGCTAGCTAAAATTGACCATTATTTATTCAGCTGATAATCTATACAAAGCTGCTATTTCCAGGAAACGCTTGCATCTTCGTCGTCCTCGTCGTTTCGCTTATTCATTCGAAGTTTTCTCGGCCTCTGCTAGTTTTACGATTCACACAAGGTAAGAAGTCGAATTCCTTATGTTTTGTTTGTCATGGTAGATGTGCTCAATTGTGATTATTGTGATGTTTTCTTATCTATTCTGACCATTTTCTTGTCCTCGTTATCTGATTTTGGTATCAAAGGCTACGGGTAGTAGGAAAGGAATTTTTTTTTCTTAAATTATGTTCTTACTGAGTCGATTTATTGCTTTTGTGTTCAGAAAGTAAGGAGCTGAATGCCGTTTGTGTTTGATTGAAGATTATTGCGTGTAATATAAGATTAACTGTGATCATCCAAGTCCCTCGTTATGACACTTGCGCTTCCTTGATGTGTCTTACTTGTTTGGTTTGCTTGTTCGATTGCCTCCTTTTATTGATGACCGCCTTCATTGTTCTCAGGTTCAGGTTTCCTAATCTATTGTCCATTCCGTGGATATGTCTCTGAGCTCAGCTGTTTACAGTCCAGTTTCTTCGATTTTCACTGGTATGTGAACCACTATATATGCTGGCTTTCACGTCTTTCCAGAGTGCACAATTCTTGTATAAATTTCGTCACTTAGCAGTTTACTTTGCAGTAGCACCTTCAAGAGAATTGTGTTCCACGTCCAAGCCCATAAAAAAAGACGTTTTGTTCAGGCCTTGTGGGCTCAAGCCACATCGTGAGAAGATTCAGCCTATTGAAAGCAGAAGGAAACCATATCTATCTGCCCGAACGAAGCGAACTTCTTTAATATGTGCTGCTGCTCTGGTAAATATCACCTTTTCACTCTGGTTAGAGAAACCAATTGAGATCAAGTTTGTCTGAAGCATTTCATACATCGTCTTGTAAATCTGATGGACCGACCCTTTATCTCTTCAGAATGCTACATGCGCTGCAGAGCAAACTCAGACAGTCACACGCCAATCGTCTACCATTACAGTTGCACCTATCCAAGGTAATAATAATAACCCCACCCCACCATCTAACATAATGGAGTCCCTACTACATGTAAAACTTTTCCCTTGTTATGTGTTTAATGAGGTTAACCCTAACATCGATTGATGATTTTTTCTCATAGGGAGAGAGAAATCTCCCGAGCTTGACGATGGTGGGGCGGGATTTCCACCTCGTGATGATGACGGCGGTGGTGGTGGAGGAGGTGGCGGAGGCGGTCACTGGACTGGTGGGTTTTTCTTCTTTGGTTTCCTCGCTTTTCTTGGGTTATTGAAGGATCAAGAGAGTGAATCAGATTACAAGAAGAGGAGAAGATGAGAACGATATGTCAAACATTTTAGACGAGATTTAACATTCCGATGTTGCTGCTTCTCTTTTCTTTTTTTTTTTTATGTACTTCCATAGCAGTGAACAGCCCATATTTTAGAACTATAACCTATGGATCTCCGTTATGTTAAAAAAGATAAATTCGTCCAAAATCATACCATGGCATATTATCATAATAATCCAAAACTCGAACTAGGACAAGATAGTCACCACAAAAAAGAACCAACACAAAACCACAATGAACTTCGGAAAGAAAACATAATATCTTAGTCGACTTCCTCCATCTTGCTACCCTCGGCGTCAGCATCAGTTTCCTCCAAGGGAGGCATGTCGACATCACCCTCGCCAGCATCCTCGTCAATGCTCAGCCCAAGCTTCAACATCCTATGAATTCTGTTCCCAAAAGTGTTGGGATCATCGAGGCTGAAACCCGAGGTCAACAGAGCAGTCTCAAAAAGCAGCAAAACCAAGTCCTTGACAGACTTGTCGTTCTTATCAGCATCCGACCTCTTCCTCAGCTCCTCCATGATGGGATTCTCGGGGTTGATCTCCATGGTCTTTTTGCTCGACATGTAACCAGCCATGCTCGAGTCCCTAAGCGCCTGAGCCTTCATGATCCTCTCCATGTTGGCTGTCCAACCATACTCCCCCGTCACCAAACAGCACGGCGAATCCACGACTCTATCAGACACGATAACCTTCTCCACCTTGTCCCCGAGGACGTCCTTGATCACCTTGCACAAGCCCTCGAACTTCTGCTTCAACTCTTCCTTCTTCTGCTTCTCATCTTCGCTCTCGTCTAGCTTCAGACCCTCTTTGGTGGCTGACACGAGCTTCTTGCCCTCGAATTCCTTCAACTGGCCGACGGCGTACTCGTCAATTGCATCAACCATGAAGAGCACCTCGTACCCCTTCTTCTTCAGCTTCTCGAGGAAAGGAGAGTTCTCCACGGCCTTTCGGCTCTCTCCTGTGATGTAATAGATGTCGTTCTGACCCTCCTTCATTCTGGTCACATAGTCCTTCAAGCTCGTCATCTCGTCCCCACTCTTGGTGGAGTGGTACCTCAGCAGCTCGGCGATCTTGCCCTTGTTCTGAGAGTCCTCGTGGATGCCCAACTTGAGGTTCTTGGAGAACGCCTCGTAGAACTTGTTGTAGTCCTCCTTGTTCTCAGCAATCTCAAAGAAGAGCTCAATGCACTTCTTGACAAGGTTCTTGCGGATCACCTTTAGGATCTTGTTCTGCTGGAGCATCTCTCTGGAGATGTTGAGGGGCAAGTCCTCGGAGTCGACGATTCCCTTGACGAAACTCAAGTACTCAGGGATCAACTCCTCACAGTTGTCCATGATGAATACCCTGCGGACGTAGAGCTTGATGTTGTTGGGCTTCTTCTTGGTGTCGAATAGATCGAAAGGTGCCCTCTTGGGAACGAAGAGGACAGCCTTGAACTCGAGCTGTCCCTCAACCGAAAAATGCTTTACAGCCAAGTGCTCCTCCCAATCATTGGTAAGGCTCTTGTAGAAAGCAGCGTACTCCTCCTTGGTTATTTCCTCGGGCTTCCTCATCCAGATGGGTTTCTGCTTGTTGACAAGATCCCACTCGTGAGAGACTTCCTTGATCTTCTTTTTCTTCTTCTCCGCCTTCTCCTTCTCGTCATCGACTTCCTCTACCTTCCCTTCCTCGTCGTCCTTCTTGTCTTCCTCATCCTCATCATCTGAGATTTCCTTCTCGGTGGTCTTCTCAACCCACAGAGAGATTGGGTAGCTGATGAACTCAGAGTGCTTCTTGACCAAGTCCTTCAGTCTGCGTTCCTCGAGGTATTCAAGCTGGTCCTCCTTGAGGAAGAGAGTGATCTTCGTACCCCTTCCGAGGTTCTCACCAGAGGTGTCCCTCGTGACTGTGAAAGAACCACCTGCTTGGGACTCCCACACATACTGTTCGTCATCATTGTGCTTGGTTGTGACCACAACCTTCTCAGCAACCAGATAGGCAGAGTAAAACCCCACGCCAAACTGACCAATCATGCTAACATCAGCACCAGCAGCTATGGCTTCCATGAATTCCTTGGTTCCTGACCTGGCGATTGTGCCAAGGTTGTTCACCAAATCTGAGATAAAAAAAAAAAGAACAAGTCAACAAACAGGTATAGAAATGATATGTCTGGGAAAATGAAAGTTAGCGAATATTAGAAGGATCTCACCTGCTTTGGTCATTCCAATACCACTGTCAATGATAGTCAGGGTATTGTTGGTCTTGTCAGGAACGATGTGGATGAAGAGCTCTGGTTGAGCATCGAGCTTACTCTTGTCAGTCAAGCTCTCAAAACGAATCTTGTCCAAAGCCTATTTGCATCATAAGGAATTAAGAAACATCATATAACAACGGATATAACACTAAGCAAAAAAAATAGTCATGAGAGCCATGTAATAACGCAAACATAGGTGATGATCATACAAGACAAGACCGAAGCAGAATCGAACGCCCAGAAAATCGGGCACAAGTAAAGCCACAACAATGTTATGATGGAACAGAAAGGGCAAGAGCATCAGCCAAAAAACAAAAATATCCATGGTCCAAATATCGACAATTCAACAAACACGAACTAGAAGCTATTTCTACCAAGCACGCCATCCAAACGATAGATCCGATCAAAATAATTAAAAGCACGAAAAGGAAGATTCATCAGAACATCAGATCTTAAGAAAACTCACATCAGACGAGTTACTTATGAGCTCACGGAGGAAAATCTCCTTGTTGCTGTAAAAAGTGTTGATGATGAGACTCAGAAGCTGGTTGATCTCAGCCTGGAAAGCAAACGTCTCTGCATCCGCCATCGCTGAACGGTCGAAAAATCTCCTGACGATGAGTATAAATTAGGTTTTCCGAGGTTGGAGTGAGAGAGCAGTGTTGCAAGTAAGACGAGTGGGGAGAGGTTTTATAGCAACTAGTTTCTCTAGTCTAGGGTTTTCCAGATAGTTCGATTTCCAATTATTTATATTTAAGTTAAAATCTGATTGGCCCTACGAAATCAAAATTCACAAAGCCGGCTTGGCTTTGACTGATGTCCGGTTCTTCATGTGTGTGGCCGGTTCAGCCCAACTGTAATAAATTTTTTATTTATTATGTCGTTGGCTCTTTTGATTATTTAGAACTTATTATCTGGGCCATTCATTGAAACAATAACCAATTAGCCTAAGCCCAGTCTCGAATTGACGGTCGGAGAGTCAACCTATTAAGCATTTTCTTCCTTTTTTGGGTATGCGGAGAACCCTAGCCGGCCAGTTAAACCTCGGGGCCGATCCACTACCTGCAACGTCCAGGTCAAACGCACATTTCTTCCTTCGTACTATTAAACACTTTCATAAATTGACATAACCGTGGATTATTTAAAAAAATGGCCTTTGACAACGTCAACGTTAAAAAAATAGCCTCCTAAATGATAAAAGACCAATGTACCCTTACTTACTCTGCGTTAAAGACTATTATACCCTTTTTTTAATGGCAATCAACGACAGTTAACGAAAATTACAGTTTTTGTCAGAGGTTTACTGTAGAATCTGAAAAAGCAAAAGTAAATAAGAAAGAACCCTTTCACTTCACGGGCCCTTTGCAAAATCGATCAAGCTTTCTCCCTTTTCTTCTTCTTCACAGTCGAATTTGAAGCTCAGAATCCATGGCAGTTCAGGCGAGACCCCAAACAGTGAAGGTAATTTCAATTATTTTTCAAAGACCCCGTCCTATACAATCGCACGGGACCCTAAATTTAGGCCGCAGGGTACCCGTGCTTGCACAGGCAGGGGCCCCGTGTCTTGAATCTCAGGGATCCGTGTGAAAGCGCAGGGGTCCTCCCCAATTAACCCGCGCTGTGAAAACTACGGACCCGTGCTTGCTAGCGCTGGGGACCCGTGCGTGACAGCGCGGGGACCCTGCGACATAGCACGGGGCCCGTGCTTGCTAGCACAGGGACCCGTGCTCATGTGCGCTGGAGGCCCTAGCTATGCCGCGCTGGGGACCCGTGCGTGCCAGCGCGGGGACCCTGCGACATAGCACGGGGCCCGTGCTTGCTAGCGCAGGGACCAGTGCTCATGTGCGCTGGAGACCCTTGCTATGGCACGCTGGGGACCCGTGCGTGCCAGCGCGGGGACCCTGCGACATAGCACGGGGCCCGTGCTTGCTAGCGCAGGGACCAGTGCTCATGTGCGCTGGAGACCCTTGCTATGGCACGCTGGGGACGCGCGCACATGAGCACGGGTCCCGTCGCTAGCAAGCACGGGCCCCGTTCTATGTCGCAGGGTCCCCGCGCTGGCACGCACGGGTCCTCAGCGCGACATAGCTAGGACCTCCAGTGCACATGAGCACGGGTCCCCGCGCTAGCAAGCACGGGTCCCGTGCTATGTCGCAGGGTCCCCGCGCTGGCGCGCACGGGTCCCCAGCGCGGCATAGCAAGGTCTCCGCGCAGCATGGCAGGGGACTGTGCGCGGCGGCCTATCTCACCATAAGCAATTTTCCCGCAGCATTAGTAATTAATTTTCTATTGATTTGTAGGTTCAATTGAAGAAGCAAATTGCCGGAGGCGACGATGAGAAAGATTACCGGTTACATATCACGTCACGATACTGCGAAGTGAGCGAGGAGATCGTTGGTTGGCTAAACGAGGATGAGCTGGCAGTTTTTACGGAAGGGAGTCCGTTCGGCAGGCTCGTCAACGCTGCCGCGAATTTCAATTTGTCGGCGCAGCTGTTGTGGTATCTCATCAAGTGCCAGACGCAGCTTCACAATCGTGACGAGCTTTGGATGATCATCGGGAAGAAACCGCTCCGTTTTTCAAAAACGGAGTATTGCCTAATCACGGGGCTGAAGTTCGCAGCCGAACCGGCGGTGAACCAAACGGATGAATTCGTCCGTCGTCATTTCTCGAGGAAAACGGCATCGACGCTTAAATTGTCGCACGTTAAGCAGCGGTTGGAGGAGTTGGCTGGCAACCCCACGGTGCGCGTCAATGACGAGAAGTTGAAGTTGGCCAACCTGTATTTTGCGGGGTACGTCTTGCTGCCCCGACCTTCCAAGAAGGATACCACCCTTCCTTCTTGGATCGTTTATTTAGTCGAGGACTCAGAGGACTTCGAGCGTTACCCTTGGGGGACCGTGGCTTTCAGAGTGGCACTACGGTCGCTGAAACAAGATTTTGACGATAACAAGGATAGTAAGCTGATCAGTGGATTCGTACATCCACTTCAGGTTAGGGTTTTATATTTGAATGACTTTGTGAGTTTAGGGTTTCGTGTGTTTGCTAAGATTAATTTATTTCTTTGTCTTCAGATATTAGCATATGAATGCATACCGGCCATCGCTGATAAATATGCTGAACTTAGAGAGCGGGAGCGTGCGAGGCCGCGTATATGCCGGTGGGTCACGAGGAATTGGCCCCGGAAGGGATGTCCGAAGTTGGTGGATGTTGCGAAGACGGTGGCTGGGTCCGATGTACGAGGTCTACTAGTGCCGATTGGAGAAGAGACGCAGGCCGATTATTTTCGGTACAGCGACTTCGAGGTCGCCGCGCCACACGACGACGTGTACGATAGGGTGGCGAGCCTACTGATGCAAGGGGTGGAAGTTAGGTGCAGTCGTCGTGCGGTACGAGGACATCTTGGCCGGCGGGCGGCAATCGAACCCAATTACGAAGCAGAGTCCGTCCCTCAGCTCTCTATCAGATCACGGCAAGACGAAGAGAGGGGCATGGGCTCTAACTACGAGCCGCCGAGGTCGCCGTCCATGCATGGAGGCAACTTCCATACGCCGCCGAGGTCGCCGCCAATGCCAGGGCCATCGTATGACGAATTTGCGCGCCACGTGGACCGGCGATTCGACGAATTTGGCAATCGCCTCGACACGTTTAGCAGCGGCTTCGACGCACTTAGCGGTCGGTTCGAGCATCTCGAGAACGAGTTTTCGCAATTCCGTGACGGCTTTGCGCAATTCCGAGACAATTACGATCGACGCTCCGACTTCTATGAGGAGCGGTTCAACTCGATGCAAGGTCTGGGTGATAGCATCGGCGGCGTTAGGTCTCAGTTGCAAGAGCTTCGGGACGATTGGAAGAATTTATTCGGTCCACGTACACATACCGACGACGTGCCTCGTTACGGTAACTACGTTTACCCCTAATTCAAATTTAATACACGCCGTAACTTACAATTTAATATGTATCGTAGACGACGAGGCGACTTCGACTGGGTGGACACAATTTGCGAGGCAGGATCCACCCAGTGCAAGCGGATGGGGATGGCCGGCAAATGAATATCCATGGAATTATTACGTTCCATCGCAGCAATTGGACGATGGATACGGCGCGCAGAGCGAGACATATTATGAGGTCGACCCATCTACTTGGAGGGGCCTCGACTGGGATCCATCGATGCTGCAAACTTCGGCTCGTGCGGATCAGTCGACCGTGGCTGATAGGGGTAAAGGCGTGGCCGACGTGACCCCGGAAGGGCGGCAGAGGAATCCATCCCAGTGGCTGCAGTCGCCGTTCACTGAGCCTCCGTCCACCGGTCAAATGAAAGCGGGTCTATCGGCCGTAGACGTCCATATTTCTAAGAAGATCCTGGTGTGGGGGGCCATAGAGAGGGAAATACAGGACATGGCTAACGACGAGTACAAGGAGTGCTTGGTCGATAAGCATAGACGTGGATGGTTTGAGGATCTATACACGCCAACAAGGTGGCTCGATGACATGGTATGCTCCGTTGAACTATTAATTTTGCAATGAACTATAATTGTAAAGCCTAAGTTGTTTTGGTTTTTCAGCATATGAACGAAGCAATGAGAGGGTTCCTGGACATGCAGAAGACCCATGCATTTGCGTCGAAGAATGTTGCATACATGTCTTACGCATTCAAGACATGTATCGAACTCGATGGCTTCGTAGAAGGAAAAGTCGTAAATGGGATGCTTTCGTTATGGTCCCATTACGCAAGAGGACTTCAGGATGGATGGCCATCGATCTCATGGATGGACGCAGATTGCATCGTCTTTCCCGTGCAAACGATAGCACATTGGGTGCTATGCGTCGCTGATTGGAGGAAGAAGACGATGACGATATACGACTCCGACGAGTCTTGCGACAAGGACATGCGCAACCTTAACAAAGCATTGGTGCCACTGCAAGTAATCATCCCGGCGATATTGGTCTTCATGGGATGTATCAAGACGCGATTTAAGAAATGGAAAGTTGAGCGTCATCCGAGATTCGCCAAACAGCAAGGAAGGTAAGTTTCATTCGTTATTATTTCATTTAATTTTTTTACGACGATTTCTGTATAAGTGTGTAACGTTTCAGGGGAGAATGCGGCGTACATGTGTTGCGAGCGGCAATGAGCCTCATGTTTCGAGGTGACGACGTCTCCAATCTGACACAGCAGGAAATCGTAGATTTTAGGAAATTTCTTACAATTTGTATTTTGCGTAAGGACTGGGCTTCTTGGTTTGGTCCAAAATAGTTGAATGTAATTTTTTATTTTATTCATAGTAGTTTAAATAATTTCTTACAATTTTTTTTATTTAAATAATTTTTATGAAAAACCTCGCACGTTGTTGGTTACGTTTGTGTAAATTAAAGAATCTGAATTGACATTAGTGATGACATGACAAGCAATTTTAGATGACATGACAAGCAATTTTATTGCTAATCGCATCAAATCGACTGTTATGACACTGACAATATAACGAAAAAAGTAACAGACCACTAATTCACAAATGATTGTTGACTATTCAACGCACATAAGCATGGGACCAAGCATTTGAGCACGGGTCCCTTGCTTCAAAACTAGGGACCCCTGCAGTAGTCATTGAGCAAGGGTCCTGCGATTTGATTACACAATTTGATTAAATATTTCTTTTTCGTTACACTGACAAGGCATTGATTACACTGACATTCGCAGAAAATAATAATTTACACAATGATTGTTGACTAGTCAATTAAAATCCGCACGGGTCCGGTATGCTGCGCATGGTCCCAAACTGTAGTGCACGGTCCCTCGCGCATAAGCATGGGTCCGCGCACACAAGCACGGGTCCCCTGCGTGAGTTCACGGGTCCCTCGCGTAATCGCAGGGGCCCCGCGTGTAATCGCTGGTGTCCCGCGCATTAGCTTGCGCGGGTCCATGGGCATGGGCCCCGGACCACAGCACTCATGTGCGGGGACCCTGCGATTATTTTAGCGATTTTACACCATATTAAATAATTTCGAAGTTCGATTCAGCCTCCATACGAATATAATACGTCATATAATATCATAGCCAACAAAAGTATGGTCTTTTTGCATGCATAAAATACGAGTTTTCGATTGTTACATCCTAACCAAGTCACCAGCATAAGGCAAGTTGTTGTTATGTAAATTAGCTCAATTCTTGTCACATTCACCCAGTTCACCAAATTCACATCGAAAACAGTCACCAAATCGTTTAAATTTTTGTTCTGAACATTAACAACATAAGTGAAATTTTTTGGTCAAGATTAATATTTTTTTCGACAATTTCCTTATGGTTAATTATTTTTGTAAAGATGTACCAAAAAATATATGTATTTAATTACTGAAATTCTTTTAAACCCGTGCTGTACTTTTTCTTCTCACACATCGAAAAGGACACCAGACTTGACAAGGCATTGATTACGCCTGCACTCAAAGCTGACATGTATCAGACAAATAGTTGACTGACCAATAATTCAATAATAACTTTGTCTGCAAAAGAAGACCAATAATTGACTACAATTAGGGTTTACACAATTTCCTCACGGGACCGAACTTATGCGCAGGGACCAAGCAAATAAGCACGGGTCCCCGCACATGAGCATGGGTCCCGTGCTTGAAATCAAGGGTCCTTCGCGCAAATAAGCACGGGTCCCCGCACATGAGCATGGGTCCCGTGCTTGAAATCAAGGGTCCTTCGCGCAAATGCACGGGTCCCGCACATCCATTAAAACCCTAACTTTAAAATCCTAATTTTACATACCTCAAACACTATCACATCATAACTCTTACATTATAAAACCATCATTACGCTAATCTAAACAAACTTTCATTTCATAACAATAATAATTAGGTTCTATTACATTACAAAACCCTAAATTTAGAGGTTTTACCTCCTACTAAATTCGCCAACAGAAGGCAACCTATTTTTCTGTGGTCTTCCACGTTGTTTCTCGCGAGGAGGTGGCAGCATTTCAACACTTCTTTCAATGTGTTCAGACACCGGCCATATAGTACCTTCGTAAGCTAACTTCCAACATCCCAAGCTGTAGTAAGGGTCGACCAGTGAACCCACATCGACGTTGGCATAACCACAAGCAGCAATAGCGTGTGGGCAAGGAATTCGGTCGATGTCAAGCATCTTACAGCTGCACGTACGCAACTCTAGATCGACGACCTCGTTCGAGTTGTGCCCGTATACATTATACGTTAGACGCCCAACTTCCGATACGTGAAATCTTTGCGACCCAATGAAATTCTCGCGGAGGATCGACTCGACCTTCGGCGTAAATGACGTCGAATTCGAAGCGATAGAAGCTTCGCATGCTCTTCGATGCTTACTGAACCAAGATGATGTTAATCGGTGAATTGAGTCCAACAATCCTATAATTGGAAATTCTCTATCCGCGCGTAGAGCCGCATTTATCGACTCCGATCCATTGGTCGTCATGATGTTATATCTCGACTTGGGACAATATGCCCTCGTCCACCATGTCAATCTCGTCAAGATATCGACCCGCCGACTTGAATGTTTTACCTAGAGCTTTGTAATGTGCATCGCACTCGGCCTTGGTGTAGGCACTGGCCACCCGCCAGAAAATGGGGCACGCACCCTTGTCCGCCGTTTTCGTCTTCACATTTTGCTGAATGTGCCATGCGCAGAAACCATGAAATGAATTCGGAAACACAGCAGGGACGGCATTCTTTATACCGTGGTTTCGGTCAGAAATAATGACGAGTTCATTACTATCTGGTACGAAACGACTCAATCTAGTGAGAAACCACGTCCAAGATTCGGTTCCCTCCGAGTCAGCAAGACCCCATGCGAGCGGGTATTGATGGTAATCACCATCTTGCGCCGTAGCAATGAGCAAAACTCCTTTATATTTTCCCTTCAAAAAAGTTGCATCGATAGATACGACTTTCCTCATGTATGCAAATCCCCTAACGCATGCGCCGTATGCTAAGAACATATATTTGAACCTCATTTGTTCGTCCATCTCCCAATCTGTGATGCTGTCAACATTTGCTTGCCTCAACGCATCCAAGTAGGCCGGAAGTAAACCGTAACAATCGTCCCTGTTACCGACTAATTCGTCCGACGCTAGTTGTTTGCCTTTCCAAGCCTTGTAGTACGAGACATCTACTCCCCTGTTCTGCATCATCGACATGATTGACTTGGGTGGCGGAATGTCTTTAGGACCGGTGAAATGTTCCAACAGAACTTGTGATACAACTGACGAACTTCCTTGGCGATGTCTACGGCGACGATGAGAAACCCCGCAGGTGTGCTTGCCGCAATACGTTCGGATTGAGAAAAAAGGGGAGTCCTTATTCTGTGCAGCTCGTACTCGCCATGTGCATCCTTCGGTTGCGCATTTCGCTACGTACATGGTTTTATTTGACCGGACCAATTTGAACTCGAAACACGCATCAAGGGCGACTTTAGTGATCACGTCCTTGACTTCCTTCTTGTCCCGAAATTCCTGACCAACAAACATGCTTGAACCATCCCCAAATCCATACGTGCCGTCGTCAGCATGTGGAGAGTTATGCTCCACCATTGTGACATCGTCATTATCACTTTCCGAAGCATAATGTTCCTCGGGTTGTTCGAACATATCATCTTCATTCTCATTTTGATTCTCGCACGGTCCGGTTTGATCTTCTTGAAAACCCTCGTATTCAGAAAGATGGTAAGAGTGGTAATTAGATGTGTCGCCCATGTAACCCTCCACGGGATGGATTTCCTCATTTGCATCGCACTGCTCTATTAGACCAACGTTGAAATTCGATTCATCATTAAGATGAGCTTGTGGTGGTGTGGCACTGACAAAGGACGCAACCTCAACATGGAGCACGGGTCTAGACTGTGGACCACCAAAACCAAGGTATGCACGTATACCGTAGTCATTCTCGATGTAGATGGGTCGTGGGAAATCGTAAACTACGCTAGGCATGTAGCTTAACGTGAGTTTAGAATTCTCGCTGCATAGCGACAACATCTTCACAATCTCATTCTTCACGTCATATAACGTGCGTGTTTCCTCGTCGACCAAGATTGATTGCCATCTATGAGTAGGAAGAGGACACCACTTCGAGGTATTGTCCTCGCCAATTATCCACTGACCCTCTACTTGGAACACAATGTTAGTGATCGTCATGATTACCCCCTGCAATAAAAGTAAAATATATTAGAACCATAGCCCTACTTGCGAAACCAATACAACTTGCGAAACCCTAGTTTGCGAAAACAATAGGTTGCAAAAACCCTAGTTGTCGAAATTGTTATTTCGGATGCTGTGTTTGCTAACGTGATTTCTAGGCATAGTTAAAGCCCTAACAGCTTCCACACCCCTAACAGCTATCGAAAATCCTAACAGCTATCGAAAACCCTAACAGCTATCGAAAACCCTAACATATAAGCACGGGACCCCTGCACCAGCGCATGGGACCCAAGCTCTAGAGCGCGAGACCCATGACTTAGTGTTCGGGACCCATGCCCTGGGACTGCCCATGCACTGATGCGCGGGACCCCTGCACCAGCGCCTGGGGTCCTTGAACTGATGCCTGGGTCCCGTGCACTAGCGCGCGGACCCGTGCTCCATTGCGCGCGCGCCCTGCACTGATGTGCGGGACCACAACGCATGGGGACCCTGAATTGATGCCCGGGTCCGTGCACTAGCTCGCGCGGACCCGTGCTCCATTGCGCGCGCGCGCTGTACTGATGTGCGGGACCCCAGCGCCAGCGTCTGGGGCCCTTGAACTGATGCCCGGGTCCCGTGCTCTAGCGCGCGGACCCGTGCACCAGTGCGCGCGGCCCATGCACCAGCGTGCGGGGACCGTGTAAACATGCGCGGGGCCCCAGATCTACTGCATGGGGCCCTTGTGAATATATGTGCGGATTCCATGAAGCATGACCACGAGTTTCGTCTTTCCGACTGGAAATTCAAAATTCTCGTTGCCAAACATCACGTAATGACAAACTCACGTAATTTGGAGGGTAAAAATTCGTAATTCAAAAAGAAAAAACTTACTGTAAAGAGTTAGAGCTGGGTTTTTCCTTCCAGACTTGTTTCGCAGACTTCGAGTTCGACTTAGTGACGAAAATGAGGCTGTGTTTTTCTTTAGAAACGATGAAGAAGAAAGGATGGATCGATCTGGGTTGGTATTAGTAATTATTACGTGCTGCTGTGCATTTAAATGGAGTTTCGTTTCTTTTATATATATACAGATTGTGTATGTATATTTATTTTTCTTTTTCTTTTATTTATAGTTAATTAATCAAGGGTTTAAAGAAGATGGTTAACGGTTAATTAAAATGAAGGCCATTGACAAAAAAAAAAACGTCAACAAGGCTATTTATTTAATATTGACTGAGTCAAAGGCCATTTTTTTAAAAGACCCCATAACCGTCGGGTACATTATTTTTGTAATGTTGTTATAGAATAAGGAAAAAAAGAGAACATAACAATTATATATTACTCGTTACTATACTACTAATATGTTATCGCACACTCTCTGCGTATGCTTAGAATATAATTATATTTATGTTACTTCTAATTTTGAGATTCATTATTTGTAATATTTAAAATGTAAAATATAATTTATAACACTATAAACAAACATAATGTATAGGTTATAAGTATAATAAATAAAAAATTTAAAAGTAATATAAAAATTTAAAGTAATTAATTAAGAAGGAGAGGATAAAATTGCAAAGAAGTGACAGACCAAATAGGGCAGTTTATAGCCCCTCAATGGTTCGTTTGATATTCATGTTAATGGATTACATGAGTATAAGTTATTTGTGTATGCCTATACAAGGATTTTGTTGATATTATATTTTAGTTTGATATGTGTGTATTAGTTACTTATATAGTGATATAAATTGTGTTTGATAGATGTGTTTGAGGTGTATATGGATTAATGATACACACCTCATAACCACCTTAGAGGTAGGGCCGTAGCTTCCATAAGGCCAGTGAGGCGGTCGCCTCGGGCCCAGCTTTCGAAGGGGCCCAACAAAATTTATCATACCTATATGTATATATATCGTCGCGGTTGGATATATCTCATCCATAGCTTCTTAGGTGTCGTGAGGTACACGGCGACTAATTTGGGCATTTCTGATATATTCTATTTTATGGTTCTTGGGGTTTTCAAATGTTTGGCCCAATTTTTAACAAGCCTTTGTTAATTAGAATATAGAAAATAACATATATTGTCCAAATACATTAAGCAATGTAAATGAATTTCAAAAAACGCGGAATAGCTTGAAAGTTTATTTATCTCGTTAAATACTTTATTATTTTTTTTTTGGTAGGAATAGAATTCATTACCAACGTAGATCAATGTTTACAACCAACTTCCCCTACAATTCACACCAAATAAACAAACACTAAGAATTCATGTAAACTCCCTATAGCTCGTGGTGAGGTGGTAGATACGCCCCTCAACTCTTCCCGGCTTCGCTCGACCCCAATAAGAAATGCGCGCCCTCATCAGCTGCACTATTATACCAAATAGCTCCTTGACATCGCGTGAGCCACTCGCATGCACTCTGTTGTTCCTCTCCATCCAAGTGAAATACACGATCGCCGCAAGCCACGCAAGTACAATCTTTGCCCCACGTTGCTTCCTCTTTCCTAGTTCACTTATCCACAATCGCCACCTATCAAACAAGGTCGGGCAGCCTTCCAACTCTAACCATGCCGCCAACATCCGCAACAGTGCCTTGCTGAACACACACTCAAAAAAGAGGTGTTTGATGGTCTCTTCTTCCCTATCACAGAGGACGCATGCCTTCTGACCCACCGGGATTCCCCAAGCACACAGCCGGTCTTTTGATAGTAGTCGTTGCTGAACGAGTAACCAGCAAATAAAGCTATGTTTGGGCAGATTGTATCTGTTCCAAACCGCCGAGCTCACATGACATTTGGATTGATTGTTAGTGAGCCACTTGTACCCTGTAGCAAGGGAGTAGCAACCATCCACACTTGCTGTCCAAATACCATCCGCATACCCATCCTTAAATCGCAACTTTGCCTTGTGGAACTTCCTCCAATGCCAGCCACAATCCGCAGGTGGAACATGCTCCCAAAATGTGCCATTTTTAATGTAGTAGCCATGTATCCATCTAACCCAAAGCACATCCGTTTTTAAGGCTAGATTCCAGATCTGTTTTCCCATACAAGCCAGATTCCAGTTCATACAGTTACGGATCCCCAACCCTCCTTCACTCTTAGGTCGACACACTTTCTCCCAGCTTACCAACGGCACTCCTTTGACATCCTCAGATCCACCCCATAGAAAATTCTTGCATATAATATCCACCTCCTTGATCACACTTTTTGGTAGCAAGAAGATAGACCCCCAATAACCATACATGGTAGAGAGGACCTAGTTAAATACTTTATTATTAGTCTAGATATTATGATAGTCTTATAGTTCTATTATTTAATTCGTACATTGTTTAACTTTGTTGAATATACGCGTTTAGACATGCTTATTGATTTTTGACTTGCATTATATTCCATTTTTTCTTAATAAATTTTCTAATACTAATAAGAATTTTTTGTCATATATGTAATACAGAAAATTTTGTAATATATGTAATATAATAGAAAATTTAGTGAATTGTGATATAAACTTATTATGTGTTTTAACCTCTTTACAAATATAATCTAGTATAATTGCAAAGAAACTGATATATTTTACTTTTTTTTTTCAAGAAACGTGCGTATCGTCTGCGATTGCGTCGCGACAATGCAACGTATCTGTGTCGCTCGCTTCTACATCGACGTCCACATCCGCGATGGCGAACCATGCCTATAAAACACCTAGATGGTTTTCAATGTACGGTTTAAATAACTTACATTTATGGTTGAATTTATGTTAGACTACGTATGTTATTTAAAAAATTACATAAAAAAATTCAGGCCCAAATTTCGAGAATCGCCTCAGGGCCCGACTTCGTCAGCTACGGGCCTGCTTAGAGGTGGGTATGCATATACAAGCCCCTATAACCAAAATTCTTGTAATAGACTTAGTATAGCTATACAAGGCATGTATGGCTATACACAGAACAAAAAATATATCATAACCATCTATACCCACCTATACAATGATATCAAACGAGTCCCCATATTTTCAAAAAATATATATGTGTAAATTTCTAAAATTGCCCCATATTAAATAACAACACAATGTTTAAAAAAATATACACATGGCAGATAATTAATGAGGGGTATATATTTTAACCCATGTCAATTAATGAAGGGTACAAAAAGATATTTTATCCCATGTCTTAACATGTGTGAAAAATTCCTAAACAACTTTCTTTCAGAACAGAGGGAGGAGAATATATGTATTCGCATATAGGAAGATGAGGCAAAATTGGAGAATGTACGAAAGCTTGGGGACCGAAGATCAAAACGCAAAAAAGGAGCAAACAAGTGTATAAATATAGCGTCAGAACTCTTGACGCCATTTCGTAATTAATTGTAAATAATTCAGTGTCTGATTGAAACCCACCGCGTCACGAATTCAGGCTTGGAATTCATACGAGGTTCGCTGCGATGTGGTTCTTCCTTCGTTTTTATTATTAATTTTGAGGATTTTGATCTTCATGCATGTTGAATTGTAAATCGTGATTGCTCAATTCCTGCTTCTTCGTCTTCTAATTTTGTGATTGACCGTGTTAGATTATTATGTCGTCTTTTGGTCTCGCGATGTTTGTCAGCTGAGGATGATTTCGATTATCTATTTTTTTGGTAGTAGTGATGCCTGGCATGTTGCGTAGAGCCTGATTTCTTGTGTTGGCTGGGATTTTGTGTGCATCGGTCCAATTTCATGAAAGGTTCTGCCTATGCAGGAAAGTGAGTTATTGGACATTGGTAGAAATGAATTTGTGTTTGCTTCAGCTATCTGTTCGCATTTAATGATCTAACAGAAGATTGGTGTTATTTTCTAATTAATTAGTGTTTGTTGAATCTGGATTGACTTTTTCCTGCTAATCACTAAACCACTCTTCTTATTCTGGTTCTGTTTGGTTTGCCTAAGAGAATTCTTTTTGATAGATTTATTTCGGAGTACTGTCAGTAACGTCCGTTCAACAACAATCCGTAGCTGACACATGGAAGAAGAGGGAGTGGATTTGCGATACCATTACGACTTACCCGGCCAATACGGATATGACACAGATTCTGACGTGGATGAAAACGAGATTGTTGTTTATTGAACTTCGATGTTATTTTTTCCTCTCTCGCCAATAATCCAAACTAATTGACTTGCTTCATTTGTGCAGAATGGTAGCGCATTTGACATCACAGCAGCTCAAGCTAGGCAGGGGGAAGATATCCAAGGAATTCCTTGGGGAGACCTTACCATATCAAGGCATAAGTGCAGGCAGACTAGACTAGAACAGTATAGAAACTTTGAAAACCTTCCTTATTCTGGGGAAGTACAAGAAAAGGTTCATTGCTCTGTTCTTTGTTATGCCGTTGTTTCCTAACACTCTCTCTTCTGATGTTGTGATGATACTTTGGACCGACTTTATATTGGTGCTCGTGTCTAGGTATGCAAGGTCACTGAAAAAGGTCACTCTTACTATGAATTTGTAAGAAACTCCCCAGCTGTGAGACCGACAATCATGCATTTTCAGGTAATCAAACACCTTTCAAGTTTCATTGGAGAATCTTATGGAAATCTTCTAGCTTTTTATATCTCGCTAAATATGCAACTATTCTTAATCTGCAGTTGAGAAACTTGGTATGGGCTACGTCAAAGCATGATGTGTACTATACGTCACATTACTCAATTATGCACTTTCTCTCATTAACATCGAATAAGTCTGAAGTCCTCAATGTATCGGGACATGTAGCACCCAAGGAGGTGAATAAAATATTGATGTTTCCATTTTCTCTCACTGATATACATTTTATATGCATACGAACATCCACGCCTCACTAGTTGCATAATCATTCATCTGTTTTGTTACTGTCTTTAACCATCTATATCCTCTTTCACCGTGCAGCATCGTGGAAACCTAGTGGAAGGGTTCTCGGAGATACAGGTCAGTACACTTGCAGTTAAAGATAAGCTGCTCGTTGCAGGAGGTTTTCTCGGAGAGCTTATATGCAAGGTGCATATCTTTTACTTTTTTAATATGCTTACTTATGTATGCATTTCATTAATAATTTCTACAATTTTCATCTAGAACTTATTGGTATGATAAGCGTAGAAGGCTAATGTCTGAGTAGAACTCTGTTTGGACTTCCATGGTTAGGATCTAAATAAACATGGGGTTTCTTACTGCACGCGGGCCACTCGTGAAGATAGTGCCATAACTAATGCTGTTGAGATATATACATCTTCCAGGTATCTGCTCGTACACTTTTCTCAATATTTGATTTGTATTCAATGTTCCTCAAAGGCCAACCCCCTATGGGTCTTCAGTGGCGCGGAACATTTTATAGCTTCCAATAATGATTGCGGCGTTAGAGACTACGACATGGAGAAATTTAAACAGTCTTGCCATCTGAGCTTCCCATGGCCCGTCAACGTGAGTCTCATTTCCACTCTATATGGATAGAATTCGTTATCTCTTTCGCACGTATTGTCAGCCTACTTCCATGTCTTTCTCTACGTGCATAAATAATCCCTTACTGTAACACTAAGATATTTTCGCTGACCGTTGAATAACAATTTCCTAATTAGCCACCCTGATTGAGAGTGTAATTCACTCTGTAGGTTTGATTATTCAATGAATACTCATTGTTCGATCCCAAGTTATTTTGTTTTCGCTTTGTTTTCCTTGTTTTTGCTCGACTTACTTTGGCCTTGATTGGTTTGTTTGTCCATTTTCTTCAGCATTCTTCTCTTAGCCCCGACGGTACAACTGTAGTCGTCGTTGGAGACGACCCAGTGGGGTTCTTAGCGGACTTTAGAACCGGAGAGGTACGATCATTTCATCCTTTCACAATATGACACACACACACACACACACTCTCTCTCTCTGTGACATACATGCTGTACTATGATGTCCTTTATTACTGAGGGCACTTATGGAACTGGTGACGAACATAAACCTTCCATCATTCACAGACAATCGCATCACTCAAAGGGCACGAAGATTACTCCTTTGCTTCGGCATGGCACCCCAACGGCCGTACATTTGTGACTGGGAACCAAGACAAGAGCTGCCGTGTTTGGGACGTAAGGTATCTCGCCATGTCGGTAGCTGTCCTAAAGGGAAACCTTGGGTCGATACGTTCCCTACGCTACACTTCGGACGGTAAGTTCATGGCCATGGCCGAACCTGCTGATTTCGTGCACGTATTCGACGTGGGGAGCGGTTATCACAAGGAGCAAGAGATCGATTTCTTCGGCGAAATCTCTGGGATATCTTTCAGCCCCGACGATGAGGCCCTCTTCGTCGGGATTTGGGATCGAACGTACGGCAGTCTCATGGAGTTTGAGAGGCGCATGAATAGTTCTTACCTTGATGCCATTCTCTGATGAGTTTTTTCTGTCTCTGTTTCTTGAGTTTGTCGTTTATGGGTTTGTCCAGTGCAAGAGAGACAATTCTATTCAACTTGTATAGTTATGTTTTTGGATGTTGTGACGTATATAGATGAATGAATAAATTAATTACCGAGGTGTTGGACTTGGGCTGACGTTTTGGAGCAACAAACATACTACGTATGAATGCTACCGAAGATAAAAGAGACAAACGTCCATCATTGACACGGTAAAGTTGATCATCTACTAATTGTCGATGCTCGAACGTTCTTGGATGGAGTTCATTACACAGAACATGATTGTAGCCCATGGATTTTGTATCTCATTCTTTGATCTTTCTTTCAAGGGTTGATTGGTTTCCTAGCACATGATATATGTACTGTAAATTTTATGTGCTTGCTCCTGGTGCAATTCGGCAACCGTTAACTGTGTATGCTTTAGCTTGTACTCGGAAATACAGGTTATATACCTTGATATCGTTCTTAACTAATGAAAAAATCGCTCTTTGGCATCAGCATTTTATACACAACTATAAGCCAGAATGATCGCGAATTTCATGTAATAATGTAACAATTTGCGGGTTAAAAAATCTAATTTATGTGGAGGAGAAATTATTACTTGCATTTTGTGATGAGATGATAATGTTGCAAGAACCATATCCAACCCTGAGCCACGAGAACGGTGCCACGTGTCGGAATGGGTATCGCAATTTCTGATTTTCTTGCATTCTTGAGGCCCTCCATCATCTCGTGATAATAATATAATTATCATCGTCGTCGAACAAAAGGGAAAGGGCATAACGTTATAGCAGCACAGTAAGGAGCTTAAGAAGAAAAGCAGTTCTTGCCGAGCGAGGAAGATAATGGCAACCTCAGTGATGACTAGCTCATTGACCTTAAAGCCATCTTCTTTCACTGTCGAGAAATCAGCCGTGAGAGGATTACCTTCATTGGCTAGAACCAGCACTTCCTTGAGAATCGAGGCCAGCGGTGGCAAGAAAATTAAGACCGATAAGCCTTTTGGTTCTCTCTCTCTCTCTCTACTTTCCTCTCTATTTCTCCATATATGTATGTATACATGACATTTATTTGTGATTTGAAATCTGTGAAGGAATCAATGGAGGCATGGACTTGAGAGATGGCGTCGATGCTTCTGGCAGAAAAGGCAAGGTAAGCTTTGAACCTCTGCAACTAACTACATACCATATTGTCTTTTTTGTATTTCCTTCCATAGCTACACACGCAAACACCTTCATATTGATGAATGATATCAGGGAAAGGGTGTCTACCAATATGTTGACAAATACGGCGCCAACGTCGACGGATACAGGTTTGTATCCATGAATAACACACACACACACACCAACTTTCTCTCTCTCTAGCACATATTTAGTTCTTCAATATTTTGTCTGATGAATATATATATTTTCTTAAAATATAAAAGCCCCATCTACAATGAGAATGAGTGGTCACCAAGCGGCGACGTTTATGTTGGAGGAACAACTGGGCTGGCGATATGGGCTGTGACTCTTGCTGGGATTCTTGCCGGCGGCGCACTCCTTGTCTACAACACAAGTGCTTTGGCTCAGTAATGAATGAATATGATCACATCATTATTACTATCAATAGATCCAATCCAACACACACTTGCCAAGTGCTGCTGTAATCGTGTTATATGTTATGTTATGATGTATAGCACTTTTACCCTCGATCAATCTCAAACTATAGTTATTTGGATTTATATTTTTGCAAAATCTTGTCGGAATCAGACACTAACAAACCTCAACTGTCTGTCAAAGGGCGACTGTTTCTGGGGTTTCCTTGAGCTTTAGTTTTGTTTGTGGATTGATACAAACAGTATAATTTCATCTTTGGTCTAAAATATTGTTGCATTATTGTGTTGCTGCTGCTCCATATTCACAAGAAAGTAACAAAGCCGATTGAAATAAAAACAAACGAATCAGCAGTTTCTGAAAGATGGATATGCCGTTCAGTACTTCAAAATTTCGTCCAAAAATAGAAAGCGTCCTATCGAAAATCAAGAAAAATCAGCCTCTAAAACCAGTCGAAGGCATAGACCGCCTTGAAAAATCTAATAATATCTGCTTCTGCAGCTCTCTTGTGTGAGGAAGGCTCGCATGCAGCAGTTCGATGGGTATCTCTCTAGTGATGATAGCCTTGGCCATCTCATCAGAAACAACCTCCCTTCGATTTGAATGGTTCTGTGAGCTCTGAGAAAGGAAATATTGCATTACAGACTCGTATTTCTTATCGCAGTATTCCATGATCAGACCAAAAAACGCATCAAAAGAAGCTTGCCAAAGCGCACGGTTAGCTGGGCTACAGCCATCATCACTGTAAGAATGAGTAGTTGTTAGAATCTCAGTAGCCCTTTCGAGCACGGATTTAAGGACAAGTGATGCCCCGTCTCCATACGAACTCCCTATTGGAGGCAAAGGTGGGTGATTGTTTGATGAACACACAGCTGATGCAAGGCAAGCAGATAGACAGTTGAGGTCCATTCGTTGCACTGAATGTGATACAGCATGTGCTAAGTCAACTGTCGTTACTGCTGTTTCGGGGTCGGGAAAAACACTGCAGAATAGAAACCTCAAGTTGCGAAAAATGGCCATGCAAATGACTCTGAGAAGCTCTCCTGGTAAAAGAAGTTGAAGATACCTCACTAGAAGCTTCTTACCCTTGAGAAGAGATGCTATAGTCAGAAACACCAAATCATCAGTTGGAGCCAAATGGGAGGTGGGTTCGTTATTACCCAGCGGGTCAATGAGCTGAAGAGTGGATGCTAAACCTTCGAGGAGAGACTGCCTTCTTTGTCTCAACTCCTCATCGTTGAGTGGTTGATTGCACTGTAAGAATCTGTCTATATCATCGACCTCTAGGAGGAAATTATGGTCATGCTCGATAGCAAATCTAGCGGCAAGCATTGGTTCCTGTTCCAAAGGCTTCTCCTCGGTAAGTTCTGATGAATTCATAGGTTCAACTTCAAGGAGTGGCCGAGGCCTTCGAATTGACGGAAGGGCAACCCTCCCAAGACCGTCGACACGAAGGAAAGCGTGTGGCTCGTTGCTGCTAATGGAGGACACAAAAGACCCATCCCTCAATTGGGTTGGGCAGAAATGACGGCTCACCTTAGCAGCAGCTGATTTTCTCGCCAGGGACGCCTGATGGTAATAGTCTTCAACGTAGGGATCAGCGGTGTGAGTAGCAGCAATTTGCATTCTGATAATGTTTTCAATCTCATCAGCAGACATGTTCTTGGCTCCAAATCTTGGCCACCCACCGAACATCCCCTGTCTGTTTCGGATAACAGAGATAGCTCTGGGGTCGCTTGAATTGGGCAGACCAAACATGCCAAAATTGTTCATATGAGGCTGTACTCCTCTTAAGTGAGCAGACGACTGTTGATGAGGATACTCCATCTTGATCTGCAGCGGATGCTGAGGATGTATTGTCTGTGGAGTTATTAGGCCATTCTGATTGGATAAATGCTGGGAAGGAACACCATTTTGATTCATCCATTGGTTTTGGTACTGATGGTTGACTGAAAGACCATGGGATCGTTGTGGAAAGGATACACCAAACTGAGAATCATGGGGCAGGGCAGTTGATTGAAGCTGAGGAGTCGAAAAAGAAGAACGGTTAGGAAAATCGATATGCATTTGGTGAATACCAGACTGGTATGAGGAGTTAGGAATATGATTTGGTGAAGCATGGGGAGATGGGAAACCACGGGGAAGATATGAAGAGAATGATGGATTTGGGATATGGATTGGCTCAGAAGAATGTTGGTTTTGCAAGGTTTGGCGTTGTAATGAGTCAGATTCCATAAAATGGGTAGGGGAGGAGTGTGATTCTGATAACAAATTTTGGCTTCCATAAAAAGCTTCATCTCCAAAACCACGTCGATCAACACAACTGGCCGAATCTGCCTCTTGGGCATGTTCAGCAGCAGATGAACCTGAAGTAAAATAACAACGAGAAATAAGTGGCGATTGCCGACAAACTATTGGGACATCTAAATGGTCCAATCTGAGATTAACATAAGAAGTAAACACTTGCGACCTTCTAACTAATGTTTCTGAGAGTTAAGGGGTACTAAAAGAGTATTCAGGTTGAAAGAAAGAGAAGAGCTAGTCATCAGATCGATATACAGCAAACACAAGGTGGGAAAATTTCTAAATTGGTGACAGTCTCAAAGAGTGACATGAACTTACTTTCTTTGAATCCCCAGTCTCCATTAACTCCTGAAAATTCTGGCTTGCTTTCTACTGTATTCAACTGTAAGAGTAAGTGAAAAAATACAAATGAGATACCACAGCTTGAGCGATGAACTATTTCATCAGTTTATGTGACGACTTGGGAACATAAAATTGCAACATTAATCTTCTTTATCATTACCGACCACAGCCCATAGAAACTAAAAACTCCAAACATAAGCGTCACCTGTAAAAATTTACTTGACAGGTCATCAGTCACGGAAAGTTCATCTTCCTGAAAAGAGAGAGAATTCTCATTACCCTGATCCTAAGAGAACTCACTGAGGTATGATAATGCATAAAACATTACAAGCTTGCTTTATTTGTAACTTAACAATGGCTTTGATATTCACCCACCAAATTTACATCAGCACATTTTTACCAAACAAGGATAATGAACTCAAATCGTTTATGCACAGATTCAGCAGGTAAATGTGATATGTGGACCTTACAGAAACAAAATATAGTTCTCATAATCTTTGATGCCAAAACCATTCACCAGAGGCCTTTAGATCGTGAATGTAGGGATCAGCGGATACAATCTAATTCATGAAATTATTGCATATATATGATCAAATTTTGCATGGAAGGTAATTTAAGACTTCAAATTTACGCGTTAACGACATCAATGGATATTTAATAGTAATACCAAAATACAATAATAATTGTGCCAAGATGGCCAAGAAAGTTCCAAAAGACTTAAAAACTCTTTCACTATACCCGATTACAAACTGGACGTTTTACTAGCACACTGATGAAGTAACGAACTGGAAACCATACTAACGAACAACACGTGTAGTAAAAATATCACAAACTAACGGTAAACGACATAAACAAACAACACATATAGTAAGAATAAAGCAATGCAACATTGAAGATGGCATTGAAAACGACACGTGGAGTACGGCATCGCAAACTAACAGTACAAATGTCGAAACTTACAAACCAAGCTGAAGAAGAGCCAATTCTGTGAAAGCTTCATTCCAATTTCATAATATGAATAGATATAAATATTTAGGACCAACCTCTTCACTCCCTATGGGAAAAAGTACGCCATCAAGCTCAGAAAGATCAACAGCAGCGTTCTCGAATCCTCCAATCTCAGGAAAAGGAATTTCATCCTCATCGTATTCTGATACCCCAAACTCAAAATCACCAAGTATGTTGTTACCAAAAAATTCATACTGTGAAGCATCAAATACATCCTTCCCTGATCATGCAAGAGAAAGAGATATACGGATTATCACCTCACATAGCACTAGAACACATTGCAAAAACTCAACAGCAATGCATTCAAGCATTGATGCCATTTCTTTCACCTCCACAATCTCAATCCATGGCAACACGACATTAATGAAAATTCACCAACTGATACGTAACAAGTGCAAATATCTATGAACATCAATTTTTCAAGCTTAAAAAAAAACAAAAATCCGAAAGTAGATTAGCAGCAGACCTGTAGGATCCGTACCAACTTCCTTAGTATCCATATCCAAAATACTTCTTCCGAACAAAACAAAACCTACACGAAAATTATATCTTGGCTTCCAAACAGCCTCAAACCAATGAATCACTCCTTTTTCTCTAACATCTACGCTGTTCTCCCACAAAAAAAGAAAGAAGGCAAGGGTTCAAAAAAGACGACCGACGTCGCTATCAAGAATCTGTGAGCTTCCAAGGGTTTCTGAACCTAGTGCAAAAAGATCTATCCAGTTTAACAACGACGGTAACTGACTAGTTAGCTAAGTATATTAAAAAAAAAACACCAATTCATGGATTCCTTTCATGGGATTATGATAAATTCTTCTCCTGTTCCAATCCAACCCTTGCTAAGGGAAGGCGAGGAGAGCGACAAAAGAAAGATTAGCCCATGAGTGAAGCTGACTGACCAAGAAATGCTAATAAGCGGCAACGTCTTGAGCTTCTTGACGTGTGTGTCAGATAACCGTATTTATAGAGGGTGTAGATGCAAATAGCTGTTAGACGGTGGATCGTTGTGTAATTATTGAGATCTCTGCTTCTAAATGGGCCAGTTGGGCCATTCACTACCTTTTACTTATGCGGCCCTTGAAGCCCAACCCATCATTTAACGATCGTTCGACCCGGAACCGCCCGACCCGAAAAACTACCACCAAAGCCAATCACGGGCGCTTTGTTTCCCACTTGCCACGTGCGAACTGTGCAAGTTCTAACAAAAAATAACGTCTATCCTTTTGTTCTCTTCCATAGTCAAGCAAGCAATCACTTATTACCAGTGAACTGTAATGGATAAATCCAAAGATTTCCACTCGATACGATTCCATGTTCTTTGTATTTTCTTCAGTGAAGTCCAAGCTCGAAGAAATGGTGGGTACAATGATGAGAAATACAAGTCAAATATTTACGCGTCAAACACCTTTGTTTGATACGCAAGTACTCCATAGCATCTCCACATAGTTGACTCAAAGTCTTCATTCTCCTATTCACTTCAACCATCTCTCTCCCTCTCTCTCTGAGCTATAAATAAATGTATGCAAGTCTCTGTGAACCGTCTTAGGCGAAAAAGATGAAAAGAAAAGAGACACTAGTCGTAGTTCTTTCTTCTCTCCTCGTACACTTTGCAATAACTGCATCTTCCACCTGCAATAAAGCGGATCAAGATTCGCTGATCTCCTTCCTCGATCAGATATCATCGCCGGGCTCTCCTCTAAACTGGACGACATCGCCGGCCGGCGACTGCTGCGACTGGGAAGGCGTGGGGTGCAATAACAACCAAGGCCGCGTCACGCACCTCTCTCTCCCCGGCCATGGCCTCTCAGGTAACCTCAGCCCATCTCTCAAAAACCTTACCTTCCTCGCCTACCTCAATCTCTCCCACAACCAATTCTCCGGCCACTTGCCGGCGGACCTCTTCCAAGGTTTGGTTCGCCTCCGAGTTATTGATCTGAGCCATAATCACTTCACGGGCGTTCTGCAGCCGCCTCAGACAGTCAACAGTTTGCCCCCTTCGATTCGAACCGTTGACTTCTCTAACAACGGATTCAACGGATCTATAGATCCTTCGTTCTTCCATGGAGCTTCGAAGCTGACGTACTTCAGCATCAGCAACAACACCTTCACTGGGCCGTTGCCTTCTTCCATCTGCTCTACTTCCCAGCTATTGGAGTTCCTTGATTTCTCTAACAACAAATTCAGCGGACATATCTTCCATGGGTTTGGCTCGTGTCAGAGCTTAAAGACTCTCCGAGCAGGTTTCAATGGCATAAATGGCTGGCTTCCTTACGATCTTTACGGGGTTAAGACGCTAAAGGAGATATCTTTCCCCAACAACCATTTATCAGGTCCAATCAACGACAGCATCGTTCATCTGTCTGATCTAACCGTGTTAGAGCTTCACTCCAATGAATTCTCAGGAGAAATCCCAAGTAATATTGGGAACCTCATCAAGTTAGAGCAGCTTTTGCTTCACACGAACAACTTCAGTGGAACTCTCCCACCTTCTCTAACGGATTGCACCAACCTAACAACTCTCCTCTTGAGGAACAATCACTTCCAAGGAGAGATCTCAGCCCTCGATTTCTCCAAGCTTCAGAGGGCTCAAGCCATCGATTTGGGGAACAACAGCTTCGTCGGAAACATACCAGAGAGCTTGTGCCTGGCAAGATCTTTGACAGCTCTTCGATTGGCGTACAACAAGCTGACTGGCGAAGTCCCTCCTTGTATGGCTTCGCTCGCCTCGTTGGAACACTTTTCGCTGTCTGATAATTTTCTGTCTAATCTTGCTGGGGCCTTAAACATCCTCCAGCACTGCGATAAGCTCGCCGTATTGTTCATGTCGAGATGCTATCGCAACGAGAAGTTGCCAGACGATAACGATATGCTTCATCTAAAGGGCTTTCAGAATCTGCAGATCTTCACCTTAGGTGGATGTTTGCTCACTGGTCAGATTCCTTCATGGATATCTAAGCTCAGAAGGATCAAGGTTTTGAACCTCTCTTACAACCTCATAACTGGGCCTATCCCGCCATGGTTAGGAGACATGCCTAGCCTTTTCGTCCTAAACCTAACGCAGAACTACTTATCGGGAAACTTCCCAATAGAACTCACTAGATTGCCAGCTTTAATCTCAGATAACTCAAGCACAGACCTGAGCTACCTAGCGTTGCCTTTCTTGTTCGATAGTATGCAATACAATCGACTCTTTAACTTGCCTCGAGGGATCAAAGTAGGCAATAACAGCCTCAGCGGGAAAATCCCAGAAGAAATCGGTCAGTTAAAACTGCTACACATCTTAGATCTTGGGATCAACAAGTTCGAAGGAAGCATACCTGATCAGCTTTCGAAGCTGGTGAACTTGGAGAGGCTCGACATGTCGAACAACCATTTAACTGGGGCGATCCCAAGTTCTCTGACGAGCCTCAGCTTCTTGTCTGAGTTCAGCGTGGCGAACAATGATCTTGAAGGAGAGATTCCTCGAGGGGGTCAGTTCAATACGTTCTTGGCTTCTTCCTTCGAAGGAAATCCTAAGCTGTGCGGCGAAGTGTTGAATAGAAGCTGTCTGAATCTGAACACGACCATGCCTGGTGAAGGAGATGATGATGATCATGAGAGTTCTTGGTACAATGTGCCCTTTGGGGTGGGATACTTTGTAGGGTTCTTCGCTGTGAGTGTTAGTTTGCTGTTTCATAGTTCTTGGAGGTGGTTTTGTCCTTGCGCTAATGCTAATGTAATGGCGTAGAACGAATGAGATCCGTTTAAGAAGATAATAATAGATGAACTTGAAGACTTGTGTATATAGGACTTTCTTCATATAATAATACGAAAAAATAGTGTATTAACGTCGTTATGTAATCACTCGTACCATGATGAGATAAACTTCATCATGAAGTCCATTTGTAGCTAAACGTCGAATAAGAGTGATGGCGGATATCTTGTAAATATTACAGAACTACGTAATGCTTCCGAGGTAGTCAACTAAAGATGGCTGTCTCAGTATTCTGTACTCATCGAACCATTATATATGTGATGTGATGAAGCCATACTCAAAATGCATATCATAACCAAAAAACAATGGCAGGTATAGAATCCACATCTCATCTCCTTGAAGCTCAAGCCCACGTATGGAACCAAATCTTCAGCTTCATAAGCTCCATGTCCCTAAAATGCGCTGTACAGCTCAAAATCCCGGACATAATCAACAACCACGGAAAACCCATGGCAATCTCCGAGCTAGTCAGAGCCCTCAAAATAAACGAATCAAAATCGCACGGCGTTTACCGCCTCATGCGACTTTTAGTTCATTCCAAGCTCTTCACTATGGCCAAAACAGAGGAGAACGAAGAAGAAGAAGAAGAAGGTTATTGGCTGATGCCCTCTTCACGCCTTCTCTTGCACGATGACCCATGGAGCATAACACCTTTGGCTCTTTCCATGTTAGACCCAGCGTTTACAGATCCATGGCATCACTTGGGAGAATGGCTTCAAACAGAAGATAATGCCCTTCGAACGCCTTTTAAGGCTACTCATGGGAAGGTGATGTGGGAGTTCATGGAGCAAGAAGAGAGATTGAATAAGCTGTTTCAATGGAGCCTGAGTAATGACTCAGAGCTAGTTTCCAACCTGCTGCTGAAGGGTTGCAGGCATGTCTTCGAAGGGCTGGAATCGATGGTCGACGTTGGTGGAGGTAAAGGAAACTTTGCAAGAGCCATAGCTGATGAGTTTTGCGCTGTCCTTGAGCTCCCAAATGTTATTGCCGGGCTGGAGGGCGGTAAGAACCTCGCTTTCGTCGCGGGAGATATGTTCCAGTCGATTCCCAAGTCGAACGCCGTCTTTATGAAGGTGTTTTATTAACATATCTTGTGATAAATGCACTAGTTCTTTCTCAAGTTTCTAAGGTGTTTTATTTACTCTGCAAAACAGATGGTATTGCATGATTGGGACGACGATGAGTGTATGAAGATACTGAGAAACTGCAAGGAGTCGATTTCAAAGGGCGGAAAAGTGATAGTTGTTGAGATTGTGGTGGAAGAAGGAAACGAGACGCAGATGTTCTTCGATATGATGATGGCTTTCGTTAATGGAAGGGAGAGGACTGAGAAGGAATGGGAGAAGCTGTTTCTTGATTCTGGTTTTACTAGCTATAAGACTACGCCTATCTTAGGTCTCAGATCTCTCATTGAGGTTTTCCCATGACGTCCAATTTCCTTCCATGAACAAGTAATAAAAGCAAGCTTGTACTTGCATTATCTAAATTCACACAAACGACATAATTATTGCAAGATACGATCGGACACAACTAAGTATTAGAAGATAGATTTATACAGCAGTGACTGTGATATATAAACCATAACAGCAAGCAACGGTAGCAAGAGTCGATGATTATCTTTAAAACGGACATAAAAACACAAGAAACTCTCCTAATCACGACGACGACAACAACTTAAGACCAAGGAATTGAAAATAGTTTAAGAAAACGAAACTCAGCAAACTCACAGCTTGTCCTCAAACTCAGAGAGAGGTGTCATCTGCTCCTTCAAGCCTTTCCTCTTACGGATCTCAGCAACTAAGGTAGACGCTTGTGAGCCAGATTCCAATGGATCCGAGGCCATCATGTCCCAGTGATCAAACACACACTGTGGAAAAGCTTGACCCGAAGTTGCAGCCCTCAATGTACTAGAGAAACCGAAAGATTCAATGACGGGCAAGTACGCCTTGATGTTGTACAGAGGCGTGCCCGGCCTCTGCATCTCTTCGAACACGTGCCCACGTTTCTGATTCAGAACACTGTAGATACCACCAAGGGCTTGCTCGGGGGCTTGGATCTCGACAAGGTAGACTGGCTCCAAGAGGCGAGGCTTGGCAGTGAGCTGAGATGCGTAGATCACTCTCCTAGCAGTAGGTATGACCTGACCACCACCTCTGTGAATGGCATCAGCGTGTAGAACAACATCGCACACCTCAAAGCAGATACCCCTCATGTTCTCTTCGGCTAACGGGCCTTCTTTAGAAGCCCACTGAAACCCAGCGACGACGGAGTCCTTGATTTCGTTCAGGTACTGAACTCCCTTACACATATCGACCACCATGTTTGGGCCTGTGGTCTCAGGGCCGAAGCACCATATCTTCTTCGCAAGCTCCTTATCCCAACCAAACTCTTCGGACAAGATCTTCGACCTGACCTTAGGGTCGTCCCTCGGGCCAATGCGTCCATCGTCGATCGCCTCGGCAAGACCCTCCTCCATGGGACGGGCCTCCATGTATAGACGGTTGTGCTTGTTTGGCGACTTGCTCATGACAGTGCGCGACGATCGCTCGAGAACGGTCTCACGGAAGGAGACGACCGGGTCGGATTTGATGATCTCCGCCCCGCCCATGAAATCGTCTTGCAAGTCTTTTAAGCAGATCTCAAGGTGGAGTTCGCCGGCACCGGCGACGATGTGCTCGCCAGATTCCTCGATGGTGCAGACAACCATAGGGTCAGATTTGGCGAGACGCTTCAGACCCTCGACGAGCTTGGGAAGGTCCGAAGCAACCTTGCACTGAACGGCCACACGCACGACTGGCGAGACGGAGAACTTCATTGCTTTGATGGGATGGGCGTCGGCTTCCTTCTCGTTGGTCAGAGTTGCGTTTTTCGTGATGAACTGATCTAAACCAACCAAAGCAACGGTGTTTCCACAAGGCACGTCCTCGACGGTTTCTTGCTTCTTTCCCATCCATATAACAGTTCTCTGGACGCTCTTCACGTACAAGTCTTTTTTCTCGCCGGGGATATAGTTGGGACCCATTATTCTAACCTTCAAACCCGTCGACACCTTTCCTGAGAACACACGCCCGAAAGCAAAAAATCTGCCCTTGTCAGAGGCGGGAATCATCTTAGACACGTAAAGCATGAGGGGTCCCTCGGGATCACAGTTTCTGATAGAAGTGGCGTAGGCATCATCTAGCGGTCCCTCGTATAAGTTCTCCACACGATACTTTTGAGCTGTGGCTGGAGAAGGAAGGTGGAATATCATCATTTCTAGCAGGGCGGTACTTGCAGGAAGCCAAGTCTGCATGACACGTTTCATCAGAGCTTTTCCCATCAACTCTTTCTCGTCAGACTTCATCGTGACTCCGAGCTTCTGCAACATCGGCCACAGTTTGTCTTTCTGATCGTTCATGCAAGTGTTGATGATCTGCTTGATGGGTTCGTAACAAAACTGCACGAAACCACGCTTGCAAGTGGGAGATCCAGTGTTCTTGGTGGTCCACTTCTTAGTTGCGGGATCGAAGAAGTTCTCTCCCCATAACCTCTCCATCATCTTGGACTCATCGACACCAAATTTGGAGGCATACATCTTGGCAAAGTTTGTGAGGGTGAAGGCCCACCCGTGAAGACCAGCTGAGAAAGCCACAGTGCCTTTCTCAGGGTAGACTTGGACATCACCAAGGAGAGGATCTTCGTAAGTTGCCATGATGACGTTCGCATTTTCAATGACCCTCTGGAAAGTTTGGTAAGCCTCCTCTCCATCAACCTGGAGCTCAAGGAAGCACCTGTCCATCTTGTTAACTGTCAGTACGGGCCTAATTCTTTCACCAAGAGCCTGTCGGAGGACAGTTTCAGTCTGAACGCACACTCCTTCAACACAGTCAACCACGACAAGGGCACCATCAGTGATACGAAGAGCAGCTGTCACTTCAGAAGAGAAATCTACGTGCCCGGGAGAATCAATGAGATTGATGAGGTATTCGTTTCCCTGGCGTGATCCCTTGTAGCCCTTCAATGACTCGTCGGTCATTTCATAGTAGAGTGAGATACCAGTGGACTTGATTGTGATGCCACGTTCAGCTTCATCAGCACGGGTATCGGTCATTCTAACATCACCGGCAACTTCTTGGGCGATGATACCAGCAGCAGCCACGAGCGAATCGGTAAGAGTAGACTTCCCTGATAGTGAACAAACAATTGAAGCATGCATCAAACAGAAGTACACAAATTCTCATGGGACGTGTTACTTTGTGTGATAATCGAGGCTACCGCACACGATATGGGGAACGTAAAAGAACTTGTGTGTATAGGATATGGAGTTTTTTCAGCTTGTGTACCATGGTCGACATGGGCAATGACAGACATGTTACGGATGTTATGCTTATAGTCCATAATCTTGCGGAGCTCTTCTGCTGTGAACTTCACCTGTATAAATCAAATCAATCGTTAGGAAAAGGTACTCTTTTGTACCCCAATGTGACAAGAAAAAGTGATGCTTAAAGCTTACCATTTTGGCTAGTTGTTAAAAGGAAACTTGTGAAAAAATTGAATGGAGGTAATCCTCCAAAGTGCTCCTGCAATGAAAAGAAGAAAAGGGCAAAGACAGATTTGTGAGACCTAACTAACTAGCAAGTCACAAGTTTGCAACTAACTACTTGACATCAGAGCTGTTCATGAAGAAAATAATCCCCAAAATAAAGAAAAAATAAAGCCATATGAAGAGCGAATTGCCGAGGCTACAATACAATAATTGATAGAAATAATTGATCCGTTCAAAACTCAAACAAAACAAGAGGATCGGATCAGAGCTGTTCGTTAAAAAAATGAAAAAAAAAAAGATATCAATTGTAGCCAACTTCTCCATTTAAAATCTGAACTCCGATGACCACACCATCGTCAGCGGGAAAATCGTTTAGTTTCAATCCATTATTAGCACATACCTAAAGCAGCAAATATGTATAACGCTGCAGATATATTAATCATCGGAAACAGACACGTCCCGCATCGCAAGCAATAATTTTTGGAGAGATAACTCGAGTAAATCGAACAGACGCATCCTCAACGAGTAAAGAACGGCAGATCCAAAAATCATCAACTAAGTGAAACATAGCATGACATATATAACAATTCAAATAAAGATCTTAGCTAAATAGATGGTAAAAGGAAAGCTTACAAAGAATTATGGAAGAGAAAGATGCAGCGCAGGCGGCTCCCAATTGCCTTGGATAAAATGGAACAGTCTTCTTATATATAACGCGACACTCGAGAGGCGTCCACTCAAAAGCCCTAAGCCCATTTAAAGGATGGGGTACTTGTAAATATCTTAACGTGCCTACGGTTAGCTTATCTACGGTTCCCTCAAGTGAAGGGTAGTTTAAGTGACTTTGCTATATCCGATTGGCAACTTATATTTTTTCTCGCATCAAAATTATAATTCCAGAGAATATTCTGTTTATATGTACATGTTTTAAGTTTATATCAATTTTACCATTATTTTAGCAGAAAAAGAATCATATTACACAACCTGATTCAAGATTATTCTCGTACATAATTATATATCATATATCACACATAGAAGGAGCTCATCGGATTAACAGAAACCATGTCACAAACACTTGCCAGAGATCTAAGATACTCCCAATTATATTCCGTACCATGGCTAAGCATATCACTCAAGTGATGATCAAGCGCAGAAGACGTAATTGCTGACGAAGATGAGTTGGAATTTTCTGGGACGAAGCACTGCCTCATCGAAGCATTTATTATTGGACCAAAGCCAGCGCCAAAACTAATGTAATTGATGTGTTGACCATGACCACCTTCTTCATAAGTGACATTACTGCTGCGTTTTGTCGATCCATTAGCTGTAATATTGCTCTTCTTGTACTGAGCCGAGTCTGTCTTGTTTCTCTTGAATACTCGGCATAGGGTCCAAACTTCCTATCATATAACAATACAGATCAAGAAGTGATCATATAATTAATACTATGTAAAAATTATTGTAATAAAAACACTTACAGCTTCTTGATCATCAGTGTTGATGATGTTTCTTGCATAGATCGTAGGTTTCTTGGGCTTCACATTGCTATTATTACAGAAGCTCGGAGGCAGACGAAATTCGTGCATCATCCAATCGGTTTTGGTGCCCTTCCCACAGTTTCCACTGTAGTAAACGAGGGATTTCTTTAGTCCTATGATGCGATGATTATCGCCTTCGCTCGAGTACACATTTTTGTCTACGCCCGTAGCTTTCCAAAAACCCGAGCATGTGACACGGTTAGGTCTAACGCTGTTCTTGTACTTTCGACCTCGTTTGCAGTAGAAATACCACTCTTTGTCCCCTATGCAATCGTATAGTTCTGACAAAATCGAATGAAAATCATAGGTTTAGCAAATACAATACCCTAATGGGTGGTGTGAAGAAAAAATGAAATCTTTGCGCAGTCATATGTAAGCTACTTGGAAGATCCCATGGATCATGTTTATAGATCTCAGCTGACTTTATGAGTTCGAGACTGATCTTTTTGTTCTCTACTTTTCGTCGGAGATAAAATCCAACTAGTTCTTCATCGGTTGGATGGAATCTAAACCCTGGTAATGGAACATTGTTGTCTTCTTCTTCTTCTTCTTCTTCTTCTTTATTTGTAGTATCTTTATTATTGGCGCCATGGAATGTGATGCTATCTGTAAGGGTTTCCACTTCCATGGTTAGGTAAATTTAGATACTATGATGTTTTTGTTGAAGGAGTACAGATAATTATATCTCGTACATATTTAATACAATTTGAAGAGGTGTGTGGTGCAAGTGTGTGAGGAGCTCAAATGATATGCCTATCTTTAATCTTTGGTCAAGTCATGAGTGTTGACTACGTGCCTCCTCGTTTATGGCCCCCATGGTTATGATATGACACATTGTGTAGTTTGTGAGGTCTTACAATTCTTTTGAAGGACATTATATAATTAATTATGTTAAAAACGTGTAAGAAAGTAGAAAATATATATAAAAAAAATATAAAGAGACAATTCTTCGGTCTTCAAATGAAATGATGTTTATTATCCGGCTTCTAGAAGGCCACGCAACATGTTGACAACGTATTTGTTAGACGTAATATAAAGAGTTTATTATTGCTTATGGGTTATCGCAAAACTTGATGTTGTTGATTTCAAACCTTTACAATCATATGTTAATTTTAGGAGTTTATCAATCAATGGTAACAAGTTATATGCTCAAAAGTCTACGGTCAATGAAATCGACAATGCCTACGACATAAGTTTGAATATTCAACCAAATTTTCAATTTAAAATAATTCACCTACCTTTGAATTGTCCCAGTAATCTGTGGACTTTGAATGATTGCCCCACTTTGAATCTAATTGGTCCGGAAAGTATATGGCCCGTGATTTTATAACCTTAGTAGTAGACTCGGCCCAATGTATATTCACGTTGGACGTACAATTGAATTTTGGGTCAATTCGAAATCAAGCCCATTAAGGGTTTGATTTCGAATTCACCCTATTTGAGAATTTTTTAGGTTAAATGATCATTTTTTGTGGTGTAAATAAAGTGGTAGATATATGGACTGGTATAGAATGATCGTTTTGTGTTACAAAATTTCAACATACTAGTATGTCAGAGCAATGAAGTGGTACTGCAGAAAATAAACTGGTATCAAATGATCATAAACTGGTACCGAATTATGGTTTTGTATTATAGAATTTCAATACTGGTATGTAAGAGTAATGGAGTGGTACTGTAGAAAATGGGTCCTTAAAACTAAATTTTTTACCAAGAGGGTCTGAATCCTAAATGATAATTATGAGGGGGCCTGAAATGAAATGCAGCTTGACTTTTCTCCTTACACCGACATCCATCAATCATTAAAAGAGAAGTGTTGCAGTTTCCTTGAGAAAGCTTTTATCAGCTCCTCCTTAGAATCCATCTTACACAGATACGTCTGATATAATCATTATTGATCGAAGATATTTGAATAATTGATTGAAAATGTACATAAAGACTAGGTTTTTTTGTTATAATGCTACTTCGATTCTCTTACCACTTAATACGAGGAAAGAAATCAACTTTGTTCGTTCATTGTTGCAGCAAATAATCTTGGTGAAACAACCACCCACCACTATCCATTCAATTTCAATACGAAAATCACACAAAATCAATCCCTAAGAAAGAAAGATGGGAAGCACAATCTTTTTTATTTGATCTCCTCATTAACAACCACATGTTGATATAAAATCCACACTATTCACGACAATTATCCAATAATTAATACAAAATGGAGAAGAAGAAGATCACACTATCACGATCCTCTCTCCTCATCCTTCTGATAGTGCTACTCTCTTACGACAAATCTCTTCAAGAAGCTTCTGCACTTACGAACATCAACAAGTTCAAGTGTTTCGCAGAGAAGATCACAATCGAAATCTTGGACAAACTTCCGAGTTCGAATAAAGAACAGTTGATCGGACGTTGTCAGGACAAGAAGCACGATCTTGGGTTGATTACCATCGACCCAAGCCACCCGCTTGAGATTCTATTATGCCGTAATATTTTTGGAAGAAGTTTAGTATTTTGTCACTTTTATTGGGGAAAGAAGCAAATGGTTTTGGATGTTTATAGTAAAAAGATCGATAAAGATGGAGGATGTCAGGGTGGAAGTGGTGGCACTATTTGTCTTTGGGAGCTTAAGGAAGATGGGATTTATCTAGGTGGCACAAAACGATATGACTGGAACTAATAGTTAATATATTTATATATTTGTGCCTTATTGTAATAAAATAATTTGTGCTCCATGCCGAATATATCTGTTAGAAATTTTACGACTATACTTATACAATGCAGTTTGCGATTCATTCATGCAGCAATAATCTTGGTCAAGAATTGTCGAATATCTAAGAAAGAAATAAAGGAAAAATTTATACGGGCACAACATCTTTTTAATTTGATATCAGTAACACTATTCTTGATATCATCCAAGTAAAAAGAAATCGTTCAGTTGTTGCAATTCTCCGCCGTAAGGCACGTAATCCTTTTGGAAGAATTCTTTTCTTTCGTCACTTTTATTGGGGACAACAAAAGCAAAGGGTTTTTGATGTATATTATTATAAAAAGTGTTGGGAATGGTGGTGGGCCCCGCAGCGGAACAGGTCCTGGTTTGGCTCGGTACGACGATCGGGAGAAGTGGGATCCACGGGGTAAATTTGGTGGGACCCGCACAGTAACTACCACGGTAAAAATAAAATTTACCGTAAGGTAAGAAAGAACACCAGAACTTTAACGTGGAAAACCCTCTGTTTAGGGAAAAACCACGGCCGAGTCGGCAAAATCTTCACTATAGTAAAATTACAACCCTCGAATTTTTACTATCTCACTTTTACAACTCGTGTTTACCTCACACCTCTCTGTGGATGTGGAACCCTATCAGTTTCTACTTGATCTGATATCCTCACAATTCACTCGAACTACTTCTCTCTATTTAGTAAAACTCGAATGAGCTTGTGATGATAATAACTGAAGAATCCTCAGCCTATTTATAGATGTCTTCAGCTCTTCTGGACCACTCAAAACGGGTGGACAGGAATCCGCCGCGTCGCCCTTCAATATAAACCTTTCATTAAAATAATATTATAATATAATATTATTTATTTTTTTTCTTTTTCAATACTGATGGGCGGTAGGTGGGCTGGAAGTCAACAATTCTCCCCCTCCAGCCTCTTCATTATTTGTGGGGAAGATTTACCGCCTCAGCGATAGCCCATGCCGGCTTGCCCGGCGCAGAACTCTGTCTTTTCCTTGGGAATAACTTTCGTCAGAATGTCCGCAACATTCTTGTCTGTGTGGATCTTCTGCAACTTGAACGCTTTTGTAATACCCGTAAAAATTTAATACGGGATTATTTCAATAATATTCGGAATGTGTGAAGTCGATTTCGAACATACACCGATTTCTTTCCGTGTCGAGCCAAGAATTTACGATTGGACCCGAGGAATTTAAAAGGGGCCGAAAAATGAGAAACTAAAGCTCAAATATAAAAAAAAATAAAAAAAAAAATTGAAAGGGAGGACGAAAATAATTGAAGGTGGGTGGGAAGTCTGTGGGGAGTTACGGTAATATTGTATAGTGATGTTCAGTGGGGTAGTTTATGACCGATTGATGGTTGTCGAATGGTATGAGTTGAGGTTAGGACTAAGGCGCACTATATGATTGAGATGTGGGGAGTGGGCCTCCCGAGCTACTGACCCTTGTGGGGAGTGGGGCCTCCCGAGCTACGGACCCCTGCGCGCGTGTTGCCTTTAGTACCTAAGCCTCGGGCCCTGAATGTGATGTGATGATATGAGATATGAGATATGAGATATGAGAAAAGAGTCGAGCGTGTATACTTGTGAGATAAGTCGAGATTGGGATGCGAGAGCATTTGCATTCATGCATATTTTCATCTACTGGGCAAAAGCTCAGGGTTTACGTGTGTAGGTAAGACGGCTGATGGCGGTGACTCCACGGACTTTTGAGGGCGGCGCAGTACATGGGACGCGACCTGTGGAACGAGTTTATGTTTCGTGTTTTTAAATTTGGGCTTGGACTTATTGGGCTTCGGCCAAATGAATCAAAATGTGTTTGTGTTTGGACTTATGGATTTAGACATCGAATGTATTTGTATATTATATTTTAAAAGTTTTAATTAAATGGGTTTTCCGCTGCTTACGCTGCGAAAATCCGCCAAAATACGTATCTAGGAAGTCGGGTCGTTACAGGTGGTATCAGAGCGCTAGGCTTTAGGTTCTGTAGACCGTCCATGTACTGCCGCTCAAAAGCCGGGAGGATCAGCCTACGTCTGTAAGTTTTATACTATTACGTGAATACATGTAAATGCTTATGTGTTTTTTTTCTGTGTGTGCTTTTCTATGTTATGTGAACTTGTAGACTCTTAGAAAATGAGGACACGATCGGGAAATGGGAATGATGGAGAGCCCAGTCGTCGGGATGGATCTGAATCCCCGACTCGTGAGAACAACACACGCGAGAACGATACCATCCGCTGTTTGACTGAGCTGATCCAGCAACAGGCTGCTCAAATCCACGATCTAATCAATTTCCGGAGCTCATCTGAGCACCGATCCTCTCCACATCCTGACCGTGTGGAAATCATCGGGGAAAGGTTTCGTAAACTGAATCCCCCGACTTTCGAGCAAGCTACCGATCCTTCGATGGCAGAAGACTGGATCCGAACAATTGAAGATATGTTCGTATACGGTCGGGTGCCAGGGAACGAACAAGTTCTCTGTGCCGTTTCGATGTTACGAGGAAGTGCGCGATTTTGGTGGGATACCATCAAAATCCTTAACGATCCCGCTACGATGCCATGGGATAGATTCAAAGAACTGTTCTTCGAAAAATACTTCTCAGCCCACGAGCAAGCACAACGAATGAACGAATTCATCAACCTCCGACAAGGAAGGATGACGGTGCCGGAATACGTCCGTAAATTCGAAGAGCTATCTCGCTTCGCTCCACACATAGTAGCTACTGATGCATTAAAGGTGGCTCGTTTCATGGTGGGCCTCAGACCCGAGATTTACCGTGACGTAAGCATGTCGGGTATCCCTGGTGTGCACTTCACACAAGTGGCCGAACGAGCCATCATCGCGGAGCAAGCAGAGGCTCAGATCGTGGCGGCGCAAGAAGCAAGGAAGAGAACGGAGAGTCAGCAGGGAGGTGGAGGTGACCGAAAGAGACCATTCTTCGGGAAAGGCCCTAATCAAGGAGGTCGCTCGGGACCATCTAACTGGCGACCGAGGCCGAACCAGGGACCACCCAGCGTTCCGAACCGATCTTCATACAACTCACCACCGTGTCAACAATGTGGGCGTAATCACGTCGGTGTCTGCTTTGGAGTTGGATACAACCCCAACGTCGTCTGCTATCTCTGCGGGAAACAGGGACATTACGCACGAGCCTGCGATCAACCCAGGAACCCGACTCAGACGCTTGCACGACCGCCACCGGTTCCGACTCGAGCATTTGCAATGACCAATGAAAGGGCGGAGGCGCTACCACCACCAGCTCCAGCTCGAGTGTTTGCATTGTCTAATGAAGAGGTGGAGGCACGACCACCACCGATTCCAGCACGGGTGTTCACATTTACCAATGAAGAGGCAGAGGCAAATCCTACAGTGGTGACCGGTACGTTACAAATTTACGACGTGCCTACTTCCGTGTTGTTTGATTCTGGAGCCACGCACTCGTTTGTGTCGGCCAAATATGTGACCAAGGTAGGCATCTCTCCTACCTTATCTGATTACAACTATGTAGTAACCCTACCACACGGGGATCCAACTCGAACTAATCTAGTGTTGGAGAAATGTCCCGTGACGATCGAAGGAAGGAGTTTGAGTGTAGATCTAATTGTGATCCCGATGAACGACTACGATGTTATCTTCGGAATGGATTGGCTCTCGAAATACGGGGCCATAATCGATTGCCGGAAGAAGATGGTGGCGTTCCAAATTCCTGAAGATGAAATGTTCACGTTTGTGGGAGCGAAGGAGAGGAGCAAAATCCATCAAATTTCTGCCTTAAAAGCCCAACGACTTCTGAATTCGGGATGTGAGTCTTTTCTCCTATTTGCAATAAAGACCGACGAATCGCCTCAACCGAAATTAAAAGACGTACCCATTGCAAATGAATTTCCCGACGTATTTCCCGACGATCTTCCGGGACTACCTCCTAATCGAGAACTCCAATTCGCGATCGAACTAACTCCAGGAGCAGCACCGTTCTCTAAGACTCCGTACCGTTTAGCACCAAGCGAACTACGAGAGTTAAAAGAGCAACTTGATGAGCTATTGCAGAAAGGATTTATTCAGCCCAGTTTCTCGCCTTGGGGAGCACCGGTCCTGTTCGTTCGTAAGAAGGACGGGTCGATGAGACTTTGTATCGACTACCGAGAGCTGAATAAACTGACGATCAAAAACAAATACCCGCTGTCCAGAATTGACGATCTGTTCGATCAGCTACAAGGAGCGTCTATATTTTCCAAAATTGATTTAAGATCGGGGTACCATCAGCTGAAGGTTCGGGAAGCCGACGTTCCAAAAACGGCGTTCAATACGAGGTATGGCCATTATGAATTTTTGGTTATGCCTTTCGGGTTGACGAACGCTCCAGCAGTATTTATGGACCTAATGCACCGGGTCTTCAAAGATTTCCTCGACCACTTCGTAATCATCTTTATAGATGATATCCTCGTTTATTCTAAAACGAAGGAGGAACACGACGCTCATTTACGAACGGTTCTGGAATTCTTCGGGAAAAACAACTCTATGCCAAATTCAAGAAATGTGAATTTTGGCTCGCGCAAGTGGCCTTTCTGGGACACATTGTCTCCGGAAAAGGGATTTCTGTGGACCCCAGCAAGATCGAAGCCGTAAGCGATTGGCCACGACCAACCACTCCCACGGAGGTCAGGAGTTTTCTCGGGCTTGCTGGATACTACCGAAAGTTCATTAAGGACTTTTCCAGCATTGCCTCGACACTCACGAACCTGACGAAGAAGAATGTCCCATTCAAGTGGACGGAAGCATGCGAGCAAAGCTTCCAGGAGTTGAAAAAACGATTGACAACGGCTCCAGTTCTTACGATTCCCTCCGGTACCGAAAGCTTCTCGGTGTACAGTGATGCCTCAAAGATTGGCTTGGGGTGCGTGCTGATGCAGAACGGGAAGGTAATTGCGTATGCCTCCCGACAGTTGAAACCTTATGAGAAGAATTACCCCACGCACGATCTCGAACTCGCAGCAGTTGTGTTCGCCCTAAAAATCTGGCGTCATTATCTCTACGGGGAACGGTGCGAGATCTACACCGACCATAAGAGCCTGAAATACTTCTTTACCCAGAAGGAGTTGAATATGAGGCAACGACGTTGGTTGGAGCTCGTTAAAGACTACGATTGCGTGATCAACTATCACCCCGGCAAAGCAAACGTAGTCGCCGACGCATTGAGTCGAAAGACGGTGAACACGGAACTCCACAACCTCGAAGTAGAAGTAATAAATTTTGGCGAGATCGAGGCTAGAATGGCGGCGTTAACTCTTCACCCTACGTTGCCGGAGCAGATCAAGAAAGCTCAGGAGCAAGACGAGCTGTATCTGAAATTGACAAGCGAGAAAACAATCACGACTTCATCAGAATTCAAATTACAAGGAGACGGGAATTTATTCTATAACAATCGTCTGTACGTGCCCGATAATGCAGAACTCCGGAAAACCATAATGACGGAGGCGCACGCCACTACATACTCGGTACACCCCGGAGCTACGAAGATGTATCGAGATTTACGTGAGACGTACTGGTGGCCGGGAATGAAGGGAGACATTGCGACGTTCGTGAGCCAGTGTCTCACTTGCCAACAAGTCAAGGCAGAACATCAGAGGCCGGCTGGGATGCTGCAATCCTTGTCTATTCCCGAGTGGAAATGGGATCATATTACCATGGATTTTGTCGTCGGCTTGCCGAAAACTGCGAAAGGCCACGACGCCATTTGGGTAATTGTAGATCGATTAACTAAGTCCGCCCATTTTCTACCTATTTGTTCAACTTTCTCTTTGGAGCAACATGCTAAATTGTATATTCAAGAAATAGTTCGACTTCACGGGATTCCTTCGTCCATCGTCTCGGATCGAGATTCGAAATTTCTGTCCAAGTTCTGGATGAGCTTACAGAAATCAATGGGGACGAAGCTTTCGTTCAGCACTGCTTATCATCCCCAAACTGACGGGCAATCAGAACGAACTATTCAGACCCTCGAAGATATGCTCCGAGCTTGTGTCTTAGACTTCAAAGGGAGCTGGAGCAAATTTCTTCCTCTGATCGAATTCTCGTATAACAACAGTTATCATTCTTCAATCGGGATGGCACCGTACGAAGCTTTATACGGGCGCAAATGCCGATCCCCGATCCACTGGGACGAGATCGGTGAGCGAGCACTCTTAGGTCCCGATATGATACGAGAAATGACGGAGGCGGTCACCAAAATCCGAGAAAGAATGTAGACAGCCCAAAGTCGTCAGAAGAGCTATGCTGATCAACGACGAAGGCCACTAGAGTTCTTGGAAGGCGATCGGGTGTTCTTGAAGATATCTCCTATGAGAGGCGTGAAAAGATTCGGAAAGAAGGGCAAGCTCAGTCCGAGGTACATTGGTCCTTTCCAAATCCTTAAGAGAGTCGGGGAAGTTGCATATCAACTGGAGTTACCAGCCTCGTTAGCCCAAGTCCACGACGTATTTCACGTATCAACCTTACGTAAATACGTTACGAACCCGAATCATGTACTAGGAAGCGAATCACTTCACCAGCAACTCAAGCCGGACCTGAGCTACGAAGAGAAGCCAGTTGAAATCTTAGTGCGCGAAGTGAAGCGACTTCGGAATAAAAATATTCCGTTAGTCAAAGTACTGTGGCGAAGCCAAGCGGTTGAAGAAGCCACGTGGGAGCGAGAAGATGATATGAAGAATCGTTATCCCGAATTATTTCTTTAGAGGTGATTTCGGGGACGAAATTCTTGTAAGGGGGGGAGAATGTAATACCCGTAAAAATTTAATACGGGATTATTTCAATAATATTCGGAATGTGTGAAGTCGATTTCGAACATACACCGATTTCTTTCCGTGTCGAGCCAAGAATTTACGATTGGACCCGAGGAATTTAAAAGGGGCCGAAAAATGAGAAACTAAAGCTCAAATATAAAAAAAAAAATAAAAAAAAATTGAAAGGGAGGACGAAAATAATTGAAGGTGGGTGGGAAGTTTCCTTCATGATGACAAGGAACCCACATGGCATCCTCAATATTCCTCCTCCATGCATGTGAGGGTAGGGTATCTTTGAAATAAACAAGTACCATTCAACAACTAATACACATGGAGGGCAAAATAAATAAATAAGGTGAAAGGAAAGAAAGAAGGGAGAGAGGCCGAGAGATAGAGGAAGAAAGGGAGAAAGAAGAAGAAAAAAAAAAAAGAAGAAAGAAAGAAAAGAGAAGGAGGAGGAGGAGAAAATTCTCCGGAAGCTCGGGATCGAAGCTCTCGGGTCGGGATCATACTACACAACCTGTTACGTAGCTCTCTACGGATTAAGGTAGGTGAAGATCACCTACACATGTAAACAAGTTTTGAATCCGTGAATTTTTCGTGATTGCATGATCTCTTTCGAACTTATACGTGTTTACGTGCTAAACGTGAATTTCTTGTATGATTTTCGCGATGATGCTTACATGCTAAAATTCGGCCAGCTTAATACCTTAATCTTTATGAAGTTTAGGTCTATGAAACATAAGAATAGAGTTAGAGGACTTGTGATTAAGAGGATAGAACAAAACTTGGGGAGGATTAGTGTTTTCTAGGGTTTTCTTTATCCATTTCGGCCAAGAGGTTCAAAAATTTATATCTTACGATCTAGAATTCGGATTAAAAATCCCTTTGGACAGAATCAAGATTTGCAAGTTATTTATCTATGTTTAAAATTTCAGGTCCATCGGACGTCGTTTACCCTGTGATCATTGAGAGATACTAAACTGTCGCAAAATAGCCGTATAAAATAGTTTTTGTTTTTTTTTTAATTTGGAGACTAGATTGAAAAGTTTCAAAAATCTGGGGGCTGAGAATGTAAAATCCAAACAAGGGAGATTTTTAAAGAAATATAAAGCTTTTGGGGCAGATTTGAAATTCGGCATAAATGATTGGGGCCCTTTGTCTAATTTTCAAAAATTAGGGGATCAGATTGAAAAGTTTAAGAATCTAGGGGCTGAGAATGTAAAACTCCGAACGGGGAGATTTTTAAAGAAATATATAGCTTTCGGGGCTAATCTGAAATTTTTAAAGCTTTCGGGGCAGATCTGAAACTTAGTAAAATTTTTGGTCCTAAAAAGTAAATTATGAGATTTTGGGATTTTAAGTGCAAAATTCATAAAGATATTTGTAAATTAGAAATTTAAGTGATATTTTGAAAATTGGACGTTAGAATTTTAAAATATATTAAATTAGGGACCAATTGTGAAATTAGGGTCTTAAAGTAAAAAGGATTAAATTTTGGGAACTATTAGTGAATTTCGGGAGAGTTTCTGTGGTTAAAGTTTCGGGTCGATTAAATCGAAACGCGGATTTTGGTCTCGAATTATTTGGTGTATGATAGTTTTTTTTAGATTGGGCCGATATGTTGTTGTTTAATATGATGCATTTTATATGTTGCATACTATTTGCACGACATTTGCATACACATGTACGAAAAGAGAGAACTGTGGGGAGTCACGGTAATATTGTATAGTGATGTTCAGTGGGGTAGTTTATGACCGATTGATGGTTGTCGAATGGTGTGAGTTGAGGTTAGGACTAAGGCGCACTATATGATTGAGATGTGGGGAGTGGGCCTCCCGAGCTACTGACCCTTGTGGGGAGTGGGGCCTCCCGAGCTACGGACCCCTGCGCGCGTGTTGCCTTTAGTACCTAAGCCTCGGGCCCTGAATGTGATGTGATGATATGAGATATGAGATATGAGATATGAGAAAAGAGTCGAGCGTGTATATTTGTGAGATAAGTCGAGATTGGGATGCGAGAGCATTTGCATTCATGCATATTTTCATCTACTGGGCAAAAGCTCAGGGTTTACGTGTGTAGGTAAGACGGCTGATGGCGGTGACTCCACGGACTTTTGAGGGCGGCGCAGTACATGGGACGCGACCTGTGGAACGAGTTTATGTTTCGTGTTTTTAAATTTGGGCTTGGACTTATTGGGCTTCGGCCAAATGAATCAAAATGTGTTTGTGTTTGGACTTATGGATTTAGACATCGAATGTATTTGTATATTATATTTTAAAAGTTTTAATTAAATGGGTTTTCCGCTGCTTACGCTGCGAAAATCCGCCAAAATACGTATCTAGGAAGTCGGGTCGTTACAGCTTTCTCCTCAATAGCTAGTCTGAGTCAATGATAACGAACGTCGATGTGTTTCGTCCTCGAATGATACATAGTATTCTTGCTCAAGTCCAAAGCACTCTGACTATCGCAAAATATTATGTACTCCTCCTGCTGAATTCCCAACTCCTGAAGAAATCTCTTCAACCAGAGCATCTCCTTGCCAGCTTCCGTTGCTGCAACATACCCCGCTTCAGTAGTTGATAAAAAAACACACTTCTGTAGCCTCGACTGCCATGAGATAGCTCCCACTGAGAGTGTAAATATGTATCCCGACGTTGACTTTCTGCTGTCGAGATCACCGGCCATATCAGCATCCGTATAGCCTGTAACATTTACCACTTCCAAATGTTAGGCATAATTTGAAAGTTCCTCTCAGGTACCTCATGATCCACTTCACTGCTTCTCAATGTGACTTCCCGGGATTTGATAGAAATCGACTCACAACGCCAACTGCGTGAGCGATATCTGGCCTTGTACACACCATGGCGTACATCAAACTTCCGACCGCCGATGAATATGGAACATCTGGGACATTTTCTCCGTCTTCTGTTGTTGATGGACCGGATTTCTTTCGCAACTGAAAGTGCGCGGCAAGTGGCGTGCTAACTGGCTTAGCATCCTTCATATTGAACCTCTCTAGAACTCGTTCAATATAGCGCTCCTGAGATAACCACAATTTCCCAGCTTTCCGATCTCGGGTAATCTCCATTCCGAGAATCCGCTTTGCCGAACCCAAATCCTTCATGTCAAACGTCTTTGACGAATCTTTCTTCAACCCGCTAATCATCTCTGCATCTTGTCCGACAATTAGCATATCATCAACATACAGGAGAAGAACGATAAATTTACCGTTAGAGTATCTCCGGACGTAAACACACGGATCTGCATCTATTCTCTTGAACCCCTGATGCACCATGAAAGAATCAAACTTCTTGTACCACTGCCGTGGAGCTTGTTTCGGTCCGTACAAGCTTTTCTTCAACCGGCAGACCATGTCCTCTTTACCTCTAACCTCGAACCCTTCGGGTTGTTCCATATATATCTCCTCATCAAGATCACCATGCAAGAATGCGGTCTTCACGTCGAGTTGCTCCAAGTGAAGATCCATGGTAGCAGCTAGTCTCAGTATGACTCTGATTGAACTCATCTTCACAACCGGTGAAAATATCTCGTCAAAGTCGATCCCCTTCCTCTGAGTGAAACCTTTGACAACTAATCGAGCCTTGTATCTGACCAGCTTGCCGTCATCCTTCTTCAATTTGTACACCCATTTGTTCTTGAGTGTCTTCTTTCCTTTCGGCAATTGAACTAGCTCGTACGTATCATTCTTCTTCAGAGAATCCATCTCCTCTTGCATGGCCTTTATCCAACAATCTTTGTCCCTACAAGATTGTACTTCTTGGAAGCTCTCTGGCTCCCCCTCATCAGTAATCAAAATATAATCAGAACTCGGATACCTCGTCGATGGTTGGCGTTCCCTGGTTGACCTTCTTACCTGAGGTTCAACTGCTTCTTGCACATCTGAAGGCTCCCCCTGCTCATTACCTTCAGTGTGTTCATCTACGACAGGTTCATCATCTCCAATAGCTGGCTCTTCTGGTTCAGCTTCTGATTGTTGCATTCCTTCCTCTGTGGCACTGTCATATGGAATGCTAACTGGTGTATAATCGTCTACACCTCCACCTGTGGATTTCGCCACATCCACCTCTGAGTCGCCCATGATCTCATACTCATGGAATACTACGTCGCGACTTCGAACAGTCTTCTTCTTCTTTGGATCCCAAAGCCTGTAGCCGAACTCCTCGTCTCCGTACCCAACAAAGATGCAAGGATTCGATTTATCATCGAGCTTCGATCTTTGTTCCTTCGGCACATGCATGAACGCCTTGCAGCCAAACACTCTCAAATGCGAATATGAGATGTCTCTACCAGTCCACACCTTCTCTGGTATATCGAAATCCAACGCCGATGAAGGTAGTCGGTTGATAAGATAGACTGCAGTGTTGACAGCTTCCCCCCAAAATGACTTAGATAGATTAGCCATCTTGAGCATCGCTCGGACTCGCTCCATAATGGTTCGATTCATTCTCTCTGCGACAGCATTTTGCTGAGGAGTGCCGGGAACTGTCTTCTCATGCCTAATGCCATGCTTTGTGGAATAATCTCTAAACTCCCGAGAGATGTATTCACCACCATTATCTGTGCGTAGACACTTTAGCGGCATTCCCGTTTCTCTTTCCACCATCGCATGGAACTTCTTAAAATAATAGAACACCTGGTCCTTCGTCCGCAACAAATATACCCAGGTCTTGCGAGACGCATCATCAATGAAGGTCAGAAAATATTTACTGCCTCCTAGAGATTCGACTTCCATGGGTCCGCATACGTCAGAGTGTACCAACTCCAACTTCTTCATTCGCCTGGTTAAATTCTTCGCAAATGAAACTCTATGTTGCTTCCCAAATAAACAGTGATCGCAGGGGTTCAGCGCTTTCTCCTTGGCTACTGGTATGAGGGACTTTCTAGCCAAGACATTCAACCCCTTCTCTCCTACGTGCGCCAGCCGTCTGTGCCACAAATTTGGAGAAGCATCATCTTCAACTGCGTTCAGTTGGTTAGCACATATCGTTGCGTGCATCTTGTACAGTGAGCAGCATAGCTTTCCTCTCGCTACCACCAATGATCCCTTGGTGAGTTTCCAGTTGCCATTCGCCATCTCGTTATAGTATCCTTCATTGTCCAGCACCTTCACAGAAATTAGGTTGAGACGCAGGTCTGGAATATGTGCACCCTACGCTCGTCTGGAGATATCACCGATCCCCACTATTTGAGAAACACTTTGGTTACCCATCTTGGTAGTGCCAAAGTTTCCTGCCTTATATGTGGAGAAGTATTCACGCCTTGGAACACAATGGTAGGAGGCACCAGAGTCCACTATCCATTCGGTGCTTGCATCCGCAACATGACAGCAGTCTGCTTCATTCACCAGAGTAACCTCTCCACCATCGTTGGAGGCGATTGCAGACGTGTTCTTGTCATCATCTTGTTTCTGCTTTCTGTTGAGAAGCCTACAGTTTCTTTGTAAGTGGCCAACTTTTCCACAATGGTAGCACTTCCTCATCTCCCTGGACTTGGATCTATCTTTCGACTTGTCGTATCCTTTTGGTCCTCTACTCTTGCTCCGACCCCTATTCTCCATGACAAGGGCCTGATTTTCCGTACTGGTACTGGCAGCTCCTTCCTTCGTATCTCTTCATTGTAGAGTCTATTTTTCACCATCTCCATCGTGACTTTACCACTTGGTGCGGAGTTAGTGAGTGATACCACCAACGTATCCCAGCTATCAAGTAGAGATCCCAATAGTAGACATGCTTGTAGCTCATCATCAAGGACTAGACCGGCACTTGTGAGTTGAGTTACCAGTCCTTCGAAGTCGTTCAGATGTTCAGCAACTGATCGTCCCTCGTTCAGCTTCACATTCATGAGTTTCCGCATCATGAATACCTTGCTCAGCGCATTTGTCACCTCGTACATACCCTCCAATTTCGTCCAGAGTTTGTAGGGGTCTGTCTCATTTCGGACGTGGTTGTAGAGGCTAATGTCCACCCATTGGCGGATCACAGCTAGCGTCTTTCGTTGCAATTTCTTCCATTGGTCAGCCTTCCCGTCTTCAGGCATCTTGCCTTCATTTTCGATTGGTTCATGGAGGTCTTTGCAATAAAGATAATCCTCCATCCTTGATTTCCATATGGAGTAATTCGTTACTGTCAGCTTGATCATTCCTCCGTCGTTCTCCATGGCCGTCAAAATTACCAGCAACCTACTAGTACCTTTTCTGATGTGGAAGATCAGTCAAAGCTGCAACCACAGAGCATACTCAGAATACTGTCAGGCTCTGATACCACTTGTTGGGAATGGTGGTGGGCCCCGCGGTGGTCAGTGGGCCCCGCAGCGGAACAGGTCCTGGTTTGGCTCGGTACGACGATCGGGAGAAGTGGGACCCACGGGGTAAATTTGGTGGGACCCGCACAGTAACTACCACGGTAAAAATAAAATTTACCGTAAGGTAAGAAAGAACACCAGAACTTTAACGTGGAAAACCCTCTGTTTAGGGAAAAACCACGGCCGAGTCGGCAAAATCTTTACTATAGTAAAATTACAACCCTCAAATTTTTACTATCTCACTTTTACCACTCGTGTTTACCTCACACCTCTCTGTGGATGTGGAACCCTATCAGTTTCTACTTGAACTGATATCCTCACAATTCACTCGAACTACTTCTCTCTATTTAGTAAAACTCGAATGAGCTTGTGATGATAATAACTGAAGAATCCTCAGCCTATTTATAGATGTTCAGCTCTTCTGGACCACTCAAAACGGGTGGACAGGAATCCGCCGCGTCGCCCTTCAATATAAACCTTTCATTAAAATAATATTATAATATAATATTATTTATTTTTTTTTCTTTTTCAATACTGATGGGCGGTAGGTGGGCTGGAAGTCAACAAAAAGATCGATAAAAGATGTCAAAGTTCAGTGCGAGGGCAACTTTTGTCTTTGGCAGGTTAGGGAAGATGAGTTTTATCTTGGTGGCCGAACAAAATATGATTGGAAATAGCTAGTGTATTATGTTACCTATATATATATGTGTGTGTGTATGTATGGTGTGCGTGCTTGTAATAAGAGAATGGGCAATATTTTTTACATACAGACAAACTATTTTCTTTGATTTTATTATTCGTAATCGTGTCTACTACGTGCTACCTATCATGTCGTATTTACGGTTAAACTAAATATATTGAAAGGAGAGACATATTTTAATCCTTTAATCATGCAGCGATAATCTTGGTCAACGATCGAAAAACCTCAAAATCAATTTCCAAGAAAGAAAAAATAAAATAAAAGTATACGGGCAGAATCCTTTTAATTCGACCTCATCAACACCGCATATTAATTGTTGATATCAAACTGTCATTATCACATAGTCAAAAAAGCATTGAATATATTCGCAATCTTGAGCTCTCTACAAACAAAAGCCTTATTACAAAAAGAGCATCCTCGTTTTGGTCTCCTAAGGGACAATATAAAATGCATTGTTAAGTACAAGACAACACTCGATGACCAAAGACATCATTTATATCCATCAAATGGAGAAGAAGATGTCAAGATTATGATCGAAAAGAACTTGTATCGTATTGATTTTCCCAGCACATACATATAGTGTACATAGGAGTCTTTATCTCCTTGATTTATGCCTAATTAATACTAATTGATATTCTAATTAATACTAATTGATATACAATATTTGCCATATATAAAATATGCTAATACCCCCCCTCAAGTTGGAGCATGGGGATTCCGTATGCCCAACTTGCCAAAAATAGAGTCCAACTGACGTTTACCAAGGCCCTTGGTGAAGATATCAGCCAACTGCTTATGCGTAGGCACATGACTAGCAGATATCAATCCAGAGACAAGCGCATCACGCACAAAGTGGCAGTCTATCTCAATATGCTTCGTACGTTCATGGAAGACCGGATTAGCAGCAATGTGTAGAGCTGCCTTACTGTCGCAGAAAACATGCATGGGCTGAGAATGAGAGACGCCAAGACTTTGCAACAACCCTTTCAACCATTTCAATTCACACGTGAGAGTTGCCATGGCACGATACTCGGCCTCAGCAGAAGAACGAGCTACCGTGTGTTGTTTCTTTGTCTTCCATGAAATAGGAGAACTGCCCAATTGGACCAACCAACCAGTGAGAGAGCGCCTGGTGATAGGACAACTGGCCCAGTCAGAATCACACCATCCGTACAACTGTAAATTACTGTCAGCTCGCAATAAAATCCCTTGGCCTGCTGTACCCTTCAAATAACGAACAACACGAAGAGTTGCCTCCCAGTGAGCCTCCATAGGATTTTGCATAAACTGGGCCAACATGTGCACACTGTAAGACAGATCGGGACGAGTGATAGACAAATAAATCAACCGACCAACCAAGCGACGATATCGCTCTGGATTAGAAAATGGTCGATCATTAACTAGAGGAAGACCATGGTTCTGTTCAATAGGAGATTCGGCAGGCTTAGCACCCATCAAGCCCACTTCCGAGACAAGATCCAATGCATACTTGCGCTGACATAAGAACAGTCCAGAGTCATTGCGAGCGACTTCAATTCCCAGAAAATACTTCAAGACCCCAAGATCCTTCATATGGAAATTAGAACTTAAGTAGTCCTTGAAGCGAGAAATAGCTGATGAATCATTACCAGATATAATCAAGTCATCGACATACACCAACACATTAATATGCACTGCACCTTGATGACGAGTAAACAGAGAATAATCAGAGTAAGACTGAGTAAAACCATACTGCTTCAAAGCAGTGGCCAGCTTGGCAAACCAACACCGAGGAGCCTGTTTCAAGCCATAGAGGGATCGTCGCAATCGGCAAACCTGCCCTGTTTGAGAAGAACTAAAACCAGGAGGAAATTTCATATAAACTTCCTCATCAAGATCACCATGCAAGAAAGCATTATGGACATCCATCTGATGAAGTTCCCAATTCTTAACTGCGGCGACAGCCAAAAATGATCTCACCGTGACCATCTTTGCCACAGGTGCAAATGTCTCCTTGTAGTCAATACCTTCAACTTGATTATTACCCAACACAACAAGGCGAGCTTTGTAACGCTCGATCGAACCATCAGAGTGATGTTTGATTTTGAAAATCCACTTGCACCCAATTGCCTTCTTGCCAGGTGGAAGAGAAGAGACATCCCATGTGTGATTCTTTTCTAATGCTTCAATCTCCTGTCGCATTGCTTCTCTCCATCGGCTATCTCGAACAGCTTCAGCAAAGGAACGAGGTTCGACAGTGGAAGATACTGCGGCTAAAAATGACTTATGGGCCGGTGAGAACTTTTCACAATTAACATAATGTGTGAGAGGATAAGGCGTACCTGAGGACGACGATGTATCCGGAAAAGCAGGGGTGGCGGCAGAAGGGGAAACGTCTGTCACAAAGCCATCATAGCGACGATTGGGATACTTTACACGGTGACCACGACCCAATTGTTCCACAGAAGGTGGAAAAGAAGACTCTTGTACATGCTCAGAAGAAGACTCAGGAGTGGGAGATACTGAAGGAGGAAGTGAGGACTCAATGACCGATAAAGAAGGAGGGGCTGACACAGGAGTGACTTCCTCATCATCGTCTGTAGGGGGCAGCCACTCAGGAACAAAGGAAGGCTCAGAAATATGTTCGGATGAGGAGGACATCAAATAAGGAAACTCGGACTCCGAGAAAACTACATCCCGAGAAATCAAGAAATCACCCGTCTCAATATCATAAACTCTCCACCCTTTTTGCCCAAATGGGTAACCCATAAACACACATTTACGGCTGCGACTGGCAAACTTATCACCCCCCTTAGACTGATTATAGACATAGCACAAACACCCAAAAACCCTCAGATGATGAAGAAGTGGTGGTTTACCATACAACATTTCGATCGGCGTTTTATAGTGAAGGATCGGTGTAGGAAGACGATTGATGAGGTATACAGACGTCAAGACACAATGACCCCAGAATTCTAACGGCAAATGAGCCTGAAAGCGCAAAGCCCGAGCGACATTGAGAATATGTTGGTGCTTTCGTTCAACACGCCCGTTTTGTTGTGGAGTATTGACACACGAGGTTTCATGTAATATACCATGTTCTCGAAAGTAAGCAGACAACGACATAAATTCGGAGCCATTGTCACTACGAACGACTTTAACCATTGTTTCAAACTGGCGGCGAACAAAGGAAAAGAAATCTCGCAATTTGGTAGAAACTTGAGATTTATCAGACAGTAAATAAACCCAAACAGCACGAGAGTAATCATCGACAATGGTTAGAAAATAACGTGCCCCACAAATCGCAGGAACACGATAAGGTCCCCACACGTCACAATGGATCAAATGAAAAGGATCAACGGCCTTGGACTCACTAACATGAAAACTATCACGAGACTGTTTGGCACGAAGACAAACATCACATGCCTTATTTGAAGAAAAATTACTAGAACTAGAATCGACGCATGGCAATTTTTCTAAAACCTGAGAAGACGGATGACCCAACCGACGATGCCACAAAGAAAAAGACGTCTCACCCTTGGACTGGACAACTGCGACAGACACATCCCCTCGAAAGAAGTAAAGACCACCACACTGCTCACCCGAACCAATCACCGTCCCCGAAGTGCGGTCCTGAACAACACAAGATGTATTAGTGAAATTGGCAGTGCAATTGAGTCGGTTTAGCAGTTGAAACAATGAAATGAGACTGCACTCTAAACTGGGCACAAAGAGAACATCATTTAAAGTCACATGACTACTAAGAACCACAGTGCCAGCCTTTTTAGCCATAGTAAGAGCGCCATTCGGAAGTTGCACAGGTCGGGCCATAATGTTCCGAATATTAGTGAAGCACCCAAGAAATCCTGTCATATGGTGAGTAGCTCCACAATCAAACATCCAAGTATTAGTTAAAACGTTACCAGACAGTGGCTCAGTAGGATCAGATTTTTGGGCATTCAAGTGGTTGACAACGGAAGTCCATTGTTCATTAGTCAAACCCGTAATGGCTCGATCACCATCACCAGCAACAGTGGCATTGGCACGAGCAACGTTTCCCGAACCAGCACCAAATGAATCACCAGAGCCAGTAACAACTATCGAACCAACATTGTTGGAACGTCCTCCGCTTCGACCGCGACCACCTGATTTTCCACCTCGCTTCCAGCCAGCTGGAAATCCATTCTTGGAGTAGCATCTACTTTCTTCATGGCCGGTCCTGTGGCAGTAGGTACAAAGAAGGTCACGTCGGCCATCTGTTGTTACGGAAGTGCGTCGGACGTCGACAGCTGCAGCAAAAGAAGAACCGTCTGCGCCGCCGGGTGCTAGACTTGGCGCATGCTGCGAAGACGGTTGAAGGCTCGCAGACCGTAAACCTAGAAAATGCGCCGAGATACCAGAATCCTGTGCAACAGAGTCCGTGACATGAAGATCTTGAAGGCGAACTCTCTCCTCTTGAATCATTTTTGCATAGACACGATCAACAGAAGGCAACGATTCAAGCGACAAAATAGATGACCGAGCAGCGCCATACAACGATGCATCCAAACCAAGCAAAAACTGATGTGTTTTTGCTTCTTCTCTAATTTGCTCGAACTCCAACGGGAGATTACACGTGCACAGCCCACAACGACACACAGGCTTCTTCTCACAAGCCATCAACTCATCCCAAATCTTATTAAGGTTGGAATAATAGGCGGCAATCGAAAGGCCTCGTTGCTTACACTCCGCAAGAGCACCTTTGAGCTGTTGAAGTTTGCTTCCATTGACAACTGAAAAACGCTGCTTCAAGTGACGCCACAAATCACTAGACAGATCCATGTCAGTAACAGATGAACGGAGAGATGGTTCAATAGTATTCATAATCCAAGACACAATTAAAGAGTGATTAACCCACCAATCCGCCAGGAGATCGCCGTTATCATGCGGCTGGACAATAGATCCATCAACAAAACCAAACTTCTTTCGGGTGCGAAGGGCACGCGTAATACTACGAGCCCATTCATCATAATTGGACTCACCTTTGAGCTGAACATGCGAGATTAACAAACCGGGACTATCCGCTGCCGTGACATCGTAAGGAGTGAACGACTTGCGGGTACTATAATCATCATTCGATTCGACAGAAACGGTCGCACTGGATTCGTTGGCCGCCATGAGAGGAACGTACTAGGATCAACAAACAACGCAGAAGAAACGAACAAAGATCGAGCCAAGAAAAGGCTCTGATACCATGTCAAGATTATGATCGAAAAGAACTTGTATCGTATTGATTTTCCCAGCACATACATATAGTGTACATAGGAGTCTTTATCTCCTTGATTTATGCCTAATTAATACTAATTGATATTCTAATTAATACTAATTGATATACAATATTTGCCATATATAAAATATGCTAATAGAAGATGACATCATCACGCGTCTCTCTTCTCAACGGCAGCCTTCTGATAATACTGCTAATATCTTGCGACAAAGCACTCCAACAAACGACAGCGTTTGCAGATAACAATAACAGCAGTAGCAGTAAGCTTTGGTGTTCCATTTTGGAAAAAATAACGATCGACTTAAAGAACGAACTTCCAAGCTCGAACAAGGAACAGTTGATCTCACGCTGTCAGGACAATAGGAAAGATCTTGGGTTGATTGAGATAACTCCAAAAGCATCCTCTTAGGATTCAGTTATGCCGTAATATTTTCGGAAGAAGTTTGGTCTTTTGTCACATTTATTGGGGAAAGAAGCAAAGGGTTTTCGATGTCTATAATAAAAAAGATCGATAAAGACGGAGGATGTCAGGCTGGGGCTGGTGGCACACTTTGTGTGTGGGAGCTTAAGGAAGATGGGATCTATCTTCATGGGCAAAAGAGATACGATTGGGAATAGAATAGGGTGCTATTAAATAATATAGAGAGAGTAACATATACTAATATCCATGTATGTCTGTGGTAGTGTAGTGTAGTATTCGTTGCTCTTGAATAGTCTTGGCCTGTCTTTGAATTGTATACGGACTCTTCGCAGGGGAAATGAAACAAAAGGAAAAAAATAAGAACCGAAAATCATTTAATTTCCATGTCGATTTATCACAAATTATTTAATTTATTATGAGATTCAATATCAGCTGAAGCTTTGATAATATCAGCTGATTGATGATGAAAGGAATGTTTGGAGCTTGGACTTCTATATATTCTACCAATGTCATTTAAAAGTCTTTCGTAATAAAATCTAATTCAATGATCGCGTGGCCTAATGGATAAGGCGCTCGCCTCCGGAGCGGGAGATTGTGGGTTCGAGTCCCACCGTGATCGTTCTTTTTATTCTATTGTATTTATTTTATTTAGATTTTCGATAATTGTACCATGTAATACTATGGACCATTTTCTTTTTTTTTTTTTTTTTCTCATAAACCGTCCCCGATAAAGATTTACTCGTTCCTTTTCTGTAATATTATTAACTTAACTCGATCAATATGCAATAATCCAAATCCGAAAACAGAAAAAGAATCAATCCTTAAAGAAAGTAATAAGGTAGAAGAATAATTGTCCCAACATTTGTGTTGATTTGATTTGATCTCGTCATTAACACCCACAGATTTCTGAATATCACATAGCTAGTCAAAAAGCATTATTCAATATTTTCGCAATTTGATCTCTAAACACTTATTACAGAAGATAATCTCGCTGAGGCTATAAAATAAATCCACACACGCATGACAAAAGACACACGAACATATATTATTAATAATCCAAAATGGAGAAGAAGATGATGATCACATTATTATCACAGCGCCCTTCTCTTCTCATGATACTGCTACTAATACTCTCTTACGACAAAGCTCTCCGAGAAACGTCTGCGTTTACGAACAACAGCAGCAGCAGCAAGTTGTCGTGTTTCATTGAGAAACATGCCTCAATCTACATCGTAAATGGTCTTCCTAGCTCAAATAAACAACCTTTGATCGCACGTTGTCAGGACAAGGGTCACGATACTGGGTTGGTTAATATCATCCCAAATCAACCTTTTGTGATTGACTTCTGCCGTAATATTTTTGGAAGAACTCTCATATTTTGTCACTTTTATTGGGGGAAGAAGCAAAGGGTTTTCGATGTTTATAATAAAAAGATCGCTAGAGAAGGAGGATGCCAAGGTGGAACTGGTGGCACTATTTGTCTTTGGGAGCTCAAAGAAGATGGGATCTATCTAGGTGGCACCAAACGACATGATTGGAACTAGCAAGCATAATCTCTTTCTTTGTTGGCATCTCTTTCTTGTGTATGTAAGTATAATAATAGATTCATCTATTTGCGTTTTCAACGCAGCATATTCCAAATTCCACTGCGGGTATTGTATTTTTATTATATATAATATATATAGTACACATATATAAACTAATAGAACTGCAAGAATTAATATATCTATATATATATATATGTATAGTATGCAAGTAAGAAACAAATGTTTTAAAATATATTATTTTTATAGTGGGTGCTTACAAACGTGAGCACCATAAAATTTTTCAATATACATATATACTGCCACTAAAACAAAATCAAACGGCATGTATTAATGTATATAATATATATCTATATTTAATATAGGAAACATAATAAGGACACGAAATCAAGCCACTAAATTATATATATATATATATATATATATATATATATATATATAATGCAAGCAAGGAAACATAATAAATAAATAAATAGTATCTATAATACAATAAATATATATTATATACTATAATAAATATATTATATATGACATATATACATGTATAAAACCACTAAAACAAAATCAAACTACAAGAATTAATATATATAATTATATTCAATAAATAAAACAAATTTTATAATATATTCACATATTTAAGGGTGTTCATAAATTGTACTTATATAAAATCAATTAATACATACATACATATACATATACATATATATATATATATATATATATATATATTTAAGGGTGCTCATAAATTGCGCTTACGTAAGGTGAACACCATAAGGTTTCTATACATATATGAAGCTACCAAAACAAAACTGCATAAATTAATATATATACATATATATATATATATATATATATATATATATATATATATATATATATGATGCAAGTAAGAAACAAGTGTATCATAGAAGAAATATATATTATATATATAATAAACCTATATTATATATGACATATATATATGTATAAAGCCACTAAAACAAAACCAAACTGCAAGAATTAATGTATATATATAATATCCAAGAAATAAACAAATTTTATATAATTATATATATATATATATATATAAGGAGTAATGTTATGGTGCTCACCTTGCGTGAGCACCTTCGTGAGCACCAACCACATTAACGCGCCAAATAAGCATACAATGGGATTTTTTATTGATCTATAACCTACACATGGGATTAGTGAACCCGTCGGGGGTTGATTTGACATGTTGACGTGGCACAAAAAAACAAGGTGCCCACGGATGGTGCTCACGCAAGGTGAGCACCATAACATTTCTGTATATATAAGGGTGTTCACAAATTGTGCTTACATAAAGTGAACAAACTTGTGATACCTATCGCTTTTCAGTGAGATTCCTTTCTTGTTCACATTCAGCGTGACATGGTTTTGAGTGAAAATGTAGGAGTCCTTGAATAAACTCCACGCATTAAGGCCGCAAGGGACTATTGACATGTTGCTCCTATCTAGATGCTTGCACGAGTTTGTGTCGTTCTCAAATCTCGGGTCTAGTAGTTGCCTGTCGCTACGGCTCTTGACGTAACTATATAACAATTCAATCGAAACATTATCAGTCCATGAAATTAAACATGTACAATCCAGAATAATATACATATATATTGGTAAGAAAGAAGAATACCTGCGGTGATTCTGGTAAAATTGTGGAGCTGATAATATACTGGCTGCTTCATATGATTTTTTACCTGAAAGTTGTCTTCCAATGCATTAAAATTAAAGCAAACATAGTTTCATGATGTAAGCAGACAACTTTTTTTTTCCCACAAAAGTGAAGCACAGTTTCATTAAGGAACTAGTAATTAATAACCTAAAGAGGTCGAATGCAGGTTTTGTTCCCTTTGAATAAACTTACGGTATCGTTCTTGAATTCGGGAGGAACCATGCAATTTGGTACTCATCAACAATTTGGGCAACCTAGGTGTTGATGGAAGAGAATATAAAATTTTTTTAATAAAAAAACAACAATGCATTATAATCATAACACTGCCTTATCAATAACCTAGTGTGCACATACATTTTTTGACGCCAAGAGGGCAAATGTCCCCAACACGATGAAGGCAGCGCTTATGACTATGAATGCTGCGACCGACTGTACGTACAGAGAAATAAACGCATGCAAGAAAGAAATATATATATATATATATATAATATATATTTATATATATAGCCAATAATCAATATATTTAACAAGAAATGCACTACCTTCTTAAGAGTCAAAAATCGATCCGCAGGCGGGGAGTTGTTGAATAAACCTTGAATCTGAAAAATAAAAAGAATAAATAAACGCAATAAGAGATGATAAAAGTGATGAGCCGACAAGAATAAAGATACATTTGTTCCCTTCAGTTCAGACACACAAAAATCAATAATTAATCACAATGATGATAATGATAAAAAGCAGTAAGGGGGAAGAAAATACTCTTGGGTCGCCTGGAAGACGTTGCTTCACGTCGTACTCTTTCCATACTAGCTAATGGACGCTGCCAATTGTAAAGATGCAAAATATTAGCGGAATAAAATCGTTATATAGGTATATGTGTATATATATATATATATATTTCTTGTGGAAAGGAAAGAAATGCTTGGGTTAATGGCAGATGCTTCGATCGACAGCAGCTATATATAACATTTACTTCCAAGATTCAGCAAAGGAGGTTCACAGCTGATATAACAGATGACTCGCTCGATTGGGCTGGAATATTAATAGGATATATATTGATCCATCCAATCTGTTGTGATTGAGTTCTGCCGTAATGTTTTTGGAAGAAGTCTCATATTTTGTCACTTCTATTGGGAAAAGAAGCAAAGGGTTTTCGATGTTTATAACAAAAAGATCGACAAAAGCGGATGATGTCAAGGTGGAGATGGCACCCTTTGTCTTTGGGAGGTCAAGGAAGATAGGTTTTATCTTGGTGGCCAAAAACAATATGACTGGAACTAGCTAGCTAGCTATATGTACCATTAAAAATTTAATCTATATTATATTATTATAAAAAGCTGGCCATACTTTTCATCATTGGAACGTACGACCATGTTTTATAAGATTGATCTTTGATGTTTCCTCGTTCGTTATTTGAGTGTCGTCATTTGACCCCAAATTTATCTCATCTTCATATGTGGTTCCACGGTAGAAAATGCATGAGCCAAACATTATATAGATAGCCATCACGATTCACACATACTATGGATGAGAATATGATGTCCATTAAACATTATACTTCTTTATATCTGCAGAGCTGCTGGTTCAACCCAGCAGCAGCTATTACAATATTTTCATATATTTGGCCCATGAATTAGGAGTTGAAGATGAGCCGAGCCAACTGTCTGGCTCGAGCCCGGCAATATTACACCCCTACTATGAATATCTTTACCTTACTTGAAAAGATGATTGGTTACATAACAAGTTTTATTTATCTGATTTTAACTTTACAAGTCCATGGACTTCACATCATTCATCATGTTATTGAAGGAAGTTAAATTGGTATGAAGGGACTGTTGTTTAAGAGTATGTGAGATCAATATATTTCAGTTAATGGAGGGAAGATTTTACTGGCAGAGAAATATCTTACTTCTAGTTATATTTACTCACTCGACTCAACGAATGTGGTACATGCACCACATAATTATACTATAGCAAACTAAAGAGGCAGTTCGACTGAAAATTCAGTTTATTCCAACACTTCTTCCTTGTCGTTGGCCTCTGATCCTCCTCCTCCTCCTCCTCTTCTTCCTTGTTTGTTCTTATTCCAAGATAGATAAGATGGATCTCCAAGTTGCCTGCATTAATAAAGAGAAAATAAACATATAATTAGCATAGTTAGCTAGGCAAGGCTATATGCATCATACAAATATTATGTGCTTCAGTAAGCAAAAAAAAAAAGACTCATATTATATACCTCGGGTTGACTAAAAGCAGTTGCACGAAGCTCACTGCTAGGACGAAGCACAGCCCAGCGACGGTCAGATAAGCAATTCCCAGGGCGTCGTTCTTACCCCCGAGCCAATTGGCCGTTGATAGAACCAAATTTTTCTTCCCGTGGAAATTGTACGTGTTGTAATTATTCTGAATTCGCTCCACGACCTTATCCCCCTTTTCGAGATCTACCTCGATCTTACGGTACAGTTTGCGAAACGTCGGCAAAGGCGCCATTCGCATCCATACCATAAGATCCTCTTGCTCATTTACGTGCAAAAATAGCAACCACAGAGAAAGAAAAAAGAGAAGTTAAGATTTTCATCATCGATCAGGTCTAGAAAAAGGGGGGAGTCCAGTAATTTTTACGGGTATTGAAGGGTCAAGGGAAGCGCCGCCTATAAGGGGACCCTTTTGGAAGTTCTTGGGGTAGACGTCTTTCCCAAACTTGTGATCCCTATCGCTTTTCAGGGAGATGCCTTTCTTGTTCACGTTCAACGTGACATCGTTGCGGCTAAAATCGTTGAACAAACTCCATGCAATAAGGCCGCAAGGCACTATGGACATATTGTTGCTCCTATCGAGCGGTTTGCACGAATTTGTATCGTTCTCAAACCTTGGGTCTAGTAGTTGCTGTCGCTTCGGCTCTTGATAAGTTTGGAATTTATATTATTTTTATACCCCTTAAAAGTGTGTTTACGGCAGTTATGTGTCCGAATACACGTGGATATCCTACCCTTACGTACATACTTTTTATTTGACAGATATCGGAGCAAAAAGAATCGAAGTCGAGCTATAATGCGCACTCGGGCTGCACTCTAATTATGACAAGAACGGGTATATAGGTGTTAAAGTTCAGCCCATTAATATCTTAAGCCCAATGAAGAGATTACTTAAATCAATGGTGACTTATGCATGCAAGTGCAAGTGGAAATTGTCAGACACCCACGTCATTGCTCTCATTCAAAGTTCAAATATTAAAATATGCAAGGAGCAATCGAGTTTGATGGCATGAAGTCGGTCCGAAGTTCTATTTCAAGGAAGGAAATAAAAAGTCAAAGGAAGATACTAGCCAAAAAAAATAAAATAATAAGGACTTAGCTCTTAGAGCATCTCCAACCATATGCTAAAACGCAAAACATGGTGTAAAATTACTCCAATCGAATCCAAAAACCAAACCCAAAATGAGTTTCATACATTCTCTCTCCTAATTTAATCGCATCTTTGCGTTTGTAGTAGTTATTATGCGACTGCATTACTGTTAATTGCATTAAAGTCCATTATTTTTTCTCTCTCGGTGATTGTGTCAGAAAAAATAGAAAATGGTCATCAGGTCAACTTCTCCACACAAGCTTTACAAAAAGCACTTTATCACAAGAGTGACTCTTATTTGTCAACATCTGCTTCTCTCCCCCTCTCACACACAAACACAACACACAATATTACGCCCAAAACACATAAATATTTGTAGGTGTGATTCCACTCGCCTACAGCATCAGAAAGAAGAATAAAGCTGGTGAAACTAACACTTACTTGGATGGTATTTACCTTCTCTTCAGCTATTTCACCAAGCCTATTCGATCACGATTCTTACCGAAACACTACTGGCCGACAATGATGTGATATGTTCGTCCAATTTCAAGATTACGAAGAGGAAGTATTAGAAATTAGAACCGGCACTGTGGCTCTGTTATGTAGTTTCAAAATGTTAGTCGTACTTACTCCGGCCCTGCTTTTATTATTAATTTTATTAAATTTGATTAAATCTAAAATTAATATTTGTAGTCTAATTTTTAAAATTATAAAATAGTGGGTAGTATTAAAATTTGTAATGGAAGTGAATATTACAAAAAAGTGTTTTGAGTTTGAGAATGAGTTGAACGATTGGAGAAGAATTACTGCGTTTTGGGTTTGAGTATGCGTTTGAGTTTGAGAATGCGTTTCTCGGTTGGAGATGGTCTTAAGTCGGCGAATCTTATTCCCTATATAAAGGGGAGAGAGGCGACTGGAAATAGAAAAGAATAGGAGGCTTTTGACGGCTGAAATAAAAAAGAGTAGAGAGCTATCGACGGCTGAGAATAAAAGACGAACGATGGCGAAGAGCGAGACAAGTCGAGCACCGTAACGAGGGCGATTTCTTACCTTTTTAATATTTCGCTTTCGATAATTGTTTCTTTAGATTTATTGTCCTTTTCGTATATTAATATGCTAGCCTAATTCCTTTTGTGATTGAGGCCGTGCGAGGCCGAATTATGACTACGTATTAATGCAATTATTATTTTATTTAATCATATGATTTGAGTTATGTATTCTTTGTTTGTGCTTCATATGCGTACGTGTGATTGGCCTCCATGCGTATGATTATTGATTGGTTTATGAGACGAACTAAGTGATTAGACCGATTAGAACAAAATATTGAATACCGCTACGTAAAACCGACCAGAGATGGAATTCGGTTTCGTATGTGTGGTTTCCGATAATTTAGACGCCGAAAGCGTCTAAACTCGGGGAATTTCATAAAGATCGAATGCACGTGTAGGAACTACAGTCATATAGACATATAGTTGATTGGTTCTCTACATAGGGTTGCTATTGCGGGACAATCGAGTAGCACATACGCTAGGAAATTCTACCTTGACTATTAGATAGATTAGATTGCATGAGGACGTAGGAATAATTCGTGCCGAACATGTGTCACGTCGTCGTCTGCTGTTCTATCCTCATCTGTTTTATTTGCGTTTATTTTATTATTTGCGTCTTTTATTTCTTTTAATCAAACATCAAAACTATAAAAATTCCGTTAGTTTAAATTAGAATTAGGAATATTTTCTTAGAATTAATCGAGCTGTCTTCGTGGATCGATACTCGGACTTCGTCCGTTTTACTACTTGCACGACCTAGTACACTTGCTAGTATTTTGTCAAGTTTTTGGCGTCGTTGCCGGGGACAGCGGTATTATTAGTTTTAGGATTTTATTCTAGTTTTAGTCTAGATTTATTATTTATTATTATTTTATTTTAATTATTAATTTTCTCTTGTCTATTATTATTATTATTCACTTATGTTGATTGTTATTTTTTTCGCAGGAATAATGGAGAATCAAGATCGCTGACGTAACTAATATAAAAACAATATCCAAATAAAAGATACTTCGTTGGTCTAACTAGAGCTGCGGCCCAAGCCCCTAAAGCCGGGCCGGCACGCCCTGAAAAACGGGCTTGGGCCAAAGTTTTATGAGCCCAAACCATGACAGGGCTGTTTGGCCCGACCTGTCAGGCCCGCTGGCTCATGATGGGTTGCGGGCCAAAAAACCCGACGTGCTGCGGGGCAAATTGGGCCCGCCATTTTATTAGTTTTTCTTTTATGTTTCTAAACATAACAATTATCAAATTCAATTTTATAAGCAAAAAATAATATTTTTGATATATTAATGAGATATAAAAATTTTTAATAACTATTTATTTGTAATAATTGTGTATAATAATAATATAAAATATAATCTATAAAAGAAAGATCGACAAAAGGATGTCAAGGTGGAGATGGCACCCTTTGTCTTTGGCTTGTTATGGAAGATGAGTTTTATCTTGGTGGCCGCCAAAAACAATATGACTGGAACTAGCTAGCTGGAATAATATATTCAATTATCCATATAAATTATATGTAACGTTCGCATGTAATCAAAGAATAAGATGATATATAATGTGCAGAACCATTATATTGTTTGTTTGTTGAAACTGGTTCAGCGACGGACCCTGACTTCAAGAACTGGGGTTCGAAAAGTAAATTAAATATTCATAAGTTGGGGGCAAAGTGTAAATAAAAGATAATAAAAATAAAATAAAGACAAAAAATGTACTAGTGAGAATTCGAACTCTCGTCAAGGGCGTCAAGCAACTCTATTTCGGTGATATTAGCAATTGGATAAGAGAAAATATTATGATAAACATGCATATTAAAAACTTATGTAGGTTTGGTTGGGAAGTCAATGGACCCCCCTAGCCCTGAAACGTCTCCCAGCAGCAGCAGCTATTACGAAATTTTTCATAAGCCCCACCATGAATATATATCCTATCCATCTCCTCACCTTAGAAAACCGTTACAAGTTTTACTAATCTGATTTTGTAACTTATATTCCATCACATATCATTGATCATCTTTCTTGTCGTCGGCCTCTCACCTCCTCTTCTATTGAGAAATGTGTCAAGTAAATGTATGTTTGTGAATCCCCTGTTAACTCTCAGCTAGCTATCCTACTAGTATTATTATTGGGGAATTGTATATGAGCAAGTAATGTTAATTAGATGGCCCAAATATAGAATATGCATATTGATGCGGGTATGACCCCGATCAACGATATTTGGTTCGGGAAAGACGGTGATGGGTGAAACGGACCGGGCCTTGATTTCTTGATGTGTTTTAGGGTTTGATTTTATTACTAAAGAAGAAGGAAAACGCAAGAGACAAGGATTTTACGTGGTTCGGACAGATGTCCTACGTCCACGGGCCGCCGGAAATAGTGTTTACTAGTGACAGTCGGGATTTACACACTCAACCTTACTTCACTCGTTACAGTGCTTTCATTGTGAAGACGAAGAAGATGAATACAGGAATATATCTAAGTGTTTTTGTGTTAGGTTGAATCCCCCTTGATCTCGTCTCTTTCTGTTCCCATATACCCAAATTCCCTTTATTTTCCTAGCTGGCACACTTCCGGGACCACTTGATAGCGACATTTGGTACAACCTAGGAGAGACAGCACCTGCGGTCGTACTGTTGTCAGACTGGCGCGCCTTCTCTCTGTTCACAATGTCGACCACTCCTAGAATGCCACGTGTTCCCTGGTCGACCTTACCCAACGTTTCCCGCTCAAGTTGCTTTGCTGTCAGGACCCACCTTACTTTTTCCGTACAGGGTGGCAGGTCCCCAAGTGTACTACCCATCTGGCCATGTGTCCTAAAAGTCGCTGTCTTCAAGTGTCCGAGTAAAGAGGAATGCTGGGCTGAAGGTCACCCCTATCAACCAGTCCCCCTACTCTGAATTGTGATACGTCAGGTATTACGGTTCGGAGTACACTTAAAAGAGCATTCCTCGTCTGCGGTGCTCCTGGACTCTTTAGTCAGTCTGTGTCGCATTTACGCCGATTGGACAGGTTCTGTGCACTTAACAGGGGGCGGCACCATTCGTCTGGCGACACGTGTCCAGACCTATCATTTCTGCTTTTTGAATCCCTCGAGGCGGTCTCTCTTCGTTTTTTCCCCCCTTTTCAAAATCGTCCTCAATACTTAACAAAAAATGGAATCCCAATCGACACATTAGGGTTTTCGTCATCGCCTCCTTTCGAATTGCACAATGCTCAGAATCGCCGACGTTCCGATTTCTTCTCTATCCACGACTTTCCCAGGTATTATTTCGCCTTACTCTGCCCTTATTTACCGTTTCTAAGTCGATTTGGCCTCAATCTCCACCATTTCCTCCTTTGCGCGTCGAAGCTATGTCCGATACACCCGCCACAGAAAGTACTCGCTCGGCATCGCCGGGCGTCTCCGCATCCTCCGCCGCGCTGGGCGGTGCCGCCAAAAGGGGGTCGAAGCGGAAGGCCCCATCATCAGATGCGGCGGCGCCTGATTCGTCTACGTCTCGTCAAACCCGTTCGCGGAGTACCGTTGGAGACAGCGCGAGGACGGATGATTGGAAGACGTTCGGCGCGTCTAAGTCGACCTATCGGCGCCTAGAGAAGCTCGTTCCAGAAGGTTTTCACAGCCCTGGCTTCCACATCTCCGTCCCGAATCCTAACCAGCGTGCCAACTTTCTGCCTTCCCCGGCCCTTGCTTTCTGGGAGAGCCAGATAAGGGCCGGCCTACGCTTTCCAGTCCACCCCTTCTTTGCCGCCGTATCGCAGGCTTTTCGTATCCCTTTGAATCAGTTTAGTCCTTCTTCTATACGTCAGTTGGCCGCTTTTTATGTCTTGGTCACCGCTGCAGGTGGGAGACCTTCTATAGAACTTGTTCTTTCCCAGTTTCAGCTTAAGTCTGCTCCCCCCTTTTTCTATCTGTGCGCGAATCCGCGCGGTCTCGTTCATTTCCTCAGCAGGGGTACCCACAAAGATAAGGAGTGGCACCCTTTTTACTTCTTCGTAGCCCCCACAGAGAGTAGCTGGGACTTTCCTCATCACCATTGGGTTCACCAGGTGCCTCAAAGACTGCCAGGGGTCCAGCCTGAATGTTCCGAAGAGAATGAGGCGGCTCTTAACCTCTTGAACTTTAGGGCCCCTGAAATCCTAAGGGTAAGCAGGTTTCCCTCCTGCTTACTGACATCCTTTTTAGATTTTCCTCTCTGACTCAGTATGTTTTTTGCAGATATGTCGTTCTCTTGGAGAGATGCATTCCGTGCCCTTCCTGTGAAGCAAGAAGAATCCGAGGTTCCCGCTGAGCCTCATCCCTCAGCAGGTCTTGATGGGACTGACCTGCCAGCTTCGGAGGTGAAAGGGAAATCTCCTGTTGGATCCTCATCTCCTCATGTGGTGCTATCTGACTCAGAAGGTGATGCGAGCAAGAAAGATGCCTCGCCGGTGCCCCCCAAGAAGAAAAAGAAGAAGATTGCCGTGGCAAAGGGGAAGAGGCCACGTGTGGAGACAGTCTCTCCCACTCCTGACACTTCTGAGTTCGCCCCTTTTGTCCACCGCGGCTCTGAGTGGGGTATCGATCAGCGGGCTGACGGGAAGATGGTGCTGGACCTGCCCGACAGCTATGACTCGTTGAGTCCTGAGGAGAAGATGAAGTTCATCCAAGCCATCGTGCCTCCCGAACAACAAAAAGTGCTCCGTCGCCGATCTGACGCCTCTGTCGCTGAGCTTGCTGTCCATCATTGGGCCGAGGTAATTCTCCCCCTTGGCCTCCTTTCGTTGATTTATTTTTTGGTACTTTATCAATTCGGGCTTGGTTGTCTCAGCTGTCCTTTCTGTTGCCTGCTCTCTTGTCTGCGATCTCCCATCGGGGTTTGACACCCGGTGGTCCCGCCTCTTCTGAGAGCCACATGCTCGAGACAATTGAGGAGCGGGACTCAAGGATCGCCCAGTTGGAGGAAGAACTTGAGAAAGAGAAGAATGAGTGCGAGGCTCGTGTAAAAGACTTAGCTTTGGAGAAGTCGCGTCAGTTGGAGGTGGAAAGTGCAGCTGCTCTTGCTGCTAAGGAGACTGAGCTCACGACCCGTTTGCATCAGCTCATAGACGCGCAGCAGGTCCAAATCGATCTGAGGGCCAAGGAACTATTGGCTGAGAGAGAGGAAACCCTGAAGGTTGAGTTGGAGCGGGCTTTCACTGCTAAGGTTGAGAGTAGTCACTTCTCGGGGAAGCTGGAAGGTATCCAGCTCTGTCAGAAGCATCTCATGGGCTCTCCTCTCGGTATGAAGTTCCTGACCCAGCTGAGCCAAAGTTGGCATGAGGGTTATCTGCAAGACACCCTTTCCCTGATGGACTTCGCGCCCTTCATGCAACATTACTTCTTGGGAGGTTTCGCTGCTGGACGCGAGCTCACCTCTACGCTGGATGCAGCGATGGACGCTATGAGTGCCCCTCCGGCATTTAAGGGAGATCCAGACGCGGCCCCAAATCCGGACTTCTGGTCTGTTGGGGTCCCCCACTGCTCTCCTACTTTGCTGGAGGTCTCGCCTGAGATCCTTCTAGGCCAACTCTCCAAGTTGGAGGAGCTGTCTACTGCTTCGGAGGTCCTCGACTCCGCGACCGGTTCCAGCGCTCCACCTCCCTAGCTCATTAATCTGTTTCCTGCTTCTGAACAATTAATGTCGTTTTTCTTTTTCGGACTCCTTTTGTTATTTTCCTATTTTGAACACTTCGTTGCTTTTTTCTCCGTTGTTCCGTATGCGTAATGTTGTGGCGTGTTTTCCTTGCTTTCTTGTCTGCCTCCCAACTTAATCGCACACAAACTTAAATATTTTGGGCCTTTTTCGCTGAGGTCCTTTTTCGCTGAGGTCCTGCGTTATTACCACTCTCCACTCCCCCTACTTCGAATGGTGCTGAGGTCTGTCAGCGTATTCGAAGTACACCAAGGGCGTTCCTTTCGACTCACCAGCCTCACTTTCCCCGACTATTATTCCGTCGGGCTGTGCTCGTCTCGAAATTCTTCTTTAAGGAGATATTAACAAGCAGAAACGCGTACCCGGGGGATTCGGTGATACCTCAAACGTTGGTCTCGTCCAACTTTTTTACCAGGTTCGTTGGGTATCGGCGGGCCTGTCACCTTTACAAGGTCGACTTTGGCTAATCCTGGGAACCAACAAGGCTCTTCACTAGTAGCCTCGCCCGAGTTCGCCGAGCGCGGACCCGTGGCGACCTGGGGGTAGGACTCTCCTGCATGGGAGTCATCTACATAGCTGCATCTGGTGCTCATTAGTATGCATCTACGCGGCCACGTCTGGGCCACAGGTGCGCAATCCGCGCGGCCTCGTCTGGGCCAGCCACGTCTGGGCTATAAGTGCGCAATCTGCGCGGCCACGTCTGGGCCGGCCACGTCTGGGCTATAGGTGCGCAATCTGCGCGGCCACGTCTGGGCCGGCCACGTCTGGGCTATAGGTGCGCGATCTGCGCGGCCACGTCTGGGCCGGCCACATCTGGGCTATAGGTGCGCGATCTGCCACGTCTGGGCCGGCCACATCTGGGCTATAGGTGCGCGATCTGCGCGGCCACGTCTGGGCCAGCCACATCTGGGCTATAGGTGCGCGATCTGTGCAGCCACGTCTGGGCCAGCCACGTCTGGGCTATAGGTGCGCAATCTGCGCGGCCACGTCTGGGCCAGCCACGTCTGGGCTATAGGTGCGCAATCTGCGCGGCCACGTCCGGGCCATTAGGAAATCCAGGGTAGTCTATAGACAGGATTCGTGATTCTCAATTTTGGGAGAGGAGCCATCGAGACACGAGTTTCTGACAAAATAATTTCATTCAACGGATGGTGCCTCGTTAAAACCTTGCCAAGTAAAACCCCCTTGGGATAAAACCTTGGCGAAGGAAAAAGAGTACACCTTCCTGTTTGATTTATATACAACCCTCCAATCCCTCGCTAAGTATAATACTTCTTGAGCTTTGAGATGTTCCAGGGGCGGGGTATTCTGCGCCCGTCTTCATCCTCCAACTCGTATGCGCCGCCCCCCAAAACGCGGGCCACCTTGTAAGGACCCTCCCATATCGAGTCTATCTTCTTCAACGGCTTAAGTACATCGGCCCTTCTCAAGATTAGGTCCCCCACCTGGAATTGTCGAGGCCTTACTCTCCGGTCGTAGGCCGCTTTTACTCGACTCTTATATTTTTCCATCCTTATCAAGGCCAACTCCCTGATTTCCCCTATCAAGTCCAGATCCTCTCTCCTGAGTCGTGCGTTCTGCTCCTCTTCATAATGGATAACCCTATGCGTCTCCATCCCTATCTCAACAGGTATCAGGGCGGCAGATCCATAGACTAACTGGAAAGGCGTTTCGTCCGTAGCTTCTCGCGGCGTAACGCGATATGCCCATAGCACGGGGTCAAGGGACTCCAACCATTTACCACCCTCCTGCTCCAATCTGGCCTTGATCCCGTGGAGGATGGTGCGATTGGTGACCTCCACTTGTCCATTAGCTTGAGGGTGTCCCACTGAGATGAACCTCTGCTGTATCTTCATCCCGCACAAAACTCACGGACCCGGGCTCCACAGAACTGCGTGCCATTATCGGAGATTAGGATCCGAGGGGCTCCGAACCTGCAACAAATGTTATGCCACAAGAAATCTATCACGTTAGTTTCATCGATTTTGGCCACTGCCTTAGCTTCCACCCATTTACTGAAATAGTCGACAGCCACTATGATGAACTTCTTCTGAGCCTTGGCGACTGGCATAGGCCCGACTATGTCTATCCCCCATTTGTCAAATGGGCAAGGGGAATGCATCAACCACAGTTCTTCCGCGGGTACATGGATCTTCGGGCCGTGCTTCTGGCAGCTTTCGCATCGTCTGACCAGCTCCTTAGCATCCCTCAATAGGGTCGGCCAGAAGTACCAGGCCCTGACCACTCTCCGAGCTACCGCCTTGTACCCAGTATGGTCGCCGGCACACCCTTCATGCACCTCTTCCAACACTAACATCCCTTCCTTTCTGGACAAGCATCGAGCATAGGGATGTACAAAAGTCCTTTTGTATAACTCTCCTCCAATGAGGCAGAACTTCTGCCGAAATTTTCCTGCGTCCTTGTGCGCAGGATCACACAAGGCTTTCAGGATAGGAGCCCTCCAGTCTTCTTCCTCTCCTATACATCCCACCTGCTCTGTCCGGTCATCTCGGCTAGCTGTCAGCATCGTCACCTTTCGGGTCCCCTCCGGGATTGCGGCACTAGCCAACTTTGCCAGGGAATCGGCTCGACCGTTCTCCTCCCGGGGAATCTGCCGTATCTCGAAGCTGTCGAAAGAGGCTTTCAGCTTCCCCACTCGCTCAGCATACCTCACCATCTTCTCGTTCTTAGCCTCGTAGTTTCCTTGGACTTGCTGAGCTACCAACTGGGAATCCGAGTATATAATTATTGCTGCAGCTCCCAGGTTGTTAAGGATCTCCATTCCTTTCACCAGGGCCTCGTACTCGGCCTCATTGTTAGACGCTGGGAAGTCGAAGGTCACAGCGAACTGTAGTTCGTCCCCTTCTGGCGTAATGATGAGGACTCCTGCCCCGGCCCCAGTCGCTGTGGATGAGCCATCCACATAAGCTTTCCAAGTTGGTGACACCTCTCCTCGGGTAGACTCTAGCAGGAAGTCCGACAAGGCCTGCCCCTTAATGGCGGGTCGCCTTTCGAACTCAACGTCGTATTCACCCAACTCCACTGCCCACTTGACCATCCTTCTAGAAAGGTCTGGCCTACTCAGAGTCTGTTTCAATAGTAAATTGGTACGTACCCGTACTTTGTGAGATAGGAAATAGGGGCGTAGCCTCCGAACCGACACCATCACCGCCAAGGCTGCCTTCTCAATTTCGGAGTACCTGCTTTCGGCCCCCTGCATTGTTTTACTCACGAAGTATACCGGCTTCTGGGTGTCACCCTCCTCTTTTAGGAGAACCGAACTCACGGCCTGCTCCCCTGTAGAAAAATACAAGATTAATTCGTCCCCGGGTAGGGGCTTGGTCAATAACGGCATATTGTGCAAGTAATTTCTTAGCCCTTCGAATGCCGATTGGCATTCCTCTGTCCATTCGAATCGGCATCCTTTCCGGAGTATTCTGAAGAAGGGTAGGCTTTTATCTGCGGACTTGGCGATGAATCTGCTAAGTGCCGCCAACCTTCCCGTTAAGCGTTGAACCTCCTTGATGTTCCGCGGCGGCTGCATTTCCAGTATAGCCTTCACCTTATTGGGGTTCACCTCGATCCCCCTCTTGGTCACCATATACCCCAGGAACTTCCCCGACTGCACCCCAAAGGTACACTTCGCAGGGTTCAGTTTCATCCCACAGGTCCGGATGGTCTGGAAGGCTTCTTCTAGGTTGCAACATGATCCTTGGCCCAAGTCGACTTAACCAACATATCATCCACATACACCTCCATGTTACGCCCCAACTGGTTCTTAAACACTGTATCAACCATTCGTTGATAGGTAGCTCCTGCGTTCTTAAGTCCAAAGGGCATCCGGACATAACCATATGTGCCCCCCGCTGTGACAAAGCAAACTTTATCCACATCCTCCGGATTCAGCCTAATCTGGTGATACCCCTGATAAGCGTCCATCATGCTTAACATCTCACACCCAGAGGTGGAGTCTACCAGCTGATCTATCCTCGGTAAAGGATAGTGATCCTTAAGACAGGCTTTGTTGAGGTCTCGGAAGTCTACACACATCCTCCAGGACCCATTTCCTTTTTTGACCATAACAACATTGGCCAACCAGGTGGGAAACTGCACCTCTCGAACGTGTCCGGCTTTGAGCAACTTCTCCACTTCCGTCCTGATATCGTGGTCCCTTTCGGCTCCGAACTGTCGGAGTCTCTGTTTCACCGGGTGGCTACCTGGGATTACGTTCAAGTGGTGCATGGTTATCCTCGGATCCACCCCGGTCATGTCTGCTGGCGAAAAGGCGAAGAGGTCAGCGTTTCGCCTGAGGCATTCGACCAGTTGCGATGCAATCCCCTCATCCATCTTCGTCCCCACCTGGGTGGTGAAACCCTCCTTTCCTGGGTAAAGTTCCACTGTCATCAGTTCTTCGTCAGGTTGTGGCTGCAACTTCGTAGGTTCCCCGTATTCCTGCTCTAACTTCGTTCGTTTGGTTTGTTTGGCTCCAACGTCGTCTTTTTCCTTTCCCCCTGTCACAACCTTAACCTCATTGGCGTAACAACGGCGAGAGCTAACCTGGTCTCCTGAGACCTCCCCCACCTGGTCTCCTACTGGGAATTTGATCTTTAAATGATACGTCGAAGGCACTGCCCTGAATCCGTTTATGGCTGGGCGCCCCAATATGATATTGTATGAAGAAGTCGCGTCAACGACCAGGAAGTTAACCATTCGTACCACCCGCCGAGGGGCTTCTCCTAGTCCCACGGGGAGTGTGACCTGGGCTAAAGGCTGTATGCCAGCTCCGCCGAATCCGTATAAGGAGGTGGCCACCGGTTTCAGCTCCGTTCCAATTTCATTTGCTTGAAACAGTCTAAGAACAGGATATCTGCCGAACTACCCCCATCTATAAACACCCGCGATACGTTATATCCTGCCACGTCCGTGGTGATCACGAGAGCGTCGTTGTGGGGCCGGACGACATCGACTTCATCCTGTGCTCCGAACTGTATGTTCCCTGTAGTCTCCATCTGACCCACTAGGCTGCCTTCCGCCCGGGGCTTTCCTCTCTCTCTCATTCGAGCATACGACTTCCGCGCTGTGTGTGAATCCCCACCACCTGGGCCTCCCACTATGATGAGGATATGAGCTCTTGGCTGGCTAGGCCCCGGCCTGTTAGGTTCCAGCATAGGCTGCTTTCCCTTGTCTGGTAACGGACCTTCCCTCTCTCGGGGTTGTGCTGGTGGGACCGGCCCTCGATCTCGGTATATAAACTCCTTAAGATGTCCTGCCTTTATTAACCTCTCTATTTCATTCTTCAGATGCGTGCAATTGTCAGTATGATGCCCATATTCGTTATGGTACCGACAGAAGGGCCCTGATGTAGGTTTTGGGTGTCTCCGTGGACTGGCTCGAGGGTACCGCATGTCCGGATGTCTTGATGCCACAGCCAGGACTTCCTCCAGACTCGTCCGTAGAGGAGTGTACCTCTGATACCTAGGAGGGAATCTGTTCGGGCCACCTGCCATAGGCCTTCTAATCGCGGGGGGGTGAGTGGCCCGGACGTTTGCCTTGCTCCGATTATGGTTTTGTGTTTCTTTTCTGGGCACCACTCTGGACGTTCCTTCTCGGATCTTTGCCAGCCTGCTTTCCTCCAGGTTTATGTACTTATCCGCTCTGCCCAGCAGTTCCTCAAACGTTTGTGGGGGCTTTTTAGAGAGCGACGCGAAGAAGTCGCCCACCTGCAAACCGTGAACCAAAGCGTTAATTTTAACGGAAGTGGTGGCGGAGGGTACCTCCAAGGCTGCCACATTAAATCTTCTGATGTAAGATCGAAGGCTCTCGTCTGATCGCTGCTTGACTTGAAACAATGACATGTCCGATTTAGGAGGCTTCCTAGCGCTAGCAAACTGGTTGATGAACATCTCCTGGAACTCCTCAAATGAGTGGATAACCTCTGGTTCGAGTTGGCTGAGCCACTGCTGAGCGGCTCTCACCAGAGTTGTTAGGAAGACTCTGCATTTCACTCCCTCCGAGAAGTTATGCAGTAGGATGGTGTTCTTGAAACGTAGCACGTGTTCCTCCGGGTCAGTGGTACCATCATACTCATACGGCAACTGCTTAAAGTTGAGCGCCACTTCCCCTTCCAACAACCTTTTGGCAAAAGGCGTCCCGGCCTGATGCAGCCCTCGCAGATGGGGCCTGGTTGTCTTGTTTCGGATCTCGTCTATTACTTTCCTGAGGTCCGACACTTGCCTCCTAAGCTCCTGTCCCTGAGAACTGACGGCTCCTTCTCGACCGCGCGTGCCGTAGCTCCTCACTTCCGCCTGGTGTTCCCCAGCCTTCTCCTCTCCTTCCACCATGTATCCGCTGGCTATAGTCGTCAGAGGTACGGCATTTCTTAGGTTCACTGGTCCTTCCTGAGCTCCTCTAGAAGGTCCTTCTTGCCTAGGTGTTGGGGCCCACGGCCCAACATTTCTTTCCTCATGGACAATCTCTCTTCTTGGCAAGTCCCTGTCCGGCAGGTGACGTAAGGCTTCTTCCCCGGCCGCCATGTCTTCTCCTACGGTTTCTGCCCACTCTGAGACATGGCCCTCTGAGGTTCTGCCTTGAACCGAAAAGGGCTGCTTCCGTTTGCCCTTGCTCCTCGCCTTCTTGGCAGCTATGGCCGCGTCCACTGCATTCTTTACCAACAGATCTAGCTGCTCCGCCGTCATAGTCACGGGAGTTTGAGGCGGTACGGCTCCGGACGGCCCTGCAAAGGTGGGCGTTGGTGTAACCGCTGGATCCTCGATCGGTGAAGCCAGCGTCGGAGCAGGCATAGGACTTTCCCCAGCTTTCCCCGCAACTTCCTCGAACCGTCCTTGCAGGTTTTGTGCCAATGACGGCTGTTCCTCCATCGCGACCAACGTCTATTCGTCTCTGAGATCTACTGCTCTTTTAACGACGGCAACCTTCCACTATCTCTCTCACGTTTCACCTTCAGACAACACAAGCTCGGCTTGCCTTCTTCAACCTATCTTCAAACAGACCCAGAAACAGCCTGCCTTCCTCGCTGTTCTACCGCGCACTCACGTCCCAAGCCATCTTTCCCACAGACGGCGCCATTTGATGCGGGTATGACCCCGATCAACGATATTTGGTACGGGAAAGACGGTGATGGGTGAAACGGACCGGGCCTTGATTTCTTGATGTGTTTTAGGGTTTGATTTTATTACTAAAGAAGAAGGAAAACGCAAGAGACAAGGATTTTACGTGGTTCGGACAGATGTCCTACGTCCACGGGCCGCCGGAAATAGTGTTTACTAGTGACAGTCGGGATTTACACACTCAACCTTACTTCACTCGTTACAGTGCTTTCATTGTGAAGACAAAGAAGATGAATACAGGAATATATCTAAGTGTTTTTTGTGTTAGGTTGAATCCCCCTTGATCTCGTCTCTTTCTGTTCCCATATACCCAAATTCCCTTTATTTTCCTAGCTGGCACACTTCCGGGACCACTTGATAGCGACATTTGGTACAACCTAGGAGAGACAGCACCTGCGGTCGTACTGTTGTCAGACTGGCGCGCCTCCTCTCTGTTCACAATGTCGACCACTCCTAGAATGCCACGTGTTCCCTGGTCGACCTTACCCAACGTTTCCCGCTCAAGTTGCTTTGCTGTCAGGACCCACCTTACTTTTTCCGTACATGGTGGCAGGTCCCCAAGTGTACTACCCATCTGGCCATGTGTCCTAAAAGTCGCTGTCTTCAAGTGTCCGAGTAAAGAGGAATGCTGGGCTGAAGGTCACCCCTATCACATATATAGCCCCATTCAGTTTCTTAGACATGGCATGATAAGGCTATTTTACCATTTACGATATTGCTTAGTTTTGGAAATATATGATTGTATATTATCCGAGATAAAAGCTTGACCCGGCCGGTATCATAAACCATTAAGCCCAATATAATTCATCCAAGAGGATGGGCCAAGATAACTTATCTAACCATTGCTATTAATTGACCATAATGACCCTTTCTTTTAAAACCCTGACTACCTTTAGAGGTGGGCATTGGCTGGTACGTGAAGGCCCACACAAGCCAAGCAAGCAACTCTCTAGGTGACGTGCGGGTCGGGCCGGCCCGGAGCCCACTTACTATGGCTTGTGCCGTGTCACTCACAAATTAAGAGTTATATCCGCACTCCGCAGCACATCGCGGGCCTCGTGTCTTGTGGACCGGGTTCGGGCTAATTGCAAGCTGCCTGCAGGTCGGGCTGCAGCGGTATAATTTGTATATGTATGCTGTGTTTGCTTTACAAACCCATTTATGAGAAAGGTCCAAGCACGATAAAAAATAGAACCAGATAATCCAAGATAAAGTTATAATAGGGGTCCTTTAGGAGCCCGTTTGCTATTTTCGGGCTTTAATAATTTTCTCAGGCTTCATCTTATTAAACCAAACATGAGAATCTGTTAGGGATGTCAACGGGGCGGGACGGGGCCGGGGATTAGGTCCCCATCCCCGTCCCCGCGTCGACGGGGAATCCCCATCCCCGTCCCCGCGAACTTAGCGGGGAAAAATTCGTCCCCATCCCCGTCCCCGTCGGGTCCCCGTCCCCGCGGGGATTCCCCGTCCCCACGCTTTTTTAAAAAAAAAATATATTTTTTCATATAATATAAATTAGAAATATTATTTATACTATATTTTAGATAATATTTATATTATAATAATAAAAAATGAGTTAAAAAATATTATTTTAAACTATAATAATATAAACCATGTATAAAAAATATTATTTAGATATTAATTTAAGATATAAAATATATTTTTAAATAATATTAGTGGCGGGGACGGGGCGGGGATCCCCGCGGGGCGGGGACTATGATCCCCGTCCCCGCCCCGTCCCCGCCTACGGGGACAAAATTTTCCCCATCCCCGCCTCGCGGGGATTCCCCGCCCCGTTCGGGGCGGATCCCCGCGGGGACGGGGAATCCCCGCCCCATTGACAAGCCTAGAATCTGTATTACTAATTATTTCATAACCCATTTTCTAAGTTTGTCCTGTAAAGTAAACAAAGCCGTAATTTATAGGAGTAGACTCGCAGCTAAACCTGTAGATGCGGGTAAATGCATGGCCTGGGGCCGAACTATGGGTCAAGAAAACGAGCCAGACATGCGGGATCGGATGCTGAATCGGGCCAGAAAAACTATTGAACATTTGAAGCTCGTGACCTGTGAAGTGACTAGCGGGCTGGGCTCGTGCCTGTTATGGGCCCATGTCAGGCCGGCCCATTGGCACGCCAGGCAGGGCTGCCTGCGTGCTAGCCTGGCCCGTGCCCACCTCTAGTGAACTTTGATAATTTGCGGTTGACGAGCAAAATTGGACGGCCCACAATTTCGAACCAGAGGATAGTCGCGTAATGTTCATTTTCGACTTTCAAATAGACGATACATATATATTGGTATGTTTAACCTGACAATACAACTCATATAGAGCCCTCATTATTTTTGACGACACAAATAGTTTGCCCTGAAAGCTAAACAGTTGCATTGCAGTAGACAATATTCGAATGTACAGTAATGCAATCCCAAATTTGCAGAAAAAGAAAAAAAAAAGACTCCACTATAGCGATTTCAACAAGACAAACGTAGTATATACAATGCCTAAGATTTTTATTTCACAGATAAAAGGGAAAGATATTAACTTTCTGTTTTTTGTTCCTTCTTTAATGTTCCAGCAATAATCTTGTGGTCAACAATCATTATCCATCCAATAAGAAATAATAATGGGCACACAATCTTTGTTTATTTTGATCTTCCTCATTAACACCCACGGCCACGGGGATTACTGATATCAGTCTAGTCAAAAAGCATTGAATATATATTTGCGATTTGATCTCCAAACCTTATTACAAATTAAAAAGATCATCATCTCCTCGTTGAGGCTCTATATAAAATCCTCGCACGCAAGACAAAAGACATTAGAATTATCCAAAATCCAAAAAGGAGGAGAAGAAGAAAAGATGACATTATCACGCGGCTTCTCACTTAATCTCAGCCTTCTCATGATTCTGCTAATGCTTTCTTACGACAAAGCTCTTCAAGAAACATATGCGTTTGCAAATAACAGTAAGTTTTGGTGTTTCATTGCGGAACCTGTCTCAATCTACCTTGACAACGATCTGCCTAGCTGGAACAAAGAACCTTTATTTGCACGTTGTCAGGACAAGAATCACGATACTGGGTTGGTTAATATCGTTCCAGATAAACCTTATGTGATTGAATTCTGCCGTAATGTTTTTGGAAGAAGTCTCATATTTTGTCACTTTTATTGGGGAAAGAAGCAAAGGGTTTTCGACGTTTACGACAAACAGATAGATAAAAGCGGAGGATGTCAAGGTGGAGATGGCACCCTTTGTTTTTGGCAACTTAGGGAAGATGGGATATATCTCGGTGGCGGGAAAAGATATGACTGGAAATAGCTAGCTAGCTAATCTATTAATTAATCTCTCTCTATATATATATATATGTTATTATAAAATTGATGGCCATATTTTCATCATGGAACGTACGACCAAGTTTTGTAAGATTGATCTTTGATGTTTACTCGTTCGTCGTTGTGTGTCGTCGTCATTTGACCCCATCTTCATATGTGGTTCGTTCCACCGTAGAAAATGCATGCGCCAAACGTATATAGATAGCCATAACGTATAGTGTGTAGATGAGAATATGATGTGCTTAAAACCGTAATACGAGTACTTTTTTATATCTGCTGAGAAGCAATCTCGAGCGGCAGCTATGACAAAGCTTTTCATTATATTAAGCCCATGAATTAGGGGTGAAAGATGAGCCGAGCCGAACCGACTCGACAAAAGCTCGGCTCAGAAGCTCGATCGAGTTCGAGTTCGACCCCTGCCATGAATATCCTTACCTTACTTGAAAAGATGGTTGGTTATATACAAGTTTTATTTATATCTGATTTCAGCTTTATTACTAGTCCATACATCTTTCATCATCTTCTTGAAGGAAGTTAAAATTTGTATGAACGGGCTGTTGTTTTCAGTATGTGAGATCGAAATATTTCAGTAATGGAGGGAAGATTTTAGCTCGCAAAGAAATACATTATTTCTTGTTTTATTTTACTCACTCGCCTCAACGACTGAGTTACAATGTAGCTAGCACTTGTACTATATACAAACCAACATAAATCATGGTTACTCCAACACTTCTTCTTCCTTGTCGTCAGCCTCTGATCCTCCTCCTCCTCCTTGTTTCTTCTTATTCCAAGATAGATAAGATGGATCTCCAAGTTGCCTGCAGTGTAGTAAAGAGAAAATAAATATATGTTTCTCATAGTTAGCTAGCCTAGTGATCGCGTGTGTGTATGTTTAAATTAAAAGATCGTGCGAGTACGTCAAGTAATAATTAAAACGAATATATTATAACTAGAATCACGCGCGATAGGCAGTGTACCTATCGTTTGTAATATAGCTATAGCGAATATCCGAGTATCGAACACGAGGAATAAATTGAGTACTAGTATTAACCTATCGACTCGATATTTAACCTAAATAAAATAACAGGATTTGTTTATATTACGAACTAACTTAACAGAGCAACTTAAAGGATCGAAAGACTAAGGAACACAACTAGAAGTAATAAGAGTGACTTAAGATGACAAATATGTGTCCGGGATTCGAATCCCGCTGAGTTTTGTTGGCTAAGGCTTACGGAATATCGCTCTTAGGTGATTATCGACTAAATCGCAGTAATTTCCTACCCACTCACGGATTTGCTGTCGCCCTAAACGTTCGTGGGGATCTAAATTTAGCGATTACTAGACGGCGAGGAATGAGTATTTGCTGTCGCCCTATACTCGAATCCTAACGTCTACGAACGGCCTAATCGTTATTTAGCTGTCGCCCTAAACGATATATCACACATGCATATCAACACATAGACATATTGATACGAAGAAACAACATCATAGAACGATAAATAGTCGAATACACGAGTTCACGATTATCCTAAGCCTTAACTACAACATAACCCAACGTTCATCTATTCCCAAACACACAAAAGGATTAGCTACTCATATTGAACGTCACAACAACGAGATTTAAGGAAAACGAGGATAGAGAACTCATAAAAACTTCCCTAAGAAGTGAATATGGCGTTTCCGAGGTGGAGCTCTCGTTCCTCGATCGTATGAGCGTATCTTCGTTGTTGGATCGTCCCTTGAGCTTCTCCGAATCACGGGACTGCTTCTAGTGTTCTTCCTTCTCTTTTTTGCTCTAAGTTTTCTTCCCTATCCAGTTCTTTTTCAGTTCTAAGGAGCATCCCCTTTTTATGCTTCGAAAATGGGCTAAAACCCTGAATTTTGGCACGTTCACGGCCTCTTAATGGGCCTTCACGGCCATGACGGCGGCTCAAAACCCTATTTCTTGACTTTCTGGCATGAGTCACGGCCTCGTGCAACATGATTCACGGCCGTGAAGGAGGCTTAAACCCTAAAACTTGACTTTCTAGCATGATTCACGGCTTGTTGCATCTTAAGTCACGGCCGTGAATCAATGGATTTTTCCTTCGTTGAACTCTCTGCCTTGATTCACGGCTTGTTTGCATAAGGCTTCACGGCCGTGAATAAACATTCTCCAACTCTCTGCCTTAGTTCACGGCTTCGTACATCAGGGTTCACGGCCGTGACACTGGAGGCTTATGTCTCTTACGCTCACTGCCCACATTCACGGCCTCATACAAAGGAGTTCACGGCCGTGACTGTCATTATCGACCCACTGCCCACTGTCACGGCTTCATGCAATATGATTCACGGCCGTGACCCTTCTCCGTAAGCTTACTGCCAACATTCACGGCCTCTTGCAAGACTGTTCACGGCCGTGACTTATATCTGTCAGCTTCAAACTTCGCCATTTTCGTGTCGTTTCCGCCTCGTTTTCGTTCCTTTTCGCTTGATAATCATTCGAAGGTCCTACAATATTTAAATGAGTGTAAATAGAGCCAATAAATGCATAGAATGATCAAAACTTTCCTATTATAACCCAAATAAACATAACAATAAACGTATTAAAATACGTTTATCAGCTAGGCTGGGGAATCATACATATATCGTTCAGTAAGTAAAAAAAAGAACTAATTATATACCTCGGGTTGAGTAGCAGCAGTTGCACGAAGCTCACTGCTACGACGATGTTAGGATCGGACGGCAGCAATAATGGAATATTATGGCAGCGAATGCGTATCGACAGCCCAAGAATTATCAACGCAACGGAAAATGGAAGTAACACGGCGATATAACGTGGAAAACCCCCTTCAAATCGACGGGGTAAAAACCACGGGATCAAACGATCCAAAATCCACTATCACCACTTCAAATACAACAAGATTACACCCACAACACAACCACAAACGAGCTATGACACCAAATCAAAGCTCCAAAAGCACCACAACTCAAAACAAGATCACAACATCAAATTCGTCACAGAAAATCGCAGCAGACTTCAGAAATTCGAAACTCACAAACAAGACCTCGAAATGAAAATCCCTTCGGGGAGAATGAAGATCAATGAGTCTTCTACCTTCTTCTGAAATTTCAGGCCAATCGGACAACGTTTGCCCCTCCAAATGTGAGAAATCCTAATCTGTTGCTGGATAGAAAAGTTGCAGAAATTTTTCTTTTTTCTTGGGTGTATGAGGGCACGATCGATCGATCTCACCTTTTAGTATGTGGATCTCCAATCATGATGATGCATTAGCTGTACTAGTTTTTAGGTGTTAAGTGGGCTGCGAATCGGGCTTTTATCCACATAGTTGGGAGCCCAAATAACCCAACAAATCTCCCCCCTTACGACTATGTGGAGGAAATCGCCAAACCGGCGATCGTACAACAAGCTTCAAACTTCGATCTCACCAATGACTTAATCATCATATCAGCTCCATTATCATCGGTGTGAATCTTCTCAACTTCAAGTTGCTTGGTATCCAAGATTTCACGAATCCAATGATACGCATATCAATATGCTTCGACTTCCCATGGAACGTCGGATTCTTACTGAGATGAATCGCACTCTGGCTGTCACAGAATAAGAAGATCAATAACCTTATTATATTAGGTGTTGATAGGAACTCACCATTTTAGACTTGGATACGTCGACCCAATTCGTGAGTATTTTATGCACAGATATAAGTATTCTCGGTCTTAAATTAGGTATTTTCAGTCTCGATCTAGGTATTTACTGCTGAATTCGAGTATTTGGCCTTGTATGAATGTGAAGTTGCTATAAAACTCATTTTATGTTGTTGATGAGGATCTATGTCCTTATTATATAAGATGTTGATAAGAACTCACCATTTTAGACTTTGATACTTCGACCCAATTCGCAAGTATTTTATGCACAGATATAAGTATTTTTGCTCTTAAATTAGGTATTTTTAGTCTCGATTTAGGTATTTTATTGCTGAATTAAAGTATTTTACCGTGAAGTTGCTAGAAAATTCATTTTATGTTGTTGATGATGAGAAATGTCCTTAATTTGTAAGATGTTGATTAAAAAACGTCATTTTAGACTTGGATAACTCGACCATATACACAAGTATTTTATTCATAAAAATTGGTAGTTGTCGCCTTAAATTGGGTACTTTTAGTCTCTTAGGTATGTTATTGCTCAATTCAAGTATTTGACTTTGAATGAATGTGAAGTTGCTAGAAAACTCATTGTAGGTTGTTTATGATGAGAAATGTCCTTAATATGTAAGATGTTGATTAAAAACCATCATTTTAGACTTGGATAACTCGACCATATACACAAGTATTTTATTAATAAAAATCAGTATTTATCGCCTTAAATTAGGTACTTTTAAACTCTATTTAGGTATTTTATTGCTCAATTCGAGTACTTGACCTTGAATTAATGTGAAGTTGCTAGAGTTATCTAAGAAAACTTTGTTGCTTTCCATCGTAGCATCGTACATGGTAATACATGATCATCACCAATATATAAAAGAATTTTGATCCCAACTATGGTTGACATCACACCAAGATAAGGAATGCTTCTCTACTCGCAACTCATGTTCTCACTCAATGTGATCCTTGATTTTGGGGTTAAAATACCTTAATACAAACAAAAATACTCATGTTTGAGCCAGAAATATCTAAACTCAAGCAGAAAATACATGTGATATTGAGAGATTCACCTAAGACTAAAACGATAGCTTCTCGTCAAATACTTGATTTCGTAGCTAAAATACCTCAATCGGAACAAAGATACTGACTTTTGGGCATGAAATACCTAAATTTAAGTAGAAAATAAATGTTGATTTCAGCAATTCATCTGGGAGTGAAACTGTCATTTTCATCATGCATGATGAAAAGGCATGAGTCCATCTCCCCATACCAGCTACCTTAGCAGAACAGTCGTATGGTCCAAGACAAGTCGACGAAATGGCCTCTGAAGGGATGAGCCTGAGGCAAGAATGGTCTTTTATGTGAGCTTTTTTACTGTAATAACAGCAAATTTGCTGCATAGTCATTCATTCATTCTTTTTTTTCTACCATCTTCCTCCATTATCTATTGCAGGGCTTGCTCGATGTCACCTAATGCAAGAATGGCAAGATCGCATCACTCGAAAGCATGCACACCATATCATCGAACTCGCTCGTTTTGATGGCATTGCAACTCTCAAAAGCCGAAGAAAGAGAGTGTTACTTGGAAGCTCACGTGGGAGACTTACCAACTACGATCCATGGGTCAAACTCATGACCCCTCCCTAGTTGCTTTACGAGCACTGCCATGACTCACCTCCTTAATTTCTTGCCCAAGCATCACCAGGCAGACAGACTAAATTGGGTTTCATCGTCTTTGTGACTGCGGACGCGAGGAGCACGGCGGACGCGAAGAGCAGGGAGCCCGAGGACCCCACACGTGTTGTGTAGCAACGAGGGGCACACAATCGAGCCTCCAGCTTGTGCTCAGCCGTCCCAGATCAGAACCACCAGCGAGCCAATTCTTGTGCGCTTTATTGTGTACATCATCAAAACCCTAATTTTAACTTTCCCAACATCGAGTTTCTCTCTGCTCCACCGTGAGTTTCAGGTAGTAATTGTTTTTTTAGTATTTCTTATATGGGAAGAAAAGGGTATAATTGTAAATGTGGTATAAGGGAGTTAAAACTAAGATTCTGCCTAATGGCAGTACTTATTCACAAAATAAATCTTGTAGGTACTGACCTCTAATGTGAAACTCTATTTAGGTAGTTTTCTCTAATTTACTCAAGATAGATATTAACTTTCTAGTTTTTTGTTCCTTCTTTAATGTTCAAGCAATAATCTTGTGGTCAACAATCATTATCCATCCAATAAGAAATAATAATGGGCGCACAATCTCTGTTTTATTTGATCTCATTTAACACCCACGGGGATTACTGATATCATCGTCTAGTCAAAAAGCATTGAATATATATTTGCAATTTGATCTCCAAACCTTATTACAAATTAAAAGATCACCATCTCCTCGTTGAGGCTCTATATAAAATCCACGCACGCAAGACAAAAGACATTAGAATTATCCAAAATCCAAAAAGGAGGAGAAGAAGAAGATGACATTATCACGAGGCTTCTCACTTAATCTCAGCCTTCTCATGATTCTGCTAATGCTCTCTTACGACAAAGCTCTTCAAGAAACATATGCGTTTGCAAATAACAGCAAGTTTTCGTGTTTCATTGCGGAACCTGTCTCAATCTACCTCGACAACGAACTGCCGAGCTGGAATAAACAACCTTTGACCGCACGTTGTCAGGACAAGGATCACGATACTGGGTTGATTAATATCCTTCCAGATAAACCTTATGTGATTGAATTCTGCCGTAATGTTTTTGGAAGAAGTCTCGTATTTTGTCACTTCTATTGGGGAAAGAAGCAAAGGGTTTTCGACGTTTATAATAGAAAGATCGACAAAAGTGGAGGATGTCAAGGTGGAGATGGCACCCTTTGTCTTTGGCTTGTTATGGAAGATGGGTTTTATCTTGGTGGCCTCCAAAAACAATATGACTGGAACTAGCTAGCTAGCTATATGTATTAAAAATTTAATCTATTATATAAAGCTGGCCATACTTTTCATCGTGGAACGATACGACCAAGATTGGTCTTTGATGTTTCCTCGTTCGTTATTATGTGTGTCGTTCCCACAATTTGTCTGATAAACGTATTTTAATACGTTTATTGTTGTATTTATTTGGGTTATAATAAGAAATTATTGGTCATTCCATGCATTTATTGGATTTATTTACACCCATTTACATATTGTAGAACCTTGGAATGATTATCGAGCGAAAAGGAACGAAAACGAGGCGAAAACGACACAAAAACGGCGAAGTATGAAGCTGCCAGTCACTAGTCACGGCCGTGAATCACCTCGCCAGTGGCCGTGACTGGTGGCAGTGAGCTAAGACGAAGGGACCCTTCCTGTGTCACGGCCGTGAGCCTTTGTGCGAGTAGCCGTGAATCAAGGCAGTAAGTTCACTTTCCACTGTCACAGCCGTGAGACCTCATGCAAGATACCGTGAACTACGACAGAGAGTTAGAGAAGAAGAGCTCATGGCCGTGACACTTTGTGCGAAGGGCCGTGACTTGCGGCAAAGAGTCCAACGAAGAAAATTTATAATCTTCACGGCCGTGACTTCCGATGCGAGTGGCCGTGACTGGCACCAGAGAGTCAAGTTTTAGGGTTTAAGCCGCCGTCACGGCTGTGAAGCATGTTGCACGAGGCCGTGACTCATGCCAGAAAGTCAAAAAATAGGGTTTTAAGCCGCCTTCACGGCCGTGAAGGCCCGTTAAGAGGCCGTGAACGTGCCAAAATACAGGGTTTTAGCCCATTTTCGAAGCATAAAAAGGAACTCCTACTCAGAACTCAAGAACAACTTCATTGGGACGAAAACTTAGAGCAAAGAAGAGAAGGAAGAACACTAGAAGCAGTCCCGTGATTCGGAGAAGCTCAAGGGACGATCCAACAACGAAGCTACGCTCATACGATCGAGGAACGAGAGCTCCACCTCGGAAACGCCATATTCACTTCTTAGGGAAGTTTTATGAGTTCTCTATCCTCGTTTTCCTTAAATCTTGTTGTTGTGACGTTCAATATGAGTAGCTAATCCTCTTGTGTGTTTGGAATAGATGAACGTTGAGTTATGTTGTAGTTAAGGCGTAGGATAATCGTGAACACGTGTATTCGACTATTTATCGTTCTATGATATTGTTTCTTCGTATCAATATGTCTATGTGTTGATATGCATGTGTGGTATATCGTTTAGGGCGACAGCTAAATAACGATTAGGCCGTTCGTAGACGTTAGGATTCGAGTATAGGGCGACAGCAAATACTCGATCCTCGCCGTCTAGTAATCGCTAAACTTAGATCCCCATGAACGTTTAGGACGACAGCAAATCCGTGAGTGGGTAGGAAATTACTGCGATTTAGTCGATAATCACGTAGGAGCGATATTCCGTAAGCCTTAGCCAACAAAACTCGGCGGGATTCGAATCCCGGACACATATTTGTCATCTTAAGTCACTCTTATTACTTCTAGTTGTGTTCCTTAGTCTTCCGATCCTTTAAGTTGCTTTGTTAAGTTAGTTCGTAATATAAACAAATCCTGTTATTTTATTTAGGTTAAATATCGAGTCAATAGGTTAATATTAGTACTCAATTTATTCCTCGTGTTCGATACTCAGATATTCGCTATAGCTATATTACAAACGATAGGTACACTGCCTATCGCGCGTGATTCTAGTTATAATATATTCGTTTTAATTATTACTTGACGTACTCGTACGATCTTTTATTTAAACATACACACACGCGATCATTGTCTCATCTTCATATGTGGTTGGTTCCACCGTAGACAATGCATGCGCCAAACATATATAGATAGCCATGAATTAACCATTAATGCGCCAACTATAGATGATATATGATGTGCATTAACCATTATACTTTATATATCTGCAGAAGCTACTGGTTCATTCCCCAGCAGCAGCTATTACAATGTTTTTTTTTCATATGTTAGGCCCATGAATTAAGAGTTGAACGTTGAGCCAAACCGGCCGTCAAAAGCTCGACTCGGCCTCATTAATGTTGAGCTGGAGCACGACCTTGAGCCATTGCACAAGAGCTCGAAAGTTTGTGGGAGATTTTTTTTTCAATTTTTTATTTTTTATTTTTGAAAAGCTCGAGTTCGAGCTCACCAGAATTTGAGCTCGAGCTCAGCTGTCTTGATTCGAGCCCGAGTTCAGCTCAATTACACCCATACTATGAATACTTTTACCTAACTTGAACAGATGATTGGTTACATACAAGTTTTATTTAATCTGATGTTAACTTTATTACTAGTCCGTCCATACATCTTTCATCATCTTCTCGAAGGAAGTTAAATTGGTATTAGCGGACTGTAGTTTAGAGTATGTGAGATCGAAATATTTCAGTAAATGGAGGGAAGAATTTAGCTGGCAAAGAAATATATCACTTCTTGTTTTATTTTAGTCACTCGCCTCAACGAATGAGTTACATGTAGCACTTGTACTTAGACAAACCAACATAAATCATGGTTACTCCAACACTTCTTCCTTGTCGTCAGCCTCTGATCCCCCTCGTCCTCCTCCTCCTCCTCATCCTCATCCTCGTTTCTTCTTATTCCAAGATAGATAAGATGGATCTCCAAGTTGCCTGCATTAGTAAAGAGAAAAATAAACATATAATTGGCATAGTTAGCTAGGCTATAGGCATCATATCATACATATAATATATGCTTCAGTAATATATTATTGGCGCCATGGAATGTCGTGCTAGCTGTAAGGGTTTCCACTTCCATGGTTAGGTAAATTTAGTTACTATGATGTTTTTGTTGGAGTACAGATAATTATATCTCGTACATATTTAATACAATTTGAGGAGGTGTGTGGTGCAAGTGTGTGAGGAGCTCAAATGATATGCCTATCTTTCAATCTTTGGTCAAGTCATGAGTGTTGACTACGTGCCTCCTCGGTCTTCAAAAAAAATATGTTGTTGATTTCAAACCTTTACAATCATATGTTAATTTTAGGAGTTTATCAATCAATGGTAACAAGTTATATGCTCAAAAGTCTACGGTCAATGAAATCGACAATGCCTACGACATAAGTTTGAATATTCAACCAAATTTTCAATTTAAAATAATTCACCTACCTCTGAATTGTCCCAGTAATATGTGGACTTTGAATGATTGCCCCACTTTGAATCTAATTGGTCCGGAAAGTATATGGCCCGTGATTATATAACCTTAGTAGTAGAATCGGCCCAATGTATATTCACGTTGGAAGTACAATTGAATTTTGGGTCAATTCGAAATCAGGCCCCATTAAGGGTTTGATTTCGAATTCAGACCCTATTTGAGAATTTTTTAGGTTAAAGGATCCATTTTGTGTGGTGTAAAAAAAGTGGTAGATATATGAACTGGTATAGAATGATCGTTTTGTGTTACAAACTTTCAACATACTAGTATGTCAGAGCATTGAAGTGGTACTCCAGAAAATAAACTGGTATCAAATGATCATAAACTCGTACCGGATTATGGTTTTGTATTATAGAATTTCAACATACTAGTATGTAAGAGCAATGGAGTGGTACTGCAGAAAATGGGTCCTTAAAACTAAATTTTTTACCAAGAGGGACTGAATCCTAAATGATAGTTATTGATAGGCCAGCCGCCCATGAGGGCAGCTGTATTTGAAAAGAAGAAAAAAATAATAATAAAATAATATTATATAATATTATAATATTGTTTTATATATATAAAGAAAAAGAAAAATCTTAAAGATAAAGAATGAGCGGCCTATATCAACTGGCGACGCGGCGGATTCCTGGCCACCGGTTTCGAGTGGTCTAGAAGAGCTGAAGACATCTATAAATAGGCTGAGGATTCTTCAGTTATTATCATCCCAAATCAAGTGAGAAGTTCAGTTAGAGAGTAATAGTGAGAGGTAAACTTATTCGGGTGGATAAGGGTGAGAGCGGGTTTTAGTTTTACTGGGTAGTTGGGAATAGGTACAAATATATTACCCGGGTGGGTAAGGGTCTCGAGTTTTGGTTTAAACACGAGTGTTAACTTGTACGGTGTAATATTCTCAATATAGTAAAGCTGGTGCTCTCCGTTGAGGTAGGCGGTATTGGCCGAACCACGTAAAAATCTCGTGTTCTCTATCGGCGTCATTTCGGTTTTATATTGTCCAAAGAAAATAGTCGCGGGTTTAAAATCAACCTTCCGCTGGGCCCGAAAAATTACCGTTCAACCCCAACAAGTGGTATCAGAGCCAAGCCTAATTGATATTCTGAGTATGCTCTGTGGTTGCAGCTTTGTCTGATCTTCCACATCAGAAAAGATATTAAGAAGGTTCGTTACGGGGGAGCCAGTGTCGGGCCAAAGCTGTTGAATCTCTGCAAGGATAATGGCGATAGAAAGCAGTTTCAAAGTACGACAATTTGATGGTACAGGGAGTTTCACTCTGTGGCAGAGACGAGTGAAGGATATCCTTGTTCACCAAGGTTTGGCTAAGGCTTTGAAAGGGGAAAAGGGAAAGCCGGAGAAAATGACGAAAGAAGACTGGGAGGATTTGGGATCAAGATGTGTCAGCACAATCCGTTTGTACATTGCGGATAACATTATTAATAATGTTGTGAATGAGGATTCTGCACCAGACTTGTGGGCGAAGTTGGAGGAGTTGCATCTCGGGAAGAACTTAACCACAAAGTTAGATCTGAAGCGGGAGCTGTACCGGCTGAAGATGGAGGAAGGTGGGAATCTCATGGATCACATTAGCGTGTTCAACGGACTTGTGGATCAACTTATAAAAGTTGATGTAAAGTTGGAGGAAGAAGATAAAGCCCTTTTACTTCTTACCTCGCTTCCTGATTCTTATGATAATTTGGTCACAACCATCTTGTACGGAAAGACGACGGTGAAGATGGTGGATGTATAGTCAACTCTTTTGGCGCATGAAAAGAGGAGACGATCAAATTATGGGGATAGTCAAAATTCGACGTTGCTATACACGGGGAGAGTCGTAGAGGAAGGTTTCACGCCAGGGAATTTGGAGGTAGCAGCAGGTCCAAATCAAAGGATGGCGGGAAGGGCATAGTGTGCTACAAGTGTGGTGAGCCGGGACACATCAAGAGGAATTGTCGGACTTGGAGGAAGGAAAGAACGGCGAGAAAAATTCCACAACCATGATAGCGCAGGATATGGATGATGTTGTAGATGTTCTCACAGTCTACAACGATGACGCTCATTCTCAGGATGAATGGATATTTGATTCGGGGTCGAAGTACCATATTTGCTCCGAAAGAAAATATTTTGATACGTTCCATAAGATTCGAAGAGGTTCGGTTTCCATGGCTGATGGATACCGTCAGGCGGTTCGTGGTGTCGGAACTGTGAAGATCAAAATGACTGACGGAGCGGTTCGAGCTTTGGGTGGTGTGATCTTTGTCCCAAAGTTACGAAAGAATTTAATATCCTTGAGCCAGTTAGATTCCAAGGGCTATGGGAGTTTCATAGCAGGGGGGTCTGTAAAATCACACATGGCGAAAAAGTCCTACTGAAGGGAGAAGAGCGTGGAGGTTTATATCGTCTGGACGGAAGTGTGGTACAAAACACTCTGACTTCGATGGGTTCACGAAAGTCGCGCGCGCGTGGTGGAAAGGCAGACGATCGTGAGAAGGGAAGTCCTGCTGGAGAAGGGGTTGCGTCGAAGTCCCTCTTCAGAATCGACGCGTAGAGTCGGTTCGGCAGCTACACATAGGATTGGCCGCGGGTGAATCAAGTTGGTAGGACCTGAATTCTTGATTCGGATATGTGTAGATGGTACAAGGAAGGCCAATGGACGTTCGTAACGAACGGGTTACTCTAAGACAGACTCGCTGGGATAGTGTTTTACGGTGCTGAAGACGATGCTCGGATAGATGTCGAATGCGGCTGGCGGGGGAGAATTGATAGGCCAGCCGCCCATGAGGGCAGCTGTGTTTGAAAAGAAGAAAAAAAATAATGATAAAATAATATTATATAATATTATTTTATATACATAAAGAAAAAGAAAAATCTTAAAGATAAAGAATGAGCGGCCTATATCAACTGGCGACGCGGCGGATTCCTGGCCACCGGTTTCGAGTGGTCCAGAAGAGCTGAAGACATCTATAAATAGGCTGAGGATTCTTCAGTTATTATCATCCCAAATCAAGTGAGAAGTTCAGTTAGAGAGTAATAGTGAGAGGTAAACTTATTCGGGTGGATAAGGGTGAGAGCGGGTTTTAGTTTTACTGGGTAGTTGGGAATAGGTACAAATATATTACCCGGGTGGGTAAGGGTCTCAAGTTTTGGTTTAAACACGAGTGTTAATTTGTATGGTGTAATATTCTCAATATAGTAAAGCTGGTGCTCTCCGTGGAGGTAGGCGGTATTGGCCGAACCACGTAAAAATCTCGTGTTCTCTATCGGCGTCATTTCGGTTTTATATTGTCCAAAGAAAATAGTCGCGGGTTTAAAATCAACCTTCCGCTGGGCCCGAAAAATTACCGTTCAACCCCAACAGTTATGAGGGGCCTGAAATGAAAATGCCCCTTCAATTTTCTCCTTACAGTGACATCCATCAATCATTAAAAGAGAAGTGTTGCAATTTCCTTGAAAAAGCTTTTATCAGCTCCTCCTTAGAATCCATCTTACACAGATATATAATCATTATTGATCGAAGATATTTGAATAATTGATTGAAAATGTACATAAAGACTAGGTTTTTTTGTTATAATGCTACTTCGATTCTCTTACCACTTAATACGAGGAAAGAAATCAACTTTGTTCGTTCATTGTTGCAGCAAATAATCTTGGTGAAACAACCACCCACCACTATCCATTCAATTTCAATACGAAAATCACACAAAATCAATCCCTAAGAAAGAAAGATGGGAAGCACAATCTTTTTTATTTGATCTCCTCATTAACAACCACATGTTGATATAAAATCCACACCATTCACGACAATTATCCAATAATTAATACAAAATGGAGAAGAAGAAGAAGATCACACTATCACGATCCTCTCTCCTCATCCTTCTGATAGTGCTACTCTCTTACGACAAATCTCTTCAAGAAGCTTCTGCACTTACGAACATCAACAAGTTCAAGTGTTTCGCAGAGAAGATCACAATCGAAATCTTGGACAAACTTCCGAGTTCGAATAAAGAACAGTTGATCGGACGTTGTCAGGACAAGAAGCACGATCTTGGGTTGATTACCATCGACCCAAGCCACCCGCTTGAGATTCTATTATGCCGTAATATTTTTGGAAGAAGTTTAGTATTTTGTCACTTTTATTGGGGAAAGAAGCAAAGGGTTTTGGATGTTTATAGTAAAAAGATCGATAAAGATGGAGGATGTCAAGGTGGAAGTGGTGGCACTATTTGTCTTTGGGAGCTTAAGGAAGATGGGATTTATCTAGGTGGCACAAAACGATATGACTGGAACTAATAGTTAATATATTTATATATTTGTGCCTTATTGTAATAAAATAATTTGTGCTCCATGCCGGATATATCTGCTAGAAATTTTACGACTATACTTATACAATGCAGTTTGCGATTCATTCATGCAGCAATAATCTTGGTCAAGAATTGTCGAATATCTAAGAAAGAAATAAAGGAAAAATTTATACGGGCACAACATCTTTTTAATTTGATATCAGTAACACTATTCTTAGGGAAGATTGATTTTATCTTGGTGGCCGAAAAAAATATGATTGATTACCTATATATACGTGTGAGTGTATGTACTATGGTGTGTGTGCTTTTAATAAGAGAATGGGCGATATTTTTACATACAGACAAACCATTTTATTTGATTTTATTATTCGTAATACATCATGTCTACCTGCTACCTATCATGTCGTATTTACGGTTAAACTAAATATCTTGAAAGGAGAAAGACATAAATTTTAATCCTTTAATCATGCAGCGATAATCTTGGTCAACGATCGAAAAACCTCAAAATCAATTTCCAAGAAAGAAAAAATAAAATAAAAGTATACGGGCAGAATCCTTTTAATTCGACCTCATCAACACCGCATATTAATTCTTGATATCAAACTGTCATTATCACATAGTCAAAAAAGCATTGAATATATTCGCAATCTTGAGCTCTCTACAAACAAAAGCCTTATTACAAAAAGAGCATCCTCGTTTTGGTCTCCTAAGGGACAATATAAAATGCATTGTTAAGTACTAGACAACACTTGATGACCAAAGACATCATTTATATCCATCAAATGGAGAAGAAGATGACATCATCACGCGTCTCTCTTTTCAACGGCAGCCTTCTGATAATACTGCTAATATCTTGCGACAAAGCACTCCAACAAACGACAGCGTTTGCAGATAACAATAACAGCAGTAGCAGTAAGCTTTGGTGTTTCATTTTGGAAAAAATAACGATCGACGTAAAGAACGAACTTCCAAGCTCGAACAAGGAACAGTTGATCTCACGTTGTCAGGACAAGAGGAAAGATCTTGGGTTGATTGAGATAACTCCAAAGCATCCTCTTAGGATTCAGTTATGCCGTAATATTTTCGGAAGAAGTTTGGTCTTTTGTCACATTTATTGGGGAAAGAAGCAAAGGGTTTTCGATGTCTATAATAAAAAGCTCGATAAAGATGGAGGATGTCAGGCTGGGGCTGGAGGCACTCTTTGTGTGTGGGACTTCATGGGCAAAAGAGATACGATTGGGAATAGAATAGGGGTGCTATTAAATAATATATAGAGAGAGCAACAACATACATCTACTCTATCTATCTATCTATCTATCTATCTATCTATATATAATGTAGTATTCTTTGCTCTAAGATAGTCTTCAGTTGTATTGCCGATGCTTCGCAGGCACGAAAAAAATAAGAACCGAAATATCATTTGATTTCCATGTCGATTTATCACAGAGAGTATTTAATTTATTATGAGATTCAGAATCGACTGAAGCTATGATAATATCAGCTGATTGATGATAAAAGGCTTGCGTGGACTTCTATATTATATCAAAGAAATTTAAAAGGCTTTCGTAAAATATGTTATTCATTTATCGCGTGGCCTAATGGATAATTGTACTTACCATGTAATACTATGGACCATTTTCTTGTTTTTTTTCTCATAAACCGTCCCGATAAAGATTTACTCGTTCCTTTCCTGTAATATTATTAACTTAACTCGATCAAGATTTGGTCATTGTGGTGGTCAACAATCATTATCCATATGCAATAATCCAAATTCGAAAACCGAAAAAAAATCAATCCTTAAAGAAAGTAATAAGGTAGAAGAATAATTGCCCCAACCTTTGTGTTGATTTGATTTGATCTCGTCATTAACACCCACAGATTACTGAATATCATATAGCTAGTCAAAAAGCATTATTCAATATTTTTGCAATTTGAGCTCTATATCCTTACTACAAAAGATAATCGTCAAACATATCCTCGTGTTGAAGCTATAAAATCAAATCCACACACGCATGGCAATATATATTTATTAATAATCCAAAATGGAGAAGAAGATGATGATCACATTATTATCACGGCGCCCTTCTCTTTTCATGATACTGCTGCTAATACTCTCTTACGACAAAGCTCTTCAAGAAACATATGCGTTTGCAAATAACAGCAAGTTTTCGTGTTTCATTGCGGAACCTGTCTCAATCTACCTCGACAACGAACTGCCGAGCTGGAATAAACAACCCTTGACCGCACGTTGTCAGGACAAGAATCACGATACTGGGTTGGTTAATATCGTTCCAGGTAAATCGTATGTGATTGAGTTCTGCCGTAATGTTTTTGGAAGAAGTCTCGTATTTTGTCACTTTTATTGGGAAAAGAAGCAAAGGGTTTTCGATGTTTATAATAAAAAGATCGACAAAAGCGGAGGATGTCAAGGTGGAGATGGCACCCTTTGTCTTTGGGAGGTCAAGGAAGATGGGTTTTATCTTGGTGGCCAAAAACAATATGACTGGAACTAGCTAGCTAACTAGCTAATGTATTAATAAATTTAATCTATATATAATATTTATATAAAAAGCTGTCCATACTTTTCATCATTGGAACGTACGACCCAAGTTTTCTAAGATTGATCTTTGATGTTTATCGTTCGTTATTTGTGTGTCGTCATTTGACCCCACAATTTATCTCATCTTCATATGTGGTTCCACGGTAGAAAATGCATGCGCAAACATATATAGATAGATAGCCATCACGTATATTATAGATGAGAATATGGTGTGCACTAACCATTATACTTTTTATATTTGCAGAAGCTGCTGGTTCAATCCCCAGCAGCAGCTATTGCACTGTTTTTCATATATTAGGCCCATGAATTAGGAGTTGAAAGATGAGAGCCGAGCTCAAAATGTCTGGGCTCGAGCCCGATAATATCCTGCTATGAATACCTTTGAAAAGATGATTGGTTACAACTTACATTACATGCAAGTTTTATTTATCTGGGATTAACTTTACAAGTCCATGGACTTCACATCATTCATCATGTTATTGAAGGAAGTTAAATTGGTATGAAGGGACTGTTGTTTAAGAGTATGTGAGATCAATATATTTCAGTTAATGGAGGGAAGATTTTACTGGCAGAGAAATATCTTACTTCTAGTTCTATTTTACTCACTCGACTCAACGAATGAGGTACATGCACCACTTAATTATACTATAGCAAACTAAAGAGGCAGTTCGACTGAAAATTCAGTTTATTCCAACACTTCTTCCTTGTCGTTGGCCTCTGATCCTCCTCCTCCTCCTCCTTGTTTGTTCTTATTCCAAGATAGATACGATGGATCTCCAAGTTGCCTGCAGTGTAGTAAAGAGAAAAATAAATATATGTTTCTCATAGTTAGCTAGGCTAGGCTGGGGAATCATACATATATCGTTCAGTAAGTAAAAAAAAAAAAAGAAGTCATTATATACCTCGGGTTGACTAGAAGCAGTTGCACGAAGCTCACTGCTAGGACGAAGCACAGCCCAGCGACGGTCAGATAAGCAATTCCCAGGGCGTCGTTCTTACCCCCGAGCCAATTGGCCGTTGATAGAACCAACTTTTTCTTCCCGTGGAAACTGTACGTGTTGTAATTATTCTGAATTCGCACCACGACCTTATCCCCCTTTTCGAGATCTACCTCGATCTTACCGTACAGTTTGCGAAACGTCGGCAAAGGCGCCGTTCGCATCCATACCATAAGATCCTCTTGCTCATTTAGCTGCAAAAATAACCACAGTGAAAAAGGAAAAAGAAGAGAGATATAGTCAAGATTTCATCATCTATATATCAAGTCTAAAAAAAGAGGGGGAGTCCAGTAATTTACGGGTATTGAAGGGTCGAGGGAAGCGCCGCCTATCAGGGGACCCTTTTGGAAGTTTTTGGGGTAGACGTCTTTCCCAAACTTATGATCCCTATCGCTTTTCAAGGAGATGCCTTTCTTGTTCACGTTCAACGTGACATTGTTGCGGCTAAAATGGTAGGTGTCGTTGAACAAACTCCACGCAATAAGGCCGCAAGGCACTATGGACATATTGTTGCTCCTATCGAGCGGCTTGCACGATTTTGTATCGTTCTCAAACCTTACATCTAGCAGTTGCCTGTCGCTTCGGCTCCTGACGTAACTAATATAAAAGCAATATCAATCGAAAGAAAAGATACATTGTTGGTCTAACTAGTGATGAAATTTTGGGCCCAGCACATGGGCTGGGCCGGCACTGCCCAAAAACCGGGCTTGGGCCCAAGTTTTATGAGCCCAAAACATGACCGGGCTATGTGGCACGACCCGTCAGGCCCGATGGGCTGACGGGCTGCGGGCGAATAACCCGCCGTGCTGCGGGCCAAATTTGCCCGCCATTTTATTAGTTTTTCTTGTATTTTTTTCTATATATAATATTTATCCAATTCAATTTATAAGCAAAAAATAATATTTTTTATGTATTAATGAGATATAAAATTGTTTAGTAATTATTTATTTGCAATACTGTGTATGATAATAGTAATAAAAGGATTTTGAAATTAGTAATTACAAAAACAAATCTTGGCCCATAAGCCCGACGGCTGGCCCGGCCCATCACGTTATGTGTTTGGGCCTAAGAGTATTGGGGCCCATATTCTTATGGCCAGCCCGACCCGACAGCTGACGTTCGGGCAGCCCGCTCGGCGCTCAGACCGGGCCGAGAGGGTCGGCCCGCTCAAATTTTCAGCTTTAGGTCTAACTCTAACATAACACGTCAGCATAAAAATCACAGAATATATATTGGTAAAAAAATTAGGATACCTGCGGTGATTCTGATAGAAATTGTGAAGCTGATAATACACGAAGATAGGTTGCTTCATACGTTTTTTGACCTGAAAGTTGTCTTCCAATGCATTAAAAGTAAAGCAAACATAGTTTCATGATGGTAAAGAGGAATACAACTCATTTTTTTCCGCAAAAGTGAAGCACAGTTTGGTAATTAATAACCTTAAGAGGTCGAATGCAGGTTTTGTCCCGGTCGCTTTGAATGAACTTCACGGTATCATTCTTGAATTCTGGAGGAACGCATGCAATATGGTACTCATCAACCATTTCAGCAACCTACGTGGTGATGGAAGAGAATATAAAGTTTTTTTTCAATAAAAAAAGAATAATGAATTATAATCATAGTACTGTGTCTGATCAGTGCACGTACATTGTTTGACGCCAAGAGGGCAAATGTCCCCAAGACGATGAAGGCAACGCTTATGACAAAAAATGTTGCGACCGACTGCACAGAGAAATAACGCATGCAAGAAAGAAACATATCATCTATATGTAAAAGCCAATAATCGAATATTTAACAAAAAATGCACTACCTTCTTAGGAGTCAAAATCGGTCTACAGGCCGGGAGTTGTTGTTGAATAAACCTTGAATCTGAAAAAAAAATAAATAAATAAACGCAATAGGAGAGGATAAAAGTGATGAGCCCATAAGAAAATAAATATACACTTGTTCCCTTTTGTTCAGACAAAACCAAAAATCATTATTATTCTTATTATTAATAATAATTATAATAATAATAATACTTGCTAGTCGCGCACGGCTCATTAGGGCGCGAAGCCCCGTTATAGCCATGGCGTTAGGTGTATGGTGTGGCCCGCGCAAAATTGAAGGACTTCGCATATTAAAGATTAAAATATACAGGAGCTACATGTAATGATAAACCAAGAGATACCAAATAAAAATTATATATATTTATCGAAATTTTAAAAGGTTAAAAAACTAATAAGCTAGTCAAGTTGTTGCATAGAAAATTTCTGAACATAATTCAAGCATATGAGCTTGGTGAATCACTTTTCGTCCGACTCCACTACTACTAATTCTGTCAGTATTTAAAATAAATATCTATAAGCAATTAAAAGGCCAAAATAAGCTTTTGGGCCGTGTCGGCCCATGGCGCACACAACGGCGACGTGCTGGGCGCTATGGCGTCGCCGTGTTGAAGCCGTGCGCCACGTTTAAGAAATTACGCCACAAACAACTATTATATAATAATAATAATAATAATAATAATAATAATAATAATAATTTCCTATAAAATGTTCATGAGAGTTCATGACTATAGCCAATACTTGATTGTATCCTAACTTTAAATTGCGGCGAAATAATGTATGCAATGCTTTTAGAAGTTGGCGACTGCTAATGTCAGTTAGTGAAGTACATTATATATGGATTTAAAATGTGCACTCAAATCAATTGTACTGCTGGGTATTCTGTGAACATCTCATAATCATATCCATAGAATAGAGAAAGGTGAAGGTTGCAAGTATTGCTCATTTTGCCGATGACTGATCAGCTCCAAAACATCAAAGATTTGGTTTCTATGGTCCCTTTCTACGACAGAAATGACAAACATAGGTTTAAACATCAAGAAAAACTAGGAGATGCGAAATTAGAGAAAAGAAAAATCGAAGCTTTTATGAAGAGCATTTATTACCTAGAATCGCCCTCCTCCAAGTTCTTTCAGTCCTTCGATTGTTTGCTGATTCGTTGCTGGTTCCATCAGCCATCGTTGCTGGTTTCAGACACAGACCCTTTGGAGCTTAAGGAGGCTCTTGAATCAGCTGTAAAGGTATGGAACTAATAGGCTCTCACATACAACGACATGTAATCAAAGTAAGTGTTTGCTTTCGATACTTAAGTATATATATTGATTTTCAGATGGGCGTGTAATGTCTGAAGAAAGAGAAAAAAAAAATGACAACTGCTTTTCGGTGGTAAACTAATCAAATAAATAAAGAAAACAAGCTCCTCCAAAGGGCCGATGACACGGATAGGGAAGTTGCCGATTGTTTATGAATATCTATCGGCTCACTCAACAATGTAATAACAGTACATGCTAGGCTAAAATAGCAAAAGAGAAAAAGTCTTTGGTAAGACGTCATCTATCTTTAAACCAAACAAGATTGTAGTTTTGAATGCATGGAATAACACTGTAGAAAGACATTCGATATTAACGGCCACAAAAGAACAGGGGATTGAGTCTTAATAAGATAGTAGTACCTTGAGCTGTGTTTGCAACTCAACAATGGCGTGTAAGCTACGAGGTTCAAACCTTGGGGATCGTCGTTTATGTAGAGGTAGATAGCTATGTGTGTAACTGGGTATGTGTAGTATCAGTGCATGCCAATTGTAGAAGAAACAAACTTTCTATTCCATAACTGATTTTTGTAGTTATAGACGGTTAGCTCAACACTTGAGCAACCGACCTTTTAAGTAAAAGAAAAATAATAACATAAATGAACTTATCCTCGTCAGCTTTCCAACATTGACTGTACTACTACTATTAACTTATTGATTCCTCTACTTCTTGCAAATGAGCTATGTCATCTACTTCTTGCGAATTGAGTGAGCCAATGTTGTTATGGTATATTTCGTCGTTGGGCTTCGTTGAGAGAGAGAGAGAGAGAGAAATAAATTATGTGTATCCAGCAAAGTTTATTTGGACAAGAGTTTCCTTGTCTGATTTTTCTCGTAATAACTTATCAAAGAAAAATAAATATATTTCACTGATGATTGGTTGTCAAGGCGCGCCATTTGTTTATGTGTATTTTTATTGCGTCTGGCGCACCATTTCTATTTGCCGCACTAGATTAATTAAAGCTATAAGATTATGATTCTGCCCAAGGTCTCACGATTTATCATTGTCATTGATAGATTCCATTTAGGTGTAGATATTTTAGGTGTAGATATATTTCAAATCTCCATAAATATAGCAAAAAACTTCATAATTTGTTCATTTACCCTGTGAAAGTTTACTATAACTTATTGAGTTCCATATATAGCAAAACTTCGTAATTGCTCATCTACCTTGTGAAATTTTAGAATAACTTATTGAGTTCCATAAATATAGCAAAAAACTTCATAATTGTTTATCTACCTTGTGAAAGTTTACTATAACTTATTGAGTGTACAAGTAGACAATAATAACAGAGTAAGAATTTCTATAATGTAGCTTCGTTGATCTTTTGTTGCTGATGAAATTGCAATAGACCACATTGTAGGCTGCATTCTTGAAACTGCCCAAGAACAGTAAAAACAGATTATGAATAAAAAGGAAGGATTCTTGGGAAAAGAATTTAAAGATTACGTATATCTATCTATACCTGAAGCAATTGCGTCTTGGACAATAACACATCTCCACACTCCTCAATGAGAGCTTTCTCTTCACTAGCCATCCTACCTAGTTTTGAAAGAGACGCATCCATTTCTTGGGCCTGCAAGTTAAGGAAAAGGTCGAAATTCCTTCAAACGTTACACACCCATCTCATTTTCAGTAAAAATGACGAGTCTCGAAAGCAAACACTTACTTTGATTACGTGTCGTTCTATATGAGAGCCTATTAGTTCCATAACCTTTACAGCTGATTCAAGGGCCTCCTTAAGCTCCAACGGATCAGCCTGTGTATTTTCGTCTCAGGCCTACTTAGCTCAATGAGATGAAAGAATAACAAAGATAAGCTCACCCTAACTCCACTTAGCGGAAGCCTAATTGATGAATTGAGCAAAGCAGTTGTTGTGTCTGATAGAGACATTGAGGATGCCTCTTCCAAGGTCGACCATTCTTCAAGATATGGTAACTGCAAATGGATCACACGTTAGGATTCCGTGAATATATTGAACTAAAAAAGTGGACTGAATTACGCATTTGTGAGAATAAGGAAAAGAACCAACTTGAGCTTCGACGATGGAGGCACAAGTGTTGAATCGTCTCAGTGCAGTCAGTTCGTGTCGTTTTCTGACAACACTATCACGCATATCTGATATCTTTCGATTGAGTGAATAAAATTTCTTCTGCAGTACACAAAAAAAGAAGGATATAAACTCCACAACGGAGAATGATCTACAATATGATTGACAATCTGTATCTTCGAAGCACAACCACAAACCTCTGCTTCACGCTTCTGAGCAACCATCGATGCATCAGATCTCGAATTAGCAAAACGCCACTGTATATAATGGTTAGTCAGCATCTTCAAACTATGCACGTCTTCTTGATGATTATTTCCCCCCTTCTTTCCTTTCTTAGCATCCAATCCTAACCTCACACTAGAAGATGGGTGCGGAGGCAAAGCTAAACCACCGCCAACACCCCCTAATTTCACAGATGAGAAATTCAACGATCGTGAACAACCACCGCCATTGCTCTCCTCTAGCCACTTATCCACATCGGGCGTCGAACTCCTTGCATCAGTGACGACATTCCTCAAATTGCTAATGGGGGCGCACAAAGGCGAGTTGGGACAAGATGATGAACTACCCTTATTCGAACCAGTATTCTTAGCACTGCTACTGTTCTTGCATGAATCCATATCATCACGGCTCGAAGTTAAAACCCTTGAGAGCTTATTCTCTACATCAGATGACACTTCTTGCAACAATCTCGTAGCATCGCTAACCCCACAACTGGTACTGCTCATACTGCTAATGCTACTGCGCACGCTACTGTTCAGGGAGTTTGAACGATAAACACTACTCACCTGTCTGTACCTCGAAGGAACAATCCTATCTGCTGTTGGTGTGTCTGGCCTCGAAGAGAAAGTTCTAACCTCAGTGTTGTGATGAGCTTTTTGTTCAGAACCCTTCACACGATGCTGCGTCTGCTTTTTAACTAATGTAGATGGAACAGAGGGAGTTGTCGACCCGTCCAATTTTCGATTCGTCTCAGGCAAGTGATTCTCGTCCGTCTTGAGGATCCTCCGTTTCGATCTTGGAAACTCCGAATTAGGGTTAGGATTTGGGGTTGAACTCGATTGAATCAATGGGGACATGAACCGAGAGCTGACTTCTCTAACTCTGGGACGGCGTTGAATGGTCGGTGGAGGGAGTGGATGCGGTGGCTCCGCCTTGGGTTCCGATTGTGATACGACGACGTTTTGATCTCCCATTTTCGCTTTCCCCCTGTTTCGTTTTTTCAACTCAGCTCCGCCCAAATTCGAAACTGAAGACAGACGAGTAACAGGAGATGAGATCACCGAGAATTTGAGCAAACTCAAAATCTATGTCTGAGAATTTGAGTCTGACTGTTGAAGAAGTTGAAGAAGGCGAAGTCGAAGAAGACGACGACTTGAAGTATAATAGCCGTTACACTGTCCAACGGCTACATTACATGCCGTGTTTGGTAATTTTAAATTGTTGGGGGACCCAAACACAAATAAAGAGAGGTCGTTGGCAAATAACATATTTAGGACATAAAATTATTTATTTACACATGAAGTAACACAAGTTGGATTGGAAGTACTTTTGTCTACCTTGAATTGAAACCAGACCAGAAACAGAGTCCTCGGTAATATCTGTCGTGTTCTATGTATGTTATGTCAACTTATATACATTTCTCCATGCATTGAATAGTTAAATTCCCTGAAGATGTTTACACGAACAAATCGATAACACTGCAAATCAACACACTATGTATGATGATTTGAAAAATAAAGGGGTAACGTAACAGAAGATAATAATCAATGTGTTGCTGCATGCTGAACATGCAAGAAGAACCCACTCTCTCTATCTATTGATCGTCTTCTTATTTCAATCATAATCGCATTTTTTGAAGCATAACCGAAAGCGAAACAACGCACGGAGAATGTGTTTCTGGGAGCCTACGCAATCCACAGAATTCGCCGCAACACTTGCACTTAAACCCTAACAGTCCGACCTTTTTGCGACACGAAACGCACCTTCGACTTGTAGGAGGAGCAGTCTTGGCCGACGGGACAATAGTGCTGACGTCATGTTTGTCGTCAGAGATGTTAGCACACTTTTGAAAAGAATCAGCAAGGTTGTCAACAGCTGAGCATCTGTTCCCTGAGAATGGAACAGTTTAAACACAGAGCATGGCTGCTGTTGCTGCTGTTATGGGCTGCTGAGGAGCCTAAGAATACAAAACAACCTACGCAGTAATATCTCAAGTTTCCATTCTCCTGAGGTGAGAGAGAGAGAGATAGAAGTTGATGAATGAAAGAATTCTAAGCCCTCACTCTAGTATTCGAATCATGAAAGGGAAACTTGGAACGCAAAGAGCGAATGTCAAGATTATAGGGAAAAAAACGGTTTTAGATTTGTTTGCCATTGCAGATTTATAGGGAAAGCGGGTATATCTCAACTGAAAACTGCACTTAATAATGTGAAATCTTTCGAAATTAAATTATGAACAAATGAGCATATCAATGCGTAACACTACGCACAAACGTAAAACGATAATCTCCAAAATATCAGGAGGAAAAAAAGGGGTAACAGAAGACATTCATCGGTTCATAAAATATCCTACAGAAAAAATTCACCTAAAGAAATGATCGGTTTAAAGATGTACAGCAGAGCAAATACCAAACATAGAACCAACAATAACTATAAGCTGCTATATGTAAAACAAAGAGTCAACTCAGCTGATGAACTAATTCCTTCCAACGCAACTAAAGTCATCATCCATATATCAGAGCTACAAGGGTACTACTACAACAATCAAACTTTACGGCCAGCGCTAACTTCAACGTAATGCCTCTCTGACTATTATCCACGGGTTTGTTTTCTCCCCCTGCGCTTCCATGATGTCTGCATTTTGACAAAACAAGAAATAAATCTCCAATCATATTGGAAGACTTCAAACAAAACAGATAACGGAGATGAAGATTGAGTAGATTACCAAAGGCGCATCATCAGAAAGTTCAGGCTCTGCAGCATCAGAAGTTTCTTTATCAGGTTTACTTGCGGGTGTTTCTTCACTGTCCTCATCAGCTTCCTTTTTCTGTTTATTAGCCGACGACAAGTTTGCCGCATCACCCGATTCATGCCTCTCAGGCTTCGGCCCGCCATGATTATCACTGTGAGTATCTTCAGAGTCCATGTCTTCCTCTTTGTGGCGTTCTTCTACATTTTTCAAGTTCTCCTCAACACCTTCCTCTTTCTCACTCTTTTTCTCAGACATATCCTCATCGGCAATAACTTTCTTGGATTTCTGTTTCTTCCCTAGAGGAAACAAACACAACATAAAGTCAACAAACAAATCGATTTGTATTTCAAGACAAGGAAGTGATTCATTGGGCTCGACGATGTTTGCAGATACTTTGTGAAACCAAAGATATATACATTCCAAGGTTTAGAGTTTGCATCACCTGTACTTCCACCCGTTTTCTTAGAAGATTCAGCCTTTGGTGTGATCTTTTGTTTTAGTTTTGTACTTTCCTTTGGGGTCTTCTTTTTTGCTTGAGATGCTGAAGATCTGTGCATCCGATAGAGGTACATCAGCTGACTAAACGATGAAATTCTCAAGGAACTAGTTAATTGCATGGGTAACTCACTTCTCTTTTAATTGTTTATCCTGCTTGAGGCTTTCTTCAGGCGATTTTCTTTTCTGCCCAGATGATCTGCAAGTCGACCATATAAGTAAGAGATAGCATTCATGTCATCAAACCGAATATATGTAGTAGCTGGATAACTTACCCCACTTTGGAGTGCGAACCTTTCGTTGAACCACCAGACTGCTGCAAAGGGCTCAGAAATTAAAAGGTTTCATTACAGGAGGAAAAAAAGAGACACGATTAGGCAGTAACTATACCTTGGTTTTTGGACCACTATCAACAAACTCCCAACGCTCTTTGTCCATGCAAAGAACTTCCACTTCTCCATCATTGTACAATATCTTCAAGTACATATCAGTAATTGAAAGGATGATTAGAGATGAATTTTCAGCACATAAAATGCTTCACTCGGATGCAAAGATGGAGACAATGTAAATACAGCATACCACATGCTTCTTTTTCTCGGAATCATACGACTTCACCACACCTTCATAATACCTGCATGATATTCGATATATTGAAAGTGTGTAATGAGTAAAATAAACAATCACGAAATTTGGAAAAGGTAAACGAGGCCACTACAAATAGAACAATCACATGAATCAGATTAACTAAAATGATTGGTGTAAACTTACTTCTTACCTATCAATAAAACAATAACAAGAATCAGATTTAACTAAGAATGATTGATGTAAAAAACTTACTTCTTATCTATCGGCCACCAGACTTTTATTCTCTTGCCAATTAAATCCTCCATGGAACTTCCTTGTTCCATTGTTGTGCACTAACCAGAAATCACAAGGAAATACATCAAGCAAGTTTCATAGAGAAGGGAAAACTCCAAAATATATGTACTCAAAACTTCGTAATAAAAAAGATTCTGGAGTAGCTTCATATGTAACCAGTACGGTTCACAAACAAGTCTGTTTTCACAATCCTAGTACATGAAATACAAGAGAGAAACACAAACCTTTGTTAATCCTGATCCACTTTTCGGGGTTTGCTTTTTTAAAGACCCCGACTTGGAATTACTGACTGTGGGTGCTTTAGTAGTTTCAGACATTTTCTTGGGTGTCTAAAAATGACAAGAAAAAAATCACAGTTTTAGAAAAGAATACAACACAAGCACATTCACTGAGCACCAAAATTCAATGAATACCTGAGAATCAGGAGAAAGATTTGCCCCTTCAATCTGATCGTCTTCGAAACTTTTAGCTTTCTTCTTCGACTTAGATGAACTTGAGCTCTTCCTTATACGTGAAACTAGCAATTCAAGTTCAGCATTTTCTTCACCTTTTTCCATCGCAGATTGATCTTGATCAGAACTATTTCGAAACTTTACATCTTCTTTATTGATGTCCTTATTCTCCTGATTCACAGCAGTAGGCCTCTTCGATTCCTTCAAGCTCGTTGCCCGCGAAGATTTTTGAGCTTGAGCAGAAGATGATCTCTTACGTTTTGGCACAGGAATATCCATGGATTCACTTAACATAGATTTCCTCTTCAGAGAGTCATGCTCGTCATCAGCCTTCTTTTTCTGAGAATATCCATGACCATTACTCGACTCAAAATTGTTAGTTGCACCCACAGCATCGGAATTTATTTCCTTAATGTCAACATCATTTCCAGCGGTAGCTCCAGCTTGAGCAGGCTCGTTCTTCGACTCTTTCCTTGCCTTGGCTTTGAGGCGCTTCATCAACTTTGCCAGTGGCATCTCACTACCCTCTGTCTCACTATCTTTCATGAAATCGTCTTCAGAGGTAACCGTATTAGCCTGAAGTTGGCATAATAGCATAAAACAAATGCATAGATGCATAATGCCACTAGGGTGAAAATTATAAAGATCTTACAAGTTTATTGGCTTCCAGATCAAGCAAGTTAAAGTGAGCCAGGATATTCTCATCTGCAAGCCATGTCTTCTCCCCATCAACCTAGTAGAATAATATGGACACAACCATATATTAGCATCACCACGAAGTAACTATACAGACTTGTTGCTAACAAAGAGATCAGTAACCAAGCAATAGACTTCAGCAAGCACCAATAACTGGATAGCCAGTAATACTGGCAATCTATGCTTGCTGTTTTATGTGTACATGGTAAGATATGTCATGTCTCGGCCTTTGGCTTTAAGACATGGAAACCCCCAACTTGGAAACTAGGTTAAACTAAACTCCTGTCTTGAAAAATTAAAAGATGCATCATGACCAATCTGTGGATGCATAGCTTTTGCTATCTAAGCAAATACAGCTTGGAGTCGACAATCTTCCTTGTATATTAACAATTTGAACTAGAGTCAACGAGACATGGTATTAAAGTAGTTTAGCTACACCAACCACTGAGTCACTGCCCACTTTCTTATCAAGCGGCCTGTAAAGCTCGGGAGGTAGGGGTATAGACGCACTTGAGTCAGGGACGTTTTCTTGGTTCGAGCTTAACCGCTTGATCATCGATAAACCCAGGTCACACAGAGCATATGAATTCTGCAAGAAGTGATTGGAAGTAACTGAGTTCAACTGAACAAATCAATTCCCTATATTCCAGCAAAATAATTTTTAGACCCTAGTGCAGCTATCCAATCCAATCCCATTTTCTTTAATTCCTACCGGCGGAAGGTATCTTGGGTCAAATGATGATTTCACGGCAATAGCAATGAGCAAAAGGAAATCTAGGTCTTATTAAACTAACTATATACACCTTGGACTCGGCTGCATCCAATACATCTTCTGAGCGCTTGATGCATAAAAATATAGAAGTCAACAGGGGCAAGATCTCCTTGTCCTGGCTAATACTGATATCAGATTTCTCATCAGCATCTCCATGCAACAGCATTGACAGGAACAAATATAACCGCCTGCAACAGATTCACAAATAGCAATTAAATATACACGGAATTTATATTAAGCAATTTATTGTAACTAGAAAATTAGCTAGTGCATTGCCAACGTAATTTTCCATCTCTATGCAAGTGTATTGATCTTAACAAATTAGCTTCGAACAAGACATAGGAAACTTAAAATCAAAGTATGACCTGTATTTAACTTCCACACAATCATGTTAATTTTGCAGTAAATACGGTAGAGATTAGTGTTGTGTAAACAACAAAATTACGAACCGCTACTTCTAAAGAATAGTTCAGACTACACTGTATTTGCTAAAGTAAGCAGTTTGAAATGCTTTAATGAATATTGCCTTGTGAGATACCGACAAAATAGAAAACGACAAAGAATAGCTTTCGCGATTCAGTTTACGAGACATATAATTTCATCCCCAGTAATCCAAGCGCTAGCTTCATACTGGTCATTACAGGTTACAGTTCTCATTAACCTCAACACCTCATATTGGCCATAACCCCCGAAAAGGCCATCAACTGATTATTTTATACAACAAATGAGGTTATTTGGTCAGTAACTCCTGCGGGAATACATGCCATAGTTAGAAGTTTTGGATAAGGAATCATATTTCTTGTATACGAATCCTACATTAATTACATTTGATCTCATTTACATACGCTTTTGGACCATCCTTGATAAATATACTAGGGAAATAATATCTGTGTAAGGTAAGATGTTACAATTGCAAATTAAAAGCTAAAGCCATAAATATTAGACAGGCTGAGCCGTGTTTTGTCATCAATTTACGCTGGGATTCAATTAATCCAGCTCCTACTTGAAATTTTAAGACCAAGCAATTATCTCAACATATACAAGCAAATCCACTTCCTGACAGCTAAATAGTCAACTCTAAGCATAGTTCTATTAGTCATTCGGAATAATATGACTCCTCATACATGCTTTACGGTTTAATCAAATCAATATAACTTTTATTGATCCAAACAAATTTAGTTCAGTACTTTCAGTATACAGCTGATATTGAATGTCAAGTTTAAAAGGCTAAGCTATATAGAACTCAAACAACGAAGTAAAACATTTCCAATCTGTTGGATGACTGTTTCACCTAACAGCTTATGCCTTAAGGGAGTGCATCTATCTTAAATTTAAATATTTTATTTCCAGCCTTCCACATTACGTTTAGGTTGATTTCTTTATTATCTAGCCCTATACATGTAATTTCCTTAAATGTGTGGTCTTGAGTATTCATACCCAAGATCACGTTGGCCCCTGGGCTCCGAGACCATGTTTGATGGCCACTTCACCTAAAAGCTTAAGCCTTAAAGGAATGCGTCAAATTGAGATTTATATATTTTATTTCCAACATAATGATCATCCATCTACTAACACAATCGCATAGAATCAGATAGGAATGGGAAAAGTTATCTTCAAGCTATGCTGAGGAACAAAATAACATTTACAAACTTATTGTTTTCTATTATTATTTTTAGCTTCATTTGAATCCAACATAATGAGAACCCTAACTATCAAGTGGAAATACCTGTACATGGTTTCGTATGCTTCAACATCTTTGCATTCATCCAAGTTAGGAAAGAATGGATGATGAGCGAGCGAATGCACCACATACGGAAGCATGTATTCGGGGTAAAGTGGTTGAGACACAATTTCATTCTGTGGAGATATTTGCCTTCCATTTCCTTGTCTACACATCTGAATGATGTCACTCAAATGCTGTTTATTCTGCCAAACGAATATCAGGGAACAGATACGCATGAGCATTTCATTAAAAAGCTATTAATAACACATGACATAATAATCAAAATATACACCATAAGCACTATGAAGGATGAGCAAACTAAGTAAATTTATAAAAGACCTGAAGCCACATACCTCATCTGACTCTGACTTGGAAGATGAAATATCAAGCACAAAAGCACAAGCGTATTTTGGGTCTAAAATGCGGTCTTTTACATATTGATGAACCTTGTCTAGAAGTAATTTCTTCACCTCAGGAAAATTTTCCTGCAGCGATCAAGGGTGCAGGAGTGAGAACTTTACCAACTATAACAATAGAAGAAGCCATACTGTATTTCTGATCGATTTGAGATATACCTCTGATGTTCTCAATGTGAGGTAAAGGACATCAACAGGGATTTTGTGCTCCCACTGTTTTGACAAGCGCAAAATAGACTTTGCAGCAGCAAGTTTCAAATGTGCTTTATCTACTGAGCTGTAACAAAATAAGACATTGAAAATAATCCTCAGTCAAATGAACGCTGATCACAAAATTTTACCTGGATACAATTTCTTCAGAGATATCACCGAATACGAGTATATTTTTAAGCATTCTGATAAGGTCATCAATTCCTGAACGAAGTTGAGCATCTTTCACTGGTAAATAGCTCTTGACCAAAGCTTTAATTCCAAAGATCTGCATGAAATTTGTAAATTTAGTGGGACATTGCAAGATATATTGAAGGCGGACTAAACTTCAGGATTGATACCTTTAAAGAACCAGCTTCACTTAAGTCGTCCCAGCAATCGGATGCTTTGTCTCCCTCTATCTACAGATATATCATGCTGAATGAACATTATGCAATTAACAAGGTACAGGATTACAAGAATCTTGCAATAAACAAAGGAGCGTACATGTCCTTGTGCCAGTATGTTTTCCTTTACGAACTTTTCAACCTCGCTTTCTCTTGTTTCAAACACTGACATAGCTGCTTCAGCAATGCATCCAAGAGATTGCAGTACAGCAGGCAAATGCAATTTCTCTTCGAGCAAATCAACTAGCCTCTACTCAACATACAGAAAGAGATATATGCAATCAGTAATTTCTATAGAGAGCATAACCAGAAGAAATACACTAATCAAGGAGCCAAACCAAATGCTAAAAGCTAGCAGTGATAACTTCAGAATCTAAAAATATTGGAAAGACCTTGTAAAGTACAGAGAGGGACATAAGACCGTCATCTTTCGTTATGGATGCCAACGCATGAACAGAATACTTTGCCTGCCTTCGACTACCCTCAATACATATGCGCTCAAGAATGAGGTCCAATGATCTTTAGAAATACTAAGCTATGTTAGGGAAAAGGGGAAGATGAAGGACTTCAAGAACAGAAAAGGCAATTATGTGGTGATCGGCTGACCTTGATGTAACACCTAGCTGTTCACGAATAGTTCCACCAGCCTTGGCAAGTACATGCAAGGCACCTTCCTTTACTATTTCATTGTCATCCTCTAGAAGATGTACCAATTTTTCCTCCAAACCGCCAAACAATAAGGGACAAAATCGTGCAAGGATCTGGAATTCATTGATTATGAAATCATTTTAAAACATATTTTGCAAGAAAAAAAAATCCAGACTCCTGCTGAATCATTGGAATATTGAATGTTGTCAAAAACTTAGCTCAAGGAATTTATATAGTTCGAAAAGAATTATGGATAATTGTTCCAACTTCCAATATACAAGAAATAAGAGGTCAACCATATCAAAGTTCGCAAATTAAACAGGTGTTGAGCTATAAAACTGAAGGTACTTCAGATAAAAGATACTAAAGACGTATGTTTTAACAAGAAACAAAATGTATTTGCGCATTTGTAGGTTTATGAAGTAATCACCAGCAGTCTAGATGCACAACTAGAAGCATACGTATTCCGCATAAAATGGTTATGCGTATTTATGAGTTTAGCCGTTCATGGGAAATCATATGAATAATAATTTATATACCATACCACCAGAATAGTCATGCACGACAAAATCAACTCAGTACTTCCAGAAGACTTAAGAGCACCAGCCTCGGCAAGTAGTTCTTTGACATGATCCTTGTCAAAAACGATGTAAGAGCATTTCAAAGAAAGAGTGCCCAGAAAGTCATAAAGAGGATGCTGCTCGCCAAGGATTTTCTTCAAAACCTCCTGCACGGTGCGGGAAAAATCAGTGATCAAGTCACCAAGGATTTACAAGTGGCATAAGATGAGAAGGAAAAGATAAAAACGACCAAAGCAAGAGCCAGTTAATGCCTCACCAGTGAATTACGGGCTTGATCAGAGCTAGTGTCCGGGTCAAGAAATTGTGTCAGAATTTCACAAATCTTGGAGTCTTTTAATTGGTCAAGATGCTGCAGACACTCCTCTGCCTTTGCAGGATCCATAAAATAGTGAGACATAACATGAAAACCAAAAGTAACTTTTTTTTGGATTTCAGCTTCATGTCCTTCCTGCAATCGAAGAAGATTGGGCATTTCATCAGTAACATTTCCATTGAACAACGTGAGAAATATATAATCCATTATGCCAAACCTGAGAGGCCAGTCTTAGGGAGAGGTACTTTTGCATCTCGAGCTGTAACCTGTTCAGCAATGGAAACCCATGCACAGCACTATTAGGCAATGAATAAAACAATTTAACAGCACCACTTTTAGGCGATGGCTAAGAGGATTCAGCACCAATGCAAATTAAAAACAAGTGCAAGAACTTAAGTCCAACAGCAAAAGATGAAAAGTAAGACAACCTCTGCTTCTGTTCAATTATCTTTTCAAGCGCCTTAGCTTCAACTTTGTCAAACCCAGAGAAGATCCTAACCCAACTTTTCACCTTGTCTTTGACCGAAAAATCATTTGGGAACAGGGAGAGAGATAGAATAGGTTCAACTGCATCAGATCTGCAAGGAATTAAAAGGTCCAACGCAATATAAGAGAATGCATAAAACCTATATTTTAGGTGCAATTTAGTTTGCAGATTGGATCAAATCTTCATTTGTATCAAGGTACCCTATATCAAGAAAATTTTCAAACTATATAGCCTCCTGCCATAAGAGGCAGCATCACTGAAAACATATTAAAGAATTACCGGAAATCTTTATCGTAAAAGCATCTCAAGATCTTGCCAACAATCCAATCATATCCATCGTACTTCACCGATTCACCAGACTGATTCATTAATGAGGCTCTATATACGTCAGCTAATCTCTCCATGGTAAACTTTTTAACCATAAGCTGAAATTTTCCCCAAAAAACATCAGAAACACGGCCAATGCAAATGCCAAAAGAGAAATTTCTATATAAAAATATATAGGTTCACATACAGATTTGTCACGAAGACGTTCTGAGACAAGCTTCATAGTTTCCATAGGTACGGATGTCAACGAGTTACATGCCACGTCGCAGACCACAGAGACAGCTCGTTTACGGACATTTTCATCATGGTCCAACAAACGATCACAGAGAGCAGCTAAAAATTTTATAAGCATCAATAGAAGTGACGAACTCACAACATTAAGAAGTTAAAACATCAGGACACAGCAAAGATATTCTTACAGGTTATTTCATGAGTTTCTGCTCTCGAAGGATTCTCCATCAGACACTTCCTGACATATTCAAGAACAGACATCCTGACCTCGACTTTCCTATCAGTTAGTCTGTTCAGAAACTCCAAAAAGACAGGCTTGAATGGTTCAGACGCAGCATATTCCGGCAGAGCAAATAGGTCACCCACTAAAGCAACTGCTTTCAACCTTATGTCGCCCTCATCACTCTGTCGACGTAAAAAGAGAAACCAATGACCAATATAACCCATCATGTAAAGTGAAAATACTGTAATTTGGAGAGTTTATTTAGTTGCCATGTCATAGAAATGGAGGGGGGGGGGGGAGGTCAGAAAGATCAAGGGAAATGATGAAAAGCTCTCAGGAAATGTCTCGTATGGAGCACCACGAACAATTACCAGAAGCTCCCCAGTCAGATAAGGAACGATTCCTGATAAGATCTGTGGGGCACAGCAAGAGACTTCATAAAGTAATCTGTTGTATGAAATTTCAGGTTTGAAGGACTTGCCATCTCCTGACATTGACGACACAAGAAACTGTTTGATTTCCGGTTCCAGTTTTGCAGCACAATTCTTTATCACATTTGTAGCAAGGTTTCTCGAAGCAACACCAACATCCTAGTAGACAAAAACTCAAGGTTCAAAACTTATGTGGGAGGCATTTATGATTGATATGAATGCTGAACAAGACAAAAAAGCTACAATTGCCTTCTTATCACGGCCTAATACAGACAACAGAGTAAGTAGAAGGCCCTCATTGACATCCTCGCTCTCTTCCACTACAACCTCCATGATAGTTTGCATTGAGGCCAAAACCTCTGCAGGATGTTCATCTCTGCAAGCATATAAATCATATAAAAGAATTCTTACCAATATAATTCCAGACCAGCTAATCAATTGAGGTGTGCAAGTAGAACGTAAACATTTATAGGTAGGAAACAGAAATTTTCAAATATATCAAGCTGCGCAACATGCAATCTCTTGATGACATATTGTTCTGGCTGTTACTTCTCGCCAATACAGCGGATTCAACCGTGCTATTCCAACTTGGTAAGTCCATGCTCAACTTTCACAAGTTGCCTGGAATTCACAAGTAACAACAGCGAAAGTTCACCAAGAACATCCCATACACTTCCTTACTCAATAAATAGGGAGAACTTGTGAGTGCGTTAGTCTACCATAGAACCTCAAATATGAGTGGAAATGCCTAAAGCATCAGCATTCACATCTCATCTCCTTCAATTTTTAATATATCAAATTACTTGATTCATAGAGAGGGACATATAAATAAAATTCTGGTACCTTGCAACAGCAAAGAAAGTAGTGAACATCTCTTGTATGAGATCATCACATTCCAGATCCAACATCACCACACATGATCTGTATTTTGCCATGGTCTCAAGAATAACAACTCTCCTTCCAAATGATGGGCCATTGATGTCACTTAAACCACTGAATGTACTTACAATTAACCGGAATACATCCTGTGACCCAATTTAACAATTAACAACATATGGTGACATTCAAGATAATAATTTCGGTGTAAAGAATCAATCTGAAAAACTTAAATACCTTCAAAACCTCATCATCATAAGGAGCTTCAGGTGCAGTGATTCGAGTTATTTCACAGATGCATGAAGCTACAAGGAGTTTCACCTCTTGATCTTGGTGATCCATAAGTTCCGGCTTGGCGACGGCATGTAAGAGAGATTGCATGGCGTCTGATACAGACTTTGGCAAGGACTGGTCTAATTCAGAAAGGCATGCTGATCCTTGCTGCATGTGCATGATAGATATTCAAATTACTAACAACGAGTTCTTACAATCCACATATATGCAAGCAACTGTGAAAATACAAGGGACAAAACTTTCTACCTAGAAAGAGATCAGATCAATAGGAATGAAACTTGCAGTATCAGGTATTACACTGATGAACAACACTTCCGATGAAAAATGTAAAATACCAAGCAGAATAGTACATATAAAAGGCAATTAGGGATGACACATAATTAATTATATACGGACCTTTTAGTTTTTGAGATGAAAACCAAAATGTGTGTTTCAATGAATAAAAAAAATTCTCATACCTACACAAACAGGCATAAACATGCTCATAGAGCGGGATCCTAAAAATTTTATTCAGGTGATAATGTACATGCTATTCTTCATAAGTATGATTTTTCGTGAAACCAAATAAGTGAAATAAGTCCCTATAAACTACTCAATATGTCTCTATATACAAGCTGCTAAATTTTTTGATGGCTGCATAAAAAAATTTGCAAGCTTGTGTGATTACTCGCTCTAAATTAGGGTCCTCAAATGTGACAAACACTTACTATTCAAGATTCCCAAAGTAAAAAACCGTATAAATCCTAGTGCCTTTGCCATTCTGACTGCTTACAAAGTAATAAAACCTTATGCCACAGCACGACTCAGTTAGCAATTACTCAAATACCATTCTTTCAGGCACAAGACTAGAACGCATCCCCAGAAACCCTAACCCAAACCCCAATTCTCACTTTCGCACAACCATCACAAATAATCAAAACGTTAACACCAAAACACCTCCAACACCAAAACGTTTCGTAAGCAGAACAAGACCATAAAATCATTTACTGGCGATATTAAAACAATGAATGAACCTTCAGAAGCTCAATTAGAACGTCCTTGGAAGATGGCGGAGTCGTCAACTTCAATCCCAATTCTTGCAGCTGCTGCTCAACCTCTTGAGCCATTTCGAACCCAATTGTAGCTAAAATTTCACTTTTCCAACACAAATTGAGCAATTGAGTACATTCGCCGAGGGTTCCTGTGCGTTTCCGCCACTGAAGGCAGTGTGTATTCAAGTGCGTATGTGTTTCGAACAGGGGAACTCAACTCAACACCTTTCGTACTGAATAAAAAAATAAAGCGAATTAATTTTTTGTTGGCGAGTTATATAACTAGAGAGCCGATTCTCTGTTTACCTTTGACCCATGGTCCTCATCTTCAATATATTTTCGTTCGGGCCCCAAACTATGAACTGAATTATTTTTGTCGTTCATATTACTATTTTTACATTCTTTTTTGTATCTCAATATAAAATTGAGAGGCGCACGTTGTTAAAAATCCTTACCGCATCAATGAAGAAAATCAACGGTTAGATACTTCCGACTGAAGTTGAACTGCCCCAGTCTGGCGCAGCTCAGTTCGTTCTAATCCACATAGACAACATCGCATATTCTTCATCGTTTGCTTGATTCAGCCCATCATCATCGTACTATGGATGTGTACGTGAGAGCTGAACGATCGCTGTGAAGCAATTCTTTGCAGTAAGAGAGGTTCTCATGATTGTAATAAGATCTTTGATTCGACCCTCTGTTCTCTGCTTCAACTCTTCAAAGCCAGCCCTTATATCACAAGGTTCCAAAGATCGTTTCTTTTTCTCTCTTTCAATTTGGTTTTGGAGATCCTTTACATGATTGATCGTTCTTGTTTGCTGTTTTTGTTTCAGGGAAGTTATCCAAGGTTAGATTTGGGACGTTCTCTTCTACCATAAGGACAAGAATGAGTTCACCTGCGTTGTCGGAGAAGCAAGTTCGGCAAGTTGATAGGATATTGGATGGTGTGAACGATGACCACGGTGGAGTGATAGTTGAAATGACCAAAGAGCCCTTAGATCCTGTGCTTTTTGCTTCTTTGCTCAGTGCTTCGCTCACTCATTGGAGGCAGCTGGTAAATTACAATCTTTTTCACGCTTGTATGTTCTGCTATCTGCAAGGAGATTCTGGCAAGAAGAACAAAAGAAGTCTTGGAACTTGATGAGTGATTTCTTGGCAAATGTTTGGTTAAGATAGGTGTTGGCTAGTGTGATATGAGATTGCTATAGGTTTTTCATCTGATTCGCAAATGTTCGGATTCTTCATTCTTGTCATTTAGTTGCAACATTCCATGGATTAAAGTCACTGAGTTTTACCTGATCTAAAAATGTCGCAGGGCAAGAGAGGTATTTGGATCAAGATGCCTATCGAGCTCGTCAATTTAGTCGAACCTGCAGTTAAGGTAACCTTCATATTGATGTTACTACCAACTGGGAAAAAAAAAACTCCAAGGAAGAAAAGTTAAATATGCCTTGTTTGCCGAAGAACTCCACCTTATTATCAAATATTTCGCAGGAAGGATTCTATTTTCACCATGCAGAACCTAAATACCTAATGCTTGTCCATTGGCTTCCTAATTCTCCCAACACACTCCCAGCAAACGCTACTCATCGAGTGGGGATCGGTGCATTCGTGTTGAATGAGAAAAATGAAGTATGTTTCCTTTCTATTTCTTCTCCCTTGGCGATAGATTCTTGAATAACCTTAACAGCAATACAAAGCCAAACGTTTCTTGCAGGTTCTTGTAGTTCTGGAGAAGAATGGGATATTGCGTGGAAAGGGCATATGGAAGTTTCCAACTGGGGTCGTCGATGAGGTAATTACATAAAGTATTAGCCCATATTTAATCACTAAAAAATCTTCTTTGCTTGCAGTTTTATTGTGACTATAAAATTTTGATCAACTTCTCTTTCACAGGCTGAAGATATATGTGATGCTGCTGTTCGAGAAGTGAAAGAAGAAACTGGCGTAAGAAGCAAAACTTGTCTGTAGTAATCAGTAAAGAGGGTGTCTTCGATCAATGTGTGTCTGAAAATTTTGTGATTCTTTTTCAGGTCGATGCGAAATTCGTTGAAGTATTAGCATTCAGGCAGAGCCACAAGGCATTCTTCGACAAGTCCGATCTGTTCTTCTTGTGCATGCTGCAACCACTCTCCTCAGACATACAAGTACAAGAATCCGAGATCGAAGCTGCTCAGGTTGTTCTTCTCTAATCTTGTCATTCTTCTTACAACATCATATGGCGATGCAATAAAAACTCAGATGCCAGCACTTTGTCCTTTTCTTATGTTTGCAGTGGATGCCTTATCAAGATTACATAGCCCAACCATTTGTACAGAAGAATGAATTCCTTAGGCACATTGCTGATATATGCACGGCAAAGAAAGACAGAAGCTATGTTGGCTTTACGCCTGTCAAGACTACGACTACTTTTTCCAACACGAACAGCTACGTTTACGCGAACAAGCAAAGCCTTAGTCCTTCGAAGATCTGAAACGACGTGGCCCATTTAATCGACAACTGTTTCCTCCATTGTTAAAGTTTTCGTTCTTGGAATATATCATTATAGTTAAGGAATATATCAGTTAATAGTTTCTTGAAGTTCTTGGAGACGCACTGCATTCTTTCAGTGATGAAACGCTGAATATTTGGTAGTAGATTATCCTCATGGGAAGGCTAAATCGGGCTACGGAAACGATATGGGCCCGACCCGTTATGGGTAGTCCGCCCCGATATTGCGAAAGTAGGAAGTATGTTAAAAGGACATTGTCATCACATGGGTTCTCAATGTCTAATCAACATCTGCCCTAAAAAGAAGAGGTCATGGGCCCGAGGATTCCATTCAAGAGGAAATTTTCCTTTTGTAATATATGTATTATATATATGGTTGACATGAAATTCAATTTAATTTGTTCTCCATACTTACCCAGTTTCATGGAACAGGAAGAAATACAAAAGAGTAATGTAAACTTGGAGCATATTCTTTGTCAATATAACAATTGTTACCACCTCGGATTCTTAGGAGCAAGAATATGACTTTTCGTTTTCAAGCAACCTAATTTTGTTATTATTTTTTTGCTTACCCTATCACATATTGCCAAGTATTTGGTGGGGGTGTAAAAGAGCACTAACATAGTTAGGTGCACGAATTATTTTTATTTATTTATTTTAACACTTTCCATCAATGCATTCAATATAGTGGTTGAAATCATCTTCGCGTAACCTTTATAATGAAGATGGAAGTTATGGCAGAACTAATTAATTATATGTCATAATAATCGAGATCGACCTACAGATTTCTCCCTATGAATAATTGATGCAATGAAGACCTCACGCACTAATAACATAATGTAGTAATAAATGAATAATAAATTAAATTTGGTTGTCACTTTTGATTGTAGTCTTACATAACCATACCATATGCAGAATTTAAACGCGTTCATAAGTTAATTTAAATGAAACCATTATTGTATGTAGGGAATAAAATAATTAGGGGGTAATGTATAATTATTTTTGGCTATATGTATTAATTAGCTTGTGTATGAATGGGTGGCGATGGGCAAGCAAGAATGTAAGAAGAAGATACGAATTAGCTGATGATCTGTGCACGTCAAAGCCCGCACATGCGAGGCAGAGAGTAAAGAGTCAGCAATGTACATTCACTTCGGAGCCCACAGAGTTGAATTTCGACGTCAGTTCCTTTTTATTACACTTTTTTTTTGTTGTGCGTGCTTTTATTACTTCTGACTCTATCCTTATTTCCCCAAACCAACACCGACTCTCTCTCCCTCTCTCTCTCTCTCTCTCTCTCTCTCTTTATTGCATTGTTTGAGACCCTCTCTTTGGGATCAGAGATTTTGCAAGCGAGGTGTCATGGCCGCGGAGAAGGTGGAAACCCTTAACTTTTCTCTTCAAACGTTTTCACATAGCGATGACTGATTTCTTGAAGCTTCTTCTTCTTCTTCTTCCGTGTCTGCTGTAGATTATATTACTTAGTGAAATGGTTTTTATTTCAATTAGCAGGCTGTTGTAATGGTGCTTAAGGTTGATCTCCAATGCCCTAGCTGCTACAAGAAGATCAAGAAAACTATCAGTAAAATCCCTGGTGAATTTCTCTCTCTCTCCCTCTCTCTCTCTCTCTCATTCTCCCTTTCTTCATTTACATTATCAGTCATGCAGAGAGATATATTGTCGCCACACCATCCTCGTACATCATCACCTTGTATCATTGATTCATGATCTTCTTTTCATAGGCAATCTTTGGATTCTCTCATATATTTGAGAATTAAGTGGATACATTATTGTTGGGAACTGAATTTAGAATAATGTAAACTACAGTAACATCTCAATTATTGCATTTATCATCATCATCTACTATTGATAGTGATCAATCAATGGCACGTTCTAGACCCATCATACTTCACTACTTTATGTTGCTCTCTTTTTGTCGTTTTCTCCAAGACATGATATATATCTCTAGGTCCAATAATTTTTTGTGTTCGTCCAAATATTAAAAATTTTCTGGAGAACAGAAATAAGAGACCAAATATACGATGAGAAGGCAAACGTCGTAACGATCAAAGCCGTGAGCTGCTGCCCCGAACGAGTCCGCGACAAACTCGCCTCCAAAGGCGGAAAAACCATCAAGTCCATCGATATCAAAGAGCCCGCCAAGCCCAAAGCGCCCGAGAAAGAAAAGCCCAAGCCCGAAGGAAAACCCGACAAGCCCAAGCCCGACGGCCCACCTCCATCCGACAAGCCCAAGCCCGAAGGAAAGCCCAAACAAGACGGGCCTCCTCCATCTGAAAAGCCCAAGCCCGAAGGGAAAGGCGACAACAAGCCCAAACAAGATGCAGGTGATAAGCCCAATAAGCCCAAGCAAGACGCCCCCGAGAAGCCCAAAGGCCCAAAACCACCCCAAATGGTCGAACCTGGCCCGAACCCGCCTGCCATAGCGGCGGCTAGAGGGCCCGAACCCGTCCCAGTTGGGGTCCCATCGGTCTTCCCATATGTGGGACCGACCTACGATGGCTATGCAAACGGACCTTATTACCACGGCGGGTACTACGGTGCGGCCCCACCGCCAGCTCAGCCGTGCTACGAAGGGTATTATGGGTATGGTTATGGCTATGGTAGGAACGGTTATCCTGGGAGATATGATGGTAATGGCTATTTCAGCGAAGAGAATTCGCAGGGTTGTTCGATCATGTAATAGTTATCTATACATAAGTCGTGGTTGTCCGAATAATGGCGATGGTCGCCGGCTTATATGGCTGTGAACAGTTGGTTTGTGGTGTTTTTTTCTTTTGAGGTGTAATAACCAAAATGTTAATCTTGGGGTGGTGAACTGTTAAAGAGTACAGAGGATCAAAGGGCTACAAGTATTACAGTGAAATCACTATGGCTTTTAGACTTCAAAAATCTATATCTATCTGTTGTGTGTGTGTGTGTGTGTGAAGTGGTGAGGAAGAGACTCACCAGTTTTAAAACTGAGATGAAATGCTTTTAACGGTAGGATGGTATGTTGTGCGCAAATGTCTCTTGGCTTGCTCCGAGCCGGGTTCGCCGAGCCATTGATCGTATAGCATCTTTATTCGAGGATTTTCGAAAGGGCTCTTGAGCAACACCTGAATATTCAGAATCACAAAGTATTTTTCAATTTCTTACTTTTAACTTTCAAGATCTTCAAGGGTAAAACTGAAAGAAACAACAAGGGTTAACTTACATTTTCTGAATATGAGACTCTAATTATTGGATCAAATCTTTAGCAGCTTGCCCGTCAGCCTGAAGATATATATCATGTTGTCATATTTCCTCCGTCAGCCTGAAGATATATATCACGTTACGGGCATGTAGTAGTTAATCATGCAAGTGTTGCAGAACATATAGCATACCTCATTGGCAATCGACGATAGACATGGTTTTTAATGGCTGCTCCAATGGTTTGTTGCGGGCTTTTAACCGCGAAAATATGTGGAAGAATAAAGGATCCCAGAGTTTTTTCTGAATAGCATATCCAGTCAAAAGAAAAGTCTTGATGATTCAAATGAGCATACAAAACTCTGATGTCACTGCAAAACAAAATAAATACCAGTGCCCACCTGGACATGCTGATGCAATCATTGGAAGAGATGACTTGTTTCTGTCAACTCTGTTGGCCTCTCTATAACATGTTATGAATTCATTACAAGACTCGATTCGATTAGGGTCAAATCGCGACTGGTGCTGGTATCGAATACTGATTTAACTCCCAAAGACTTCAAAAATGTTGTCAGCTTAGCAAATACCTGGATATCAGTAAGAGTACATTGAGCTCGATGCCATTTACGAACGAGATACTTATTCATTAACTACTAAGAGAAACCACAGAAAGATTCAAAAAACAGTCTTTTAAGTGAAACACTACGCGCCTGAACTGGAGTCAGACCAAAACGAACGGCAAGAGAAGCTCTAGACTGGGGAGAAAGGGACACAATCACAGCCTTTCCTCTGTTGAGATTTGAAATAAACTCGTCCGTGCTCTGTTCTTCAAGCATAACCGTCTCGGCAGATGTTATGCATCCACTGCACGAGCACAAGCATATTAGGAATTGTTAGTAAACCGTATCCCTGATTATATACCCCCCACACAAGAAAAGATAAGAAGCACAACTGAAACTAGTGTTTACCTTACCTGCATGCCAAGCAATCTTTGAGGGAAAGAAGCCGACATATGGTGTGTCTGTTAACTTTTGTCACACACAATTACCAATATGGATTGAAGCTGAACTCTAACTCGTCAAAACATACTTACTACCAACACAACCGCACACGGAATTATAACATCAGCTAAAATTGCCAGTCGAGCTGCGAAATAGACAAGCATTGACAATGCTAAACAGTCGATCAACTTAGGTAGAGAAAAGAAAAAGAAAAAGAAAAAGTAATGCGAATAGAGTATCACCTCTGGCTTGATGCATCCCTAAGCTGGTGCAATACAACCATTCAAGTCACCAATTCTCAACGTCGCAGAAAACTTATTCGACATTTGCTCTTCTTTTCCGCTGGTGTGCTTCAGCTCGTACGGTATGATAACCGTTTGAAAACGATGATAGGACGTAAAGATTGTATCTTTTTTTTGGACAAAAAATTATTAGGGCTCTCTCTGACTTTTCTTCTCAATCTGGAAAACGCCGTAGTCGAGGCGGTAAGGAGACGAGGGCATAAAAGTCAATTGCGATAAGCTTTTCACATAAATAGCGCCTTTCTTCTTGTTATAATATGTATTTGTTCCTTGGCTCAGATTTCAGATGCAAAAGAAGAAAAAAAGACAACACATTCTCCATTTACATCCCAATGCAGACCTTGTGAGAAAAAGCATAGGATCCAAGCACATAATTAAATTATTTCTTGCAAGAACAACTGAAGATGGGTTATATATCAGAGCCATCAAAGCCTAGAAGGCATTCCTCCAGCTATGATTAGCGTTTCCCCGGTGACATACGAAGCGTCATCAGAAGCCAAATAAGCTGCTGCAGCAGCCATGTCTTGCGTCGTCCCGAGCCTACCAAGAAGTGTCCTCTCCTCAAGAGTCTTTCTCTATACACAGCGTATAATCACAGATCGTTAAGAATACGCCGTTACTCCATAAATATTCATTCCAACAAAAAATGATTTTGGGCTACTTACAAAGCTCTCATTTGTGGTGAGATATGATGCGAAGTGAGTGGGGACAAAACCAGGGGCAACGCAGTTCACACGAGTATCGGGTGCCATCTCATCAGCCAGCGCCTAGGAAAGAATAAAGATAAGTGTATCAGCAGAGAAAAAAACATAATAGATTGCATGGAAAACAGTATCAGATTATTACTAAAGCTGAACCACCTTAGTGAGCCCAAGAAGAGCTGTTTTGGTGACACCGTACATGGCTAAGCCTTGCGATGGATGGTACCCAGCAGTGGAGGACACGAAGATGACCGATGATCCTTTGTTCAGGTGAGGAGCTGCGACCTTTTTGCAAATAGTTGAAAAGGCAAAAGTTTGGAAATGTGGGATTGGAAAGTAAATAATTGTTACAATCTGGGATTGGAATAGAATTGACATGTACTTGTAGGAGAAGTATTGAGGTTTTCACGTTGATCTCCCACAGTTTGTCGAGGACTGATTCTTTCATTTCCAAGATTCCAGCAACGGCAGGATTAGCAGCAGCATTGCACACGACTACGTCTATCTTCCCATATTTCTAAGAATGCAAGTCCAAGACAAGTTCTAAGATCAGTTTGATGACAAAGAAGGATACAAAGCAGATTAGTTCAAGTTCAGTGATCTGATAAAGGCTTTCTAGTAACCTGAACTGTCTTCTCAATCAGATCCTCTCTGTGCTGGGCATTGGATACATGGCAAACCAACCCCATTGCCTCAATCCCTTTACTCCTCAGCTTTTCCACAGCATCATCAACGTTTTTCTGGAGAGACAATCATAAGAAAAAAAACACTCAATGTACATATCACCCAATTCCATGAATCTAAAGAAAAATTAATCTTTCGGCATACGCATCCAAAAAGAAACTTTATCGATCATACGCACTTGTTTGCGTGAGGAAATAACAACCGAGGCTCCCTCCAAGCCGAGGCGCTCAGCTATAGCGAAGCCGATGCCCTGCGTCGAGGCTGTAACTATAGCGACTTTACCCAAAAACCTTCTCCCAAATTTCTCCATCTCGACTTCACTTTTTTACTTTGATTTTCGTTCGAATAAGGAGGAGCACAGCCGCCAAGTATACGATCAAAGCCCAGACTTGCGAACAATTCAACAAATAGAATTGACTTTTTTATGATGCGAATAACAAGTTGAGGATTCGAGACTGTTCAGTCAGCTGTTCCCACGAAGTCTCGATGATTAGAAGGCGAAGAAGATATTACAATTATATTTTATAATATGCATTGCGGGCCTTTTTCGGCTCATGTTGTACAATTATTAATTTTTAACTGGGCCGTAGGCCTAAATAGTTATCGACTTTACGATGGGCCTAGGCCCAAAACGGTATGATTAATGGATCGTCATCCTTTCCTTCGTTCAGATCTATCAAGATTCGAGATTGATACGAAGCTCGACTCGAATTTAAATAATACCAGTCAGTCCAAATACAATATACTACCTCCGTCCCGGTAACTTTTGTACATTTCACCAAATTGGGCGTCCCACTATCTTTTATACATTTCCATATTTAGTAAAAACCATCACACACAATCAATATAATAACATTAAATATTCTTAAAAGATGTGCCACACTCATACACTTTTCTTCCTCTATACTATTAAAATATTATATTTCTTAAAAACCGAATTCAATCCCAAATGTCCAAAAGATACCGGGACGGAGGGAGTATTTAATAATAAAACAAAAAAGCTAGTCAAAAGCACAAGTGAAGACGGTATATGAACCACAAAAGGATGATTTTCTTCTTCTTACACATCATCACCAAAAAATATGTGGCTAGCTAATTAAAAACCTATTGAAAAAATGGCGGCGAACTCAAATGGTGAATACCAAAGACCTGCACATTGGGCAAGTATAATGGCATCGATCGAGCCATCTATCCAAGCAATCAGCGTGGAACACGTGTCCGCACCTGGGGACTTTGTTCACTGAATCTTCTCCCTCGAACTCCATGAGACAAATCGAACACATCTCTTGCTGGGAACTAAAATGCTTCTGTCTCGAATCATCCGACGACAAGTCTTGAAACTTGAATGTGGGGACAATGTGATCATCGCTGCAAGCTTGAAAGGAGGGGTTCAAAGGCTGGTAATGGGGATCAACGAGGAGGAAGACGACGGTTCTTACAAGGGCATGCTTGAGATGTAAGAATGGAATGTATATGAAGCTGTAGATGATCAAGATAAGAAAAGATGAACTAGATTCTGAATAAAAGCAGATCATTGTTTCTTGAATTGGTCTAGGCTTAAGCTTCTTTGCAATGGTTTGATTTGATGGGTTAGTTTTTTTCCGACGAGTATGTCTGTGAGTTTGAAACTGTGATCGAGACGATGAAGAGGAAGGGATTCTTCCCTTTATATTTGGAAGACATCTGTGTAGAAAGTCAACTTTCTGTTTTTATTTTAATTACTCTCCCAATACGATTTGCTTTTATATTATATAAAAGTTTTGACTTTAGATTAAATAATGATTGTAATCTATTGCAAATCGGTAATTCCTCCGAGGAATTGTACTCCGGGTGGTGGGGTGGTGGGGTGGTCGGCGCCGACCACACGTTACAAGAAACCTAGGTTGCATTTGCATGTAACTAAAAAGGCTTAAAATAATCTATTTTTAGCATAGAAAAGATTATTACAAAGTCAACGGGCAGTGAATTCAATTAATTTCTATCCAAGTCGATGATATATAAAGATATACTCCAAGTAGTAATTATTATTTGAGTTATGTACGTTATTCGGAATCTTCATCCATATTAAACCTGGAAAAATTATTTTAGAATGTGGATTACACGCGATTTCCGGGGTCGCATGATTAAGCTGTCATCGTGGGATTGCTTTTTATCAACTTAGGTTAGGAGGTTAGGCATGTACGTATATAAAGAAGATGGGTTGAGATCCTATATCATCTTTTTTCTTCCACCTTTTTTGCCACTTTTTAAGAACATCGTTAAACATTGTTCCGACTAGTGTTAAAACATTTGTAAATGACAATATATCATAAATACTATTATATCAAATACTTAAAACACAAAAATAATTATATAACGCATATAATTATGATAGAAAAAAAATATGATATATTGAAAAGTACGATAAAAAAATGTAAATAATATTGATATTTTTTATATTTAAGCATTTGGTATAATAGTATTTATGATATACTATCATATATGAGTGTTTTAACACTAGTTGGAACAATATTTAATGATGATTTTTAAAAGTGTCATAAAAAAGTGGGACATAGGATCTGATCATATAAAGATAACATTACGGACACGTGTCTTACTCATGTATTTCTAATATCTTGTATTGTATATAGATTTATAACAAAGCATGTCATCTAATATGGATCGAGGAGCCCAAAAGTCTTTTCCCATATAGCTAAGTAAAATTAATAGGCCCAAACATTACTCAATCGGCTAGTAAACCTTCTCTGATAATCAGACCGGCGAATCTTAACAATTCAACAAATAATCAAAATTTAAGAATATAAAATTCTAACAAACGTTATATTTGATGAACGCTCGTGCCTTCACGTTCGGTATTATAATTCTCCAAAATCTTCTCAGATCAATTCGAAATGGATATATGTATACATTTGCAAACAGGCTTTCCACTTATTAGTCTCAAACCTATTCATATATATATATATATATATATATATATATATATATATATATAACATATATATATGTAATCCATAACTCTCTCATACACAATAAACCCTAAAAACAGCCATGGCCAAGACAAGGGCAGCACCAAATTCTCTCCTACTTGTTGTCCCATTTCTACTACTAGCCAACTACATTCAACCTTCCACGTCATCCCATTATTACACACCAAACAAGAACACCTTCAACAAAACCCAATCGACGATCACCGCCTACGGTAATAATCACGCGATGAACAAAATCGATTCTTGCTGGCGATCAAACCCTAACTGGGCAGAAAACAGAAAAGCCCTAGCAGACTGCATCGTGGGCTACGGCACGGGCACGTTGGGTGGCAAGAACGGGCCCATATACGTAGTCACCGACCCATCGGACGACCCGATAAACCCTAAACAAGGAACCCTAAGGTGGGCCGCAATCCAAGACGAGCCAATGTGGATCACCTTCCAAAAGGACATGACTATAGTGCTCGAAAACGAGCTCATGGTCAATAGCTACAAGACCATCGACGGTCGAGGAGTCAGCATAGAGATCACAAACGGCCCATGCATTACGATCCAAGGCGTGAGCCATGTTATAGTCCATGGGATTAGTATCCACGACTGCAAACCGGGTCGACCCGGGATGGTTCGGAGTACGCCTCAGCACGTGGGTCACAGGCTCGGGTCGGGCGGGGATGCCATTACGATCCTTTCTTCTTCTTATGTATGGGTCGACCACTGTTATTTGGCCCGTTGCTACGATGGGCTCGTCGATGTTACCCACGGGTCGACTGCAGTTACCGTGTCCAATAACTACTTCACCGAGCACAACAAGGTTTGTGCTGTAATAATAATATGTTGCATATATATATATTTTCTTTTTTTTTAAATTAAAGCAAATAATTTGGCAAGAGTATATAGAAATATTTATTCGCAGGTGATGTTGCTGGGGCACAACGATGAGTTCACGGCGGATAGAATCATGAAAGTGACGGTAGCGTTCAACCACTTTGGCCCTGGATGCATACAGAGAATGCCAAGGTATAAATATATGTATATAAAGTGGGAGTAGTTCTTTGATAACCTTTCTTTTTTTATTCTTCTATCACTGCAAATTGAGATTTAGTTGAGATAATAATAATTGTCCAGGGTGAGATTTGGGTATGCCCACGTAGTAAACAACAGATACGATGAATATGAAATGTATGCAATAGGTGGTAGCGCTGACCCAACCATATTGAGCCAAGGGAACTACTTTGTGGCCTCAAACAACCCTTATTTCAAACAGGTTAACAGCTAAATTTCTCACTAATAATTTTCTAATTACCAGCTTATATGAAGCCCTATTATTATTAACTTAAGACATGGATCGATCTAATGAATAGGTTACAAAGAGGGACACGTCTACGAAGACTAATTGGAAAGGATGGAAATGGAGATCGATGAACGACTTGTTCTTAAACGGGGCGTACTTTGTGCCGTCGGGTTGGGGCAGTTGCGACCCGTATTACTCGGGTTCGGCGTCTTTCTTGGCTTCTCCGGCGACTTTAGTCCCTCTCTTGACGGCCTATGCTGGCCCGCTCAAATGTGTCCCGGGTCAAAAATGCTGACCCGATAGAGAGAGTTTATTACACCATATATACCTTTGTCAGCCGTAATAATTAAGATCTGTATGTTTGATGTGACATGTCTTTGTTAGAGGTCATATCTATAATTTGTATGCCATGACGCTTTTTGTGCCTGCAAAGAACATACTTCATTGACCCAATTTGTGCTTACCTTTCTGCTGTGCTAATTGATGATGTCTTATATTGAGCGCTAGACACGGTCCAAGATTCGTAGTAAAACCGAAAAATGAGAGGTTAAGATAAATTTTGATTCCAACATCTCAATTAATATTGATAATTAGGTGAATGATGGCACCCTACGTAGTTGAGCATATTAAGTATTCCTAAATATTTCAACTATTACACTTCTGTTTATACATCTTTCTTATCCGCACTCGTTGATCTTCCCACTTGCCATTTTAGTTTTTTTTTGTCGCGATGTCGTGAAATGAGGACATGAACATTGGGGTCCACTGTAACTTGGATTGGATCGTCGGATGCTAGTTTTTAAAGGTTCCTTTCGTTGCACACCAGGCAATAATTTAAAAAAATAATGATAATATAATAGATATATATATATTTAATTATAATTAAAATCTTGAAATATGTTCATTTTATTAGATTTAAACATAGTAATAGTTATTCTAGGAAGCAACTAGTTCTGCTCTTATCAGATTCTTTCTTACCATAAATGGTGAAGCACGAGGCATCTTACAGTACAGTAAATGGACCTTTTGTACCGTCATTATATTCACAAATCCAACCAAGTTCTGTACATCTGCACAATCTAAATGGAAACTTTAGACATAAATTTGGATCACCTATAGACAGGTATAGTTGATATGGTCGTCAACTTATATTATAAGGAAAACGAATAATTAAATCTTGATCATAATACAATCGCAAAGCTCAGACGACGACAGTACAAAAGAGGGTGATAGGTCACTTCGTAGGCCCTTCAATAATTCTTACATCGATAGATTGACTTTTCACACTGTATAGATAAGAAGGGTTTTGCTTCTATTCGTACGTAGTATGACTTGAGACAGACTATCGAAGAAGAAGAAGAAGAAGAAGGCCACTATTACACCAACCACATGCAAATAGCGACTTTATAGTAAACTTTTTGAGGCTGTTACGCCTACCATAATTAATGGTCGATTGATATTAATCATCAATTAATTATTACAACAGTCAATTACAATGAAGTACACCTAATTAATATACTTTTATGTAACATCGACGACGGTCGCCATTGCACGTGACGTGGATAAGATGGGCCCCACGCAATAACAGGTGGCTGGGTCCCATTAACGCTTATGACCACGTGGGCGTGGGACCAATTACGACGAAGCAGAAACTCTTCAAATTATTTTGGGGGCATTCGATGGAATTCAGACAAAATGAAATGCGAATGCAAATTAAATGCCCAAGTGGGGTCCACCTAGCCCTCCTTTGTCCAATCACAGTGTTATATATACAAGCTGAGCCTTCCACGTTGATCTTCCTCTTCAATGATACATAGCTTAATTTTTTTTTTCTTACAAGTTATTTTTCATAAATGGCAAGCGGCCGAAGGCTAACCACTAGCCGCAGCGAACGTTACCTGGGAAGCTACGAGTTCAATTCTAGTCAGCAAACATTCACCGCCGGCGACGCCGAGTACGGAGAAGACGAGGTGTGGCTGGCCGCTCACGGCGGCAGCGACCCAGTCAGCGGAGGAGAATGGACACCACGCACAGCTTACTCCTCGCCTCGACGCCGCCCACCACGGCGCTCTTCAGACGCCGGCGGCACTTCCAACCACCGCCAGGTAGGCGGGTTGTCCCTGGCTTTCGACGGCGGCGCGAACCAGTTTCGAGGAACGAAAGACGGCGGCGCGAGCGTGGTGGAGAGCTCTCCACGTCCACGTGGACGAACCATGGCCACGTCGGCGCCGGTGAACGTGCCCGATTGGTCGAAAATCTACCACGTCAGCTCGGTGGAGGAGCCGTTGAACGGCGTCGCTGAAGATGATCATGTGGACGACGACGACGATGGGTCGTCGTCGGAGATTGTGCCTCCACACGAGTACTTGGCGCGTAGCAGACGAACGTCGACTAACTCTGTGTTCGAGGGAGCGGGTCGGACCCTTAAGGGGCGTGATTTGAGACGGGTCAGAGATGCCGTTTGGAGTCAAACCGGGTTTTATGGGTAAAACTTGGATTGAGGTGCTGAGCCGCACTTTTTAGAGCGTTAGTTGTTTGTTTACTATTTATTCATGTATATAATTACGTTGTTAAATATAGACTTATGGGGTGATTGGTGATACGTAATGTGTGTAGGAACTTCATGTACAATGAATGTGGCAAGTATTTCGATACATTTATTTGTATATCTATTTTTCATAAGATACCCAAAATTGTTGGGACTGTATTTGTCTCTATCAAGTTATGTACAAATTGTGGTGCATGAGAATACTCTCTTTATGCCATTATTCCTTGTCGCATGTGAACTAGATATATTGCTTATTAAGTTTTGTTTTGATTTGATATTTCGACGAATAACAAAAAACAAAACATTTCAATGCTTTTAAAAGTTTGTTGAAAATCTTAACACTCTTTGCTATATATTTCTCTACTTTTGGGAAAAACTAAAGATTTTTTTCAAAACTGGAAAGCGATGGATGAGTGTGGGGATGCAATAAGTGAGAAAGCACAATGAAGGGTGGATAGTGAGGACGTTATTTTCTTGCCTTTTTCTCGAAAAGGATGCTCAATTTCTATTTTAAAAACTATTTATTAAATTTAAGTGATTAGGGCTGACGGAGCCACTTGTTTCTTTTGCATTAAATCTCCATTATTATTTTTTCGTGTTGAGCAACTTACCATAAACGGACACCGAACGAATTTATTATTTAAATTCATCATATTGTTCTTTCCGGCCTCAGTGATGAGTAGGGATTATGGTGGCCAGCTCTTGAGAAATAATATTGCATGAAAATAAGATGACGACAATTTTTTTCTAGCAAATAAAATTTGAGCCCATTTCCTCAGCTCAACTGAAATAAATAATAAATGGGCCTGATTTGACCCAAAAGAAAATAAGAACCATGATGTAATTAACATACGATACAAATCGACTACAGCAAAATGATGCTAAAAATAATTATCGTATGGCGAGTGGCGTTACGCGCGCATTGGCTTCTTCGGCGGTTGTTGCTCTCCGCAGTGGATATGCTGCTGTCTTCCCAACTCGCTTCCCTCTGAAGATCATCCACGAGCACCTTAGCTGTGGGAATCAAAACTTCAGCTGTTCAAATTCAGATACCAATGCATCTGCTTCAATATCTATCTCCGACGACAATAGGTACTTGACTCGTTGCTCCACTAACTGGCGGAGATTCGTGTTTCTTCTTGTGTTCTTGCTTGTGTTTGCTGGTTTCATGTACGGTGCATATCAATTGGGTTTTCAGGCATTGACATGTCCAATTAACGTTTTTGGCAGCTATCCTCCATATGTTCGTCTTCTTCCTTGTCCCTCACAGAGTCCTTCTCCAAGAGTGGAGCACTTGGTTGTTTCTGAAGGAGGAAGTGTTCTTGAGTATATTACTGGAGCTTTGAGCCTTCCACCGCTGTGAGTCTCTCAGCAATTGATTATATAATGTGGTCATTATGACTAACTTTGGTGTCTAGTGATCTTTTTGTTATTTTCCATGTAAGAAGTTTTGTTGCAGATCTCATTCGATTTGGAGCTGTGTTCTATGCACTCGTGAGTCCCGATCCTCCTCGAACTGCCACACGCGAGCAATTCGAAGCTTTTAGGAAGTCCACAGCTCCATCGGTTCTACGTAAAAGATCGTCTATAAAGGGGAAGACGATCAGAGAAGCGCAGAAACTCTTCCGTGTTCACAGCTCTGATGAGTTTGTTGAAGCGGGAACTTACTTAAGGGTCCATGTTCACCCCAAGCGACCGAGGTCTTTCTTGTAATAATTTTGCACATTCATTTGGATTTTACACAAGTTTAATGTGAATGAGTGCAATGAACCAATCATCTTGATAAATGTTCCCCATTCAGATGTTATGAAATCGACTGGAAGACTAGAGTTCTTGCTGTGACTGAAGATTATGTCGTTCTTGACAAACCTGCGGGTACATCAGTATGTTCACAATTGTCTTAGAAAGATCCTCCAAAACATTGTACTTACATCATAATCTCTTGTACCCATCACCGCATAGAAACATATCCTTACGCTCCGTGGAAGAGAAGCTCTGCATAGAGGACTGTGGATGGCCCACAAAGGATTTCGCGTACGAGTGTAAAGTCCTCCTCTTGACCGGCCGAACACATCAGGTATTATTATCGCATTGAACTTCGCAGACGTAAGCTGACGACGAAGTTATGTATTTATCATTACTGTGACTTGTGTAAGATTCGGGCACAATTTGCTGCTTGTGGGGCCCCTCTAATCGGCGACACGGCGTACATGTCAGCGACGAGTGCCGTGATGAACAGCCCGGGCATCAACCCGTTTCGTAAGGGGAAGACTGAGGAGGAGTACGACGATGTTAGAGCAGAAGCTGTCGAAGAATGGATCGCATGTCATGGAAAGGTGCCTAAAGTCGCCAGTGGTCTTCAAGCTTGTCACGTCTCATGGGACGATGGTGAGTACTCCTATGATGCTGGGCCTCCATGGTGGAGAACCTATTAATAGATACGTTATGATGACGTTACATAAACTAGTTTAACAGTTTGCAGTACGATCAATTGACGATATAATCGATCGTTTTCCATTTTTTTCTGTCGCATTCTTCTTATTTTTTTATTATCAGGAAATATTTTATTCCAGGACAAGATACAGTCTTCTTTTTCTTACATGCATGAAAAACAGAAAAAAGAAAGAAAATTCACATTGTAATTGCATTAGAACAGTCGAGCCCTTGTGTATAGGCAATCACGGGCTGTTTCGGTACGGGCAATTCTGCAACCTCACCGGCAATCATGGACAGAGCAGTCTGAATGCTCGGCCTGTCTTCTGCGTATTCTTCCACGCACAACAAAGCTATACATACGCATCTGCTAAGCATCTCATCATCTTTCAAATCCCCCATCTTCGCTATTATTCTTTCGTCCACGAACGACGTGAAATCTCCTTCTTTCCACGATTTCCACACCTATTATTATGTTTAGTGTTAGGCTGCGTCGAACGTTAATAAGGTAGTTAGAAAAAAAAAAAGGACTTACCTGCCCTATTAGGCCTAATTGCAAATCATGGTTGTAATAGCGCGTTATCTTCTTCCCGCTTATTATTTCCAACATTAGAACGCCGAAGCTGAAGACGTCGGACTTTTCGGAGAATGTGCCGTGCACTGCATATTCTGGCGCCATATATCCGCTGCAAATTATTGTAATCATCCATGCATGATTATTTATTGTAAGAAAAAAGGATAAGTAAAGGTTGATGTGATGAAAGAGTTGCTGCTGCTATTATACGTACTACGTTCCCAAAACTCTATCGGTATTTGCTTGATCATCGCTGCTCCTAAATATCCTCGCCATCCCAAAATCTGAAATCTTGGGACTCCATTCTTCGTCGAGCAGTATGTTGCTCGGTTTAAGATCTCTGTGGATGATTCTTACGCCCGAGTCTCTGTGAAGATATATGAGCCCTCGGCCGACTCCCTCGATGATGTTAAAACGTTTACCCCAATCTAGCGTATTCTTCGATGGGTCGACTGAATCTGTAAGGAAAAAAGAATGAAAAGAGTGCATGGTAATAACCCGATAAGAGAAAAGATTTTCGCTAATAACCGAAGAGATGCGTTTCCAAGGATTTGTTGGGTAAGTAATCGTAGATTATCATCTTCTCTCCTTTCTCTATGCAGCATCCTATCAATCGGACAAGATTCCTATGCTGGACTTTGGAGATCGCAATGAGTTCGTTCATGAATTCTTGCGTCCCTTGCGTTGAAGCTTCTGAGAGCCTCTTTATGGCTATTTCTTGCCCGTTCTTCAGCTTCCCCTGAGAAGGATATCAACGTTGTAAATCGTAACTTTTTTCTCTCGTCTCCAACATAAAGTGTTCATTCTATTACCTTATAAACATGTCCGAATCCACCCTTCCCTAGTATGTTTTCGTCGTGGAAGTTCTTCGTTGCTTTCGAAACGGTCTTGAAACTGAACAGCTGCAATTCCCTGACGTTAAGCTTTCTGGCTTTGTTTTTGTGGAGAACAATAACGGTCGAATCTGATGGATTGTCCATGCTTGCTTCGAAGTCGATTATATCTCTGGCTTTGAATCCTTTTGTGTGGAAGTTCAGACAAGAATGTGTTATCGTTTTACTAGCGAGACTGTTTTGTAATAAGCCAACGTCATTACCGAAGAAGACATTACCTTTCTTCTTGACATGAGTCCAACGCCATCCAATGAAAGCAATAAGGAAGATGGAGACAAAGCCAAGTACCGTGGGGAGGATGATAAGCAACCTTTTGTCCTTTTTCCCTTTTCCTTAAACAACGATATGATTTCAACCAATCTGAGTAAACGGATATGAACGGTGGCAAAATCAAGGAAAAACGACGAAAGTTAAAGGATTAGTTTACCTCCTAATTCTGAAGCAGCAAGGCGAATGTAAAGATCGACGCCAACGCCAGGGAACTGTTGAATATCGATCAACCCATCTCTTTCCCTCCAAAGCATACAACCGATGCTATTAGGATCGTAAGCATAAGCCACGCAAGAACAGTTTTTCGAGCACAGAACTCTGCATTCGTCGATGGCGCCAGATGGGAACTGTTCAGCAAAGTCTGGCACTTTCATGTAAGGCAACATCAAGAACACATCTCCACTATCAGCACTGCTTTCGTCGCTGCACTGCAATGGCCTTTTTCTGACGCATCCGCCCTTCCAATTCCCAGCACCCCATTCCTTTGCGTTCGATGGCTCGAACCCTCTCAGACAAGAACAGATTCTAGGAGAATCTTGGATGTTGCAGACGGCGAAAGATCCACACTTTCCATAAACGTCGCACTCGTGTATGGGAGCTATCCACACGGTGTCCCAATTCTGAGTCTGATCGTCCCACACCGTCTTGATTACGTTCCCCGAAGCATTCAAGGAGAGGATCCCGTAATTCTCGACAGGCGCCTCCATGGAGAAAACCCCCGAGCTATTCGTCAGGTTCAATCGATTAAGGTAAGGAGTGTACATATCTTTCACTCCTATCCAAATCTGCCCGTTCCAAGGCCCAGTTCTGTAGTGTGGAGTACCATTGATTTTATGCCAAGTGAAGAGTTGTGGGATTTTCAGGGCTTGAATGCCCGTTATGAAATCACCTATTTCTGGGTCAGAAGCGTTCTTCCACGAGGTCAAAGCCACCTTGCGCCCTGTGATTGTGTCGTCGACCATGGGCATCAGTGGAGGCGCGAAGTTTGCGGGGGTGAGCGAAGCTTTCCCATATTACGTGGCCCGAGGAACTTTCGATTAGGACGAGGTTCCCACTGTCTAAGAGCCGAGCGGTGGTGGGATGATCCGATGTGACGTTCGTGGACCATACGGTCTCGTTCCGACCGTCGATGAGTACGAGGTTGTTGCCGTCGCTGGATATGGCGACGGCGCCGTACGAATCTCGGAGTGGCTTGTCTCTGTTTGCAACCCATATCATTGCGCTTACTGGGAGGACGTAGAAGATTCCCAGGTAGCTATTGGTTGTGTTTTCTGGGGTGAAGAATCCCAGTTTGTACGTTCGGCCTTGAGATACGATGGTGCTGGGATCTTTAAGGGCAAAGGTTGAGTTGATCGTATCTGTTTCTGCAGTACAAGTAAGGCGAACAAGCATCATCAAGAAGACGATGATGATGATGATGATGGGGTGAGTAGTTACGAGTTTATGCTCCATTGATCTTTAGTCAAATACTGTGCGTGGATAATTAAGGTGATGAGATGAAGAAATGAAGCTCGGAATTGCTGCTATGCATAGTAGTAGGTAGCTTAGGAAAAGCTAATAATAATAGCTTTCTGCAAAGTCAACTGCATGAAGATGACAGCCTAAAAACGTTGGACTTAGCTGCAGCTGTCGAACAACCTCGGACTATTTTAAACCGTCCAAATGAATGCCCGATGATGTAAGTGAAATAAGTAAGATTATTATCAGCTGATGATGACCTTGACCGAGATTCATGGATGAGTGATGGTGACATACATTGACTTTGAATTATTCAAGCCCATCCAATTTGAAGATGAATGCATCAAAACCCAACTCAGATATTGTATGTTGCAATGCAAGAGAAAACCTATCTATGATGTCATCAAGTAACTAAAAGAAAGGGACACATAGCAACCCACCTTTTCTATCATTCATTAATTTCTGTTCATATGTTTACATCATTCAAAGTCAAGGGATGAACAGTAGCACTACTCAATGTATGGGGTTGACCTTCTTTCAGGGTGCGTAAGACTAGTAAGTAATGTGACTAATACTTGCCTTCGTAAAAAAAAGGTTCTTTATCCTTGCAACATGGTTTCTTGAAGAATGGCCTGCCTATATCTCAAAATGCTAATGGAAGGGAAGTAGAGTATGTCAGAGGAAAGATTAGGGGTGGTTCGGTACGGTATACCGTACCAAAACTGTGATACCGTATACCGTATCGAAATTTCGGTATCCAAAAAAATCATACCAATACCATACTAAAATTTCGGTATACCTTACATTTCGATACGGTATCATACCGAAATTTCGGTATGGTATCGGTATCATAACTTCTATACCATTCATACGGAGGGTTTTTTACCATGCATGTCTCGTGACTCGTTAATTCTTTGTTTCGAAATTTTTAATCAATTCAAACTCCTTAGGCCCCAATAAGATAGATCATTAATACCATTTTTCAAAATAAAAAGATTTTTTAACCTTAAATAATTTACATATTTTAGCTAATCTCCTTATTAAGACAAAAAACTTTACATAACCACAAAATATAACTTTATATACAGATTAATTAGAACGAAGCCTATCTTTAAAAAAATAGTGAAGATTAACAAAAAGTAATTGCATTGCATCTTCACGCTTTAAAAAATCATGAAAAAAACATTAAAAAGGCAAAAATTAAACGTCACTTGAGTTACATAAGTAGAATATGGCGTGCCTAATATTAGAAAGTTGTGTATAAGTTAATAATTTATGGCTAAATAAGTTTATGAAGATCTTTTTTCATTTTATATTTTTTGAAATAATATAATATATATAGGTGTGTATATATATAAAATATATTAAAAATTTTAGAAATTCGGTATTCGGTATAATCGGTATACCTAATTTTAAAAACTTTCATACCATTACCGTACCGAAAATTCTCGGTACGGTATCATACCTTACCAAAAACTTCGGTATACAAAAAATTTCGATATTTTCGATACGATAAGGACGGCTTTTCGGGTTTTTCCCCAGCCCTAGGAAAGATGTTATAATTATGTTTTCGTTAGTTATATTTTTGGTTCTTTCTTTGTTTGTGTCCTACTCTCCTGCAAATTTTTGAGGCACACGCACCAAATTGAACCTTTTGATCCAATAAATTTTCTCGAATATTCATGCTGCAGTGCAGCCCATGTGTGAAAACTTGATCTGGGCTGATATTATTCTCTCTTTATCAACCGTTATTGAATTAAATGTACATTGATCAAAGTTGGTTGCTTTTTAATGGCCCCCATTAATGAACGAGATAGATAAAGAAAGATAAGCTCCATTAGATCATCCATTGCCTTTCCCTGCATGGGCGACACGTGTGCGTCGGTGGGAGTAAGAAAATCATTTATATATTTGTTTGTCGTTTTGTTATTGGGGATTGTGAACTTTTTAATGAAGTGCTAAACCCCCAAAACATGCCTTCCCCAGTTGGGGGAAAAAACATCTGCACTTATTGAAGTCCGAGAAACTAATTACACAAATAAACACATAGTACAACGTGTACATATATGGAAAACACGTATTTATTCATGTTGTTTTGCCATCTCACTATAAATGGGATCTAAAAGTGAAACTGCGTGAAATTCAAGCAATTAATTATTTTCCATGGTTTGTAGACTGCTTGTATCCCACTATCGGCGCTCAGTCCGCTTGAATTCCATCTTACTTTCCTGAAATTATATTCGGAAAAAACAGTGAATTTGGTCTTTATTCGATAAAGGTGTGAACTTTACAGCCACTGACAGACACCAAAACACGCACACTGCTGCTTCTTTTATCTCATTTGATTTCTCTACGCCGCCCCGTATAACGGAGGTGGAAGAGAGTTAGCTAGTTTCGAGCTGATTCTGCTTTCACTTGAGCTGCTTCTGTCTGTTCTGAAGGTTGTTCTTGGATTCTTTTTTTTTTTCAAAAAAGAAAAATTTACCTTTGGGAGTAGTTGAATGCTGGTTCCACGCTTTTCTTGGAGTCCGTCTTTATTTTTCGTGATTTTTTTTTTTTTACTTTTTTTCTTTTTCAGTTATTCTTGTACATTGAATTTAGGAGAAGTTCACTTGCTTGTCGTGTTTTCTTGGCTATGCTAAGTTTTCAGTTCGTCAGCTTTATTACTCGATGTTTGAAGAAAGATGTTCAAATGCAGGTTGGGCTGGTGATAGGATCGTGGTCAAGGAGGTGGGGTGGCTGATTATGAAGAATATGAGTTTTCGAAATTATAAATTAGAGGGCTTGCGTGGAACGAAGAGGATGACACAGCTGCCGTTTATGGGAGTTGTTTGTACAGTAATGTTGTTCATTATATATAGGAGCACGCAGTATCAGTATAGACAAACTGAGGTATTGCCCGTTGCAGATATGCTTTGGTGGCTTATTGTGCTCTTGATCCTCTTAAGACTAATCTTATCGTTTTGGTTAGCAATTTTGTTGACTTGGATTTGTTTTTGCTTGACTTGATTAGATGGAGTCAAAGTTGGATCCATTCTACCAAATGAAGGTTTGAAATGGATGTTCTATTTCTCCTCCTCCTCCTCCTCTTCTTCTTCTTCTTCTTCTTCTTCTCTTCTCCACAAATTCAACTTCTTGTAACTTATTGTTTGTTTCATTCTAGGACACGCATGTAGGTAATAATTTGATTAGATTGCCTCGTGGAATAATTGAAGCCACATCAGACCTGGAACTGAAGCCTTTATGGAGCAGTTCCATGGCTCAGGTAAATTTGACGATGAACTCAATAAGTGCATTTTTTTTTATCTGGTACAACTTATGCTTCGGGTCTTTGCAGAAAAGTGTTCGAACGTGTCGCTATTTGCTTGCGATGCCTGTTGGAATAAAACAGAAGAAGAATGTTAATGCTTTAGTTCAAAAGGTATGATGATTTAAATTTTCATAATATGAGTTTCAAACATCATTGATCAATGATCACAAATGTGGCCCTTTGTCGTTAGCCTCCTAATATTTCGAAATTCAGTTTCTCCCAGAAAATTTTACAGTTGTTTTATTCCATTATGATGGAAACCTGGACGGGTGGTCGGACCTTGAGTGGAGCAGGAAAGCCATACATATTGTTGCTCACAACCAAACTAAATGGTGTGACATACAAATCTCTCGTTGTTTTAGAATTTGTGTTGGGTCATTTTTGGATTTCATTACCATCTCTATTGATGCAAATGACATTCGAGCACTGTGAGGTGCATATCTGCTGCGTGACCATCTTGTTATTTCCATGCTTAGGTGGTTTGCAAAACGATTTTTACATCCAGCTGTAATTTCTGGTTATGATTACATTTTCCTCTGGGACGAGGATCTCGGGGTCGGGCATTTTCATCCCCCGAAGGTAACATAGTTGGTTTGCAGCTTACGAAATACTCAGTTAATATCACTATTTCCCAATACCCTGTTTTGTCCTCTTGGCCCGGCCCTTTCCATCCTCAGGTACCTTGAGATTGTAAAATCACAACGATTCGAGATATCACAGCCAGCTTTGGATCCCAATTCCACCCGGTATACATCATAGGATAACAATAAGAAAAAAAATGAAAAAATACCACAGGTATGTGCAATATTCTGCATGTGCAACGTTTGATTTATTAGCCCTTTTACCTTACTTTTCTGATTCTTGTAATGTATATACTCCATGTTTAAGCAGAAGGGTGTATGATCGCAGAGGTAGTACCAAGTGTTCGCGCGATAGCGAGGGGCCACCATGCTCGGGGTAGGTTATCTTCACTCTTTATACTATCTCGTTCTTTTGCTTCTTGAAACTCATTTTCTTGCCAAAAGATCCAAAGAAATTCTAGGAACTAAACGAACAGTTTGGACAGAGTAATTTATCTTCTGCTTTGTAGATTCTTGCTAATAGCTTGATATTTGCAGATTTGTTGAAGGTATGGCTCCTGTATTTTCGAAATCAGCATGGCAATGTGTCTGGCATTTGATACAGGTATCTTTGTTGCGTCTTTTCATACAAATATTTTGGTGAACTTCGGATAATTCACCAATGAAAATTGGTCCACTTCTCTCCTTGATTAAATCCCATTTACGAACTTCGTATCATGATTGTTGACGCGAAAAATAGGATCCCTGCGCTATCCCTCTGACAGTATTTTCTTATTCAGAACGATCTCGTTCATGGTTGGGGAATGGACATGAAACTTGGCTACTGTGCACAAGTAATGTTTTCTGAGAAGTTGTTGTTTACTCTTAGGACCCTTATGATTGTTCTGTTCTAGTATAACATCAACTTTGCAGGGCGATCGTTCGAAGAAGGTTGGAATTGTTGATAGTGAATACGTTGTTCATGAGAGCATACAGACTCTTGGTGGGCGATCTGCTGCGGCCTCCACAAAGGTGATCGATCAATCATTTTATTTCTTGGACATAGGCATTCTTCACTAAGCACTAAACTTTGTCGAGTTTCTGATGGATGGCTACGTACGTTTATCATGTAATGGTTTCAAATGCTCCAATGATTACACTGAACTTCCTATGTTTGTCATTGTTGCATGGCAGGACCCGAATAATGCACTGAAGAATGTGAGGGTAAAGCTTCAATTTCTTTCATAGTCTAATAGCTGAATCAATTAAAAGGAGTTCTGATTGTTTGTTTCCTTCTCTTTTTGTTGCCTTTCATCTTCTTCGTACAGAGGCACAAGGTCGATGCAAGATCAGAGGTGCTTTGCTTGTTACATTTTTTCATGCTTTTTGTTTTATTTATTTCTTACTTGAAAAATATGCCACACACAGATAGATAGATGGATAGATAGATAGATAGATAGATAGACAGACTATAATAGCAGGAAGATTGTGTCATTGGCAGATTAGGAGGCAATCCACAATAGAACTACAAACGTTTAAGGAACGATGGGAAAATGCAGTACAAGAAGACAGAAAGTGGGTCGACCCATTTTACGTTGGAGGAAATCGGCGGCGTCCTGACAAAACTAAACGATCTTAGATTCTTGTCATGTTCTTGTAATTTCGAGGCAGATAATAAAAAGAATTTTATTACCGTTTCCAAAATGGGTTTTAAATCTTCAATGCTACATACTACTGTGCCTTAATTCTTTCTGTATTAAAAACTACTTCATACCACAATGTTCATCAACCCAAAAAATGATGAACAATCTCGAGAACAAAGCAAATAAACGTAACATCCGAATTTCTTTCTACGAATAATATAAAACAGGGTGAATGTTACACGTATTAGGTTGATAAATGTTTCAGAGATTTTCATTTAGTAAAAAAGCTTAAGGAGGATTACACTTTCAAACACGCTCAATACAAGTCTTAAACAGCAACCTCAAACTTCATTGTAACCCAAAAACATAATCAAGCAATCTTTTCATGTTCCTTTCTTCTTCTGGTCTTTGGATTGTTTTATGTCTTTGGTAAACATTCTTGGAGCGATGGCCATGGCCATGAGCTCTTGGAAAAGCAGCTTACAAGCATACGGAATATGAACCTGCCATGAAAGGAAAATCAAGGCTCACCAAATAAAACAAAATAACGACACAAGTCGAAGACATTAAAGAGACAACAAAAAAATTGAGTACCTGAACAATGTCCGTTTTGTTCTTGCATCCTCTGCATTCGAATGAATTCTTCTTAAGGTTAGCAATTGCTATCAGACCACACTGCTCACACACGTGGATTCTGTAAGCATCGCTCTGATCGAACAACCTCTCTTTCAAAAAGTGAGCTGCGCCGTGAGCAATCATGCAATCTCTCTCCATCTCACCGAACCTCAGCCCACCATCGCGGGACCTACCCTCGGCTGGCTGTCGTGTGAGAATCTGAACGGGCCCTCTACCGCGAGAATGGATCTTATCATCAACCATATGCTTCAGCCTCTGATAGTAAGTTGGGCCAAGGAATATCATAGCAGTAAGCTTTCGACCAGTGTGACCATTGTACATTGTCTCAAAACCACGCATTTGGTAGCCACATTTGTGAAGAGCTTTGCTGATGTTATCCACGGTGACATCCGTGAAGGGAGTTGCATCGCCTTCTTTGCCCATGTGGGCTGCAACTTTCCCCATGACACATTCGATGAGTTGACCGATGGTCATACGAGAAGGAATAGCATGTGGGTTCACAATAATGTCAGGCGTGATTCCTTCTTGGGTCCATGGCATGTCTTCTTGAGTGTAAGTCATCCCTATCGTTCCCTTCTGACCATGGCGACTACTAAACTTGTCGCCGATCTGAGGTATGCGTACAGATCTTACCCGCACCTTCACAAACCTTAACCCATCAGCATTAGTGGTGAGGAGAACCTGATCCACCATGCCATTTTCACTGTGACGCAGGCTAGTGCTGTGATCACGTCTTGTGTATCTGACAGCTTGGCCTTGAGCTTCATCGCCTGTTATTGGGGTGGTTTTACCGATGATCACATCCTCACCAGAGACTCTAGTACCTGGTGGAGCAAGCCCATCGTCGTCTAGTTTATCATACGAGCCATGGCGCATGCCCATGGTGTTAGAACGATCAGGGCGGCCAAAGTCCTCTTTGACGAGAGTGCCCATCTTCTTCTCCTCGTCTCTATATGATCGAAAAAACAGAGACCTGAAGAATCCACGATCGATCGATGATTGGTTCATGATGACGGAATCTTCTTGGTTGTATCCTGAATAGCAGGCAATGGCAACAATAGCGTTGATTCCAGCGGGAAGTTGCCTAAAATGCAGATGCTCCATGGCTCTAGTGGTAACAAGAGGCTTTTGAGGGTAATATAGCACATAAGCAAGAGTGTCCTGGAGCGAATTGCAAGTACAGAAATTTCAGTAGATAAAAATAAGAAAGTTAACCCAATATACGGTGAACAATTAAATCACAAACCATTCGGAATTGGTAATTGGTTACGTAGATACCCATGGCTTGCTTTCCCATAGCAGACTGATAGGTGTTACGTGGAGACTGCGGATAGGGGAAAAGATTTGGTCAGAATAAGCGTAGAGATGGAACTCGAAAATCAAAGAAAGTGTAGAGATGGAAATAACCTGGTTGTGATCTGGAAATGGGATAATTGATGCACAAACACCCAAAATCAAGGATGGGTGAATCTCACAGTGGGTATAGGTGTCAGAATAAGCGTCACTGGGGTTTATTCTTGCACTTACGAGATCCTAACAAAAAAATTGAAGCATCGCAGATCAGATTCCAATTGAGCATCTTGGTGACTACAAACCTGAGAACACTCACACTAATTGTCATGGATATCATAGTTGTTTCTTCTTCTTCAGTGTCAACATATTCGATAAATCCTTTTGCAACCAAGTCATGCCATCCACCATCATCTGGTGATTCCTGGTAACGTGCGGATGAGAAAAGGTATTAGTTCATTGACCGAACCAAAGGCATGGCAGAGAACAAAACATAAGTTGAGAGAATGAAGGTCTAAGAAACAAACTCTTAGTTGCAAGGCTCTGATATCCTTCTTCTTTATAAGAAGCCTTTGCTTTTCCACAATAAACAGAGGGCGACTGCACCTACCATAATCTGTATATATCCGGAGCTCTTTCAAACGAATATCACGAACCACCCCAACTTCAGTGTTAACATCAACCTGTTTGGAGAAGAAAAAACCAGATTCAGTTATCAGGAAAGCTTGCATTTTTTCACGTAGAAGAGATGAATAGAAAATGGAATAGCTTCTTACACGTCTTCTAAGTCGTCTCAGGGTTGACACCAACATTTCAGGGTTGCGGTGAATACCAACCCAACAACCATTCACAAAAATCTTAGTTGCTTGAGGAATCACAGCAGGAGAGATTTCCTTAAATCAAACAGAATTATCATCGATGAATTTTTAAGTAAAGGATAAGAATCATCCAAACAAAGTGAAGTCATCATCATAATCCGTGATGCACTCACCTCAAAGTTCTCAGTACCCCATTCCTCCAAAAACTCTAAAATTGGATATGCCGCAGAACCAACTGTGATGTAGACCATCAAAGCAAGGTTTTTGACCAATCCACATGCCTATAATAAAGCACAACATGCAGAGATTGGTTAATAGAAAATGAATAATACATATGACGATGAACCGAACTGTAAATGTAAACACAGCATAGGCAGGCTCACTTGTCCTTCGGGAGTCTCTGCAGGACACATCATTCCCCATTGTGAATTGTGCAATTGTCTTGGTTTTGCCAGTTTACCTGCGCATAGGAATAGGTGCATATAAGATTGACAAAAGAAAGTCATGCAAAACCTTACATAAACGTAATTATGAGGAACTTTGAATTCATATCATCAACAGTGAACAAAAGAAAACTGAAAATGGGTACTAACCTTCACGGCCTATGGGAGAGTTTAGTCTTCTCAAATGTGATAAGGTAGACGCGTAAGTCAAACGATTTAACACCTGAAATATGTATCAGAAGCACTGTTAGAATTACAGTGCATGCATTTACGGACAAACTTCAGAGTAAATCTTGACAAGTACAGATCACAACCAACCTGTGAAACACCAGCTCTTGTACCAGCAGCATTGGCTTGGCCCCAGTTTCCAGTTGCAAGTGAGTATTTCAGTCCACTTGTAATGGTTTTTGCTTTAATAGCAAATTGTAAATTCACGTCTTTGCCATTATCTACACACTGTAGGGGTTTAGACACATGCAAATGGTAAGTATGACATTCGTCCCTGCAGTGACCATAAACTGCATAACTGTAATGAAGTCAATAACCTTTTGGACATAAGATCTCACATCCCTGGTGAGCTTTCTGAATAGCTGCCCAAAAGATAAGAGAACTCAAATGATTTAGATTAAGGTCATATTTTCCGAGACCATAAACATGTCAAGAACTACAGACCATTCTAAATAAGCCACCAAGCAAAGGACCGGCAAGATCCAATCTCTTATTGCCATAGTGGTCTCGATCATCTTCTGACCTCCGCCCAAGAGCACAGAGCAGAAGTCGGTGGATGATATACCTAAAGGAAGGGTAAGATGGCATACTAATCATTAATGGAAAATCAAAATGAAATGTGATAGACGACCATAATGATAACTACTCACCCAAAATAGTACGCTTTTTTAGTCTCACAGTACTCCCCAACACCAACATGTGGAAGCATTTCCTTTTGAAGAATTTCTTTCGCATACCTACAGAGACCAACGGAAACAATCAATAAAATAGAACAAACAGAAAAACTAGATCAACACTAGAAATCAGCAGCACAAACTTGATTCTTTTCTCTCTGGTGACACCAACAGTGGCTCCTCTTTTCCCGATGTAATCGAGAGCGACCTGAATCAGCATAAGGATATGTTGAAACAAGAAACTGGATAAAAGTGAAGCATGGACATAAAAGCATTCGCATGAGAACAAAGCAGAACTCCATGTAGATAGACTGTCAACAAACTAAAGTAAAGCAAAACTGAAATAACAAATGAATCACATTAACCTGTTGATTCTGAATCACAAATGCTTCTTCCAGCGAGGGTCGCAGCAACTCCATCATTTGAGTGTCTTGAAAATTGTAGCAGATATGCTCTAATATGTCCTTATCAGCAACGAATCCCAGTGCTCTAAACACAATGATGATTGGAATCTCTGTGCGGATATATGGAAGAGTAGCCCTTATATACTGGCCTGATGAACCCTGCAACACGTGCAAACATGGCTATCAGCTACAGAAGGGAACAGCGACAAATATTGAAAGTCCACACCCACAAAAGGAAAGAGAGAATCAAATTGGTCATGGTCTCGTGGTCATTACCCCCTTAGCACTAGTTCGAGAAAGCATTCTAACAAACATCGTACTAGGTGGCCTGTTCTGAGTCTCAGCCATTGATCGAACTTCGGCTACGTAGGCATATTTGTTGGGTTGCCTCTTTTTAAAAACATAGACATGATTGGTGCTCATCTTCTCCTGGGCAATCAACACCTTTTCACTTCCATTAATTATGAAATAACCACCCTGGTCGTAGGGGCACTCCCCCAACTCCGTTAAATCCTTCTCAGAATTTTGGTACAGTGTACAATAACTTGAACGGAGCATTGTAGGAACCTGTCAAAAAAGAGAATGTTTTTCAAAATTCATTTTACCAAAATAAATACATTCTGTCGGCTATCCCTTGGAATGGAAAACAATCAACCTTCCCAATGAAGACTTTAGTGAAATCTTGTGTCTCAGTAACTTCTTCTCCGTCATGGCCTTTCCTAATGACCTTCTTGCTGACATCCACGTACAATGGAGCTGAATACGTCAAATTTCTCAGCCTTGCAGCTTTAGGAAACAAAGTTGCCGTTTCTCCATCAGATTCTGTCATCATTGGTTTGCTGAGGTATATTTGACCAAAACTGATCTTATAAATAGTCTGTAATAATCAAAAGAAAACATTAGATCATCTAACAGGGAAAAACCAATCTTTTCATTTTAATGTCACTACTTTCATTGCATGTGTAGTTCTTCGATTCAATTCTGAATCAAAGACAACAACTTGACAAAATTACAACGCAGAAATGCTGCAAAAACAGTAGAGGCACTCATGTTTCCAGCAAAGTGACAATGCATAATTTGTAACTTTTTTCCGCAAGCGAGTTGATCCACGCCATTTAAATATCTTACTCATTTCCTCACACTAATTCTGCCACCAAGCAAAATAAAGCAATCCATCCAACCCGCTGAGACTTACCATCAAAAGAAAAAAAAAAGAAACAGATTTTTTGTAGAATCCCTCAATGTATAACTGTTTTAAGATCATGACCCACCACAGAGAAAATAATGCATTTTTGCTGGAATCCTTCCCTCAATCTAAAATTTCAGTAGTAAAATTGTTAACTCGCTTGTACAATCACATCACATTTCTTCTAATTGTGTCGACATCTTCAGGAACCAGAAACTAGCTACTCCACTAGAAAGCCACTTTAACCCAAACCCTTACTCCCCCTGCATTTCTTCTCAAGGAGTTCCTTCAACTTCTCAAGCGTTCAAAAAACATCATAACCGTAAATAAAAGTCCAATATCAAAGCGTCCACAAATCACAACAAAATCCAAGCAAAACCAACAACATCAACCTCGGCAAAGTCCGGCTGATGTCCCGGATTATGCTGAGACTCGGGTCGGATTTCAATATCAGCAGCCTCGTCGACGATTTCCTGCATTGTGTTCTGAATGAACTCGTCAAACGAGTCCAGCTGCTGACGCACGAGACCCTTCTCCTCAAAGTAAGCGCTTATCACTGCCCACGCATCCTCCTGCGTTATTTCCTCCTCCTCATCGTCGTACTCTTCCTCGTTATTGTACCCTTGATTCTCATAGTATTCTTCTTCCAAGTCCATTTGTCCAATCCAAGCTTTTTTAATTTCGAATTTACAGATTCAATTGAAGTCTATAACAGAGCTTCGAGGAGTCAATTGTACTCCCTAAACCTTCGGCACTCTGTGCCCTAACGAAATGAAAGAGGGCGAGAGAGAAAAGTGATTTTCGTCGCAGGTGCTGCTCTATATATAGAGAGGTCCGAGGCGGTTTCTACGGCCTACATACAGTTTACTTACCATACAATACAACACTGATTTCCTCTTTATTATTTTATTTTTTTTAATTTGGGCTTTAACCAAGAAGCTCATTTTATTAGGCCTATTCAAGCCCATTACATAGATTTTCAATTATTTTGTATTAACGCGGCAGGCTTAATCACTTCTCTCACAACACCACCGCCGCCGCCACCTGCCGCCGACGAAACGGTGTCGACGTCGCCGAATTCTCCGATAAGGCATTTCGCCGTCGAGCCCACCAAGGATTCGCCATGTATACGAAAGCACTTTAAATTTAAGCTAAAATGTAACCCCTCTCTGTCTCTATATAAGCAAGCGCGTTTGTAATAACAGAATCACCGATTTTCCTCCACCTGAAAACCGTATCCACAGCAAGTTTGCAGATCACCTTCACTCGATCCTATCCCCTTATATATACAAACCCTATATATGTACATATAAAGGTTAGGACTTTTAATCCATTCGAGGAAAAAAAAACTGATCAGCGCTTCAACATATAACAATGGCGGGTCCACCGAAGTGGGATAACCGTGAAAAGTGAGCTTTATATGGCGTGGCCTTCAATTATTACTTTTTCGAATAACTAATTCTTTTGGGTTTTTTACGTGTTCAGGTTTGAGGAGCACGTATACGAATACTTGAAGAAGACAAACAGGCACCAAACTGCTGCCGTCTTCGCCAGAGAGGCTGGGCTTGACATGGAGAAGCCATGTATATATATATATATATATATATATATATATATATATATATTAGTTGGTGAATGCAGTCTTGAAATCCCCTTTTTCCCTTTTCTCAGGTGTTCTTGATATTCCTGAAGGGCTTCTGAAAGAATGGTTTGGGATATTTACTGATATACACGGAGATGTCTTTACGACCAAACTCTCTGCACAGCCTTTGGTACGTAGTAATAATAATGATTCACTCTTTATTCATGATATTGGACTGGATATTGTATCTGTGATTGTTGATGATAAATGTGCGTTCTCTTGTATTAAAGGGTCGACCACCAAGCCACCGAGAATTCCCCTCCTCTTCTCAGGTTTTTGTATATATTTAAGCAGTTCTAACTTCTAATCTAACATACATTCGTGTTGCAAAATATGATTTAATTTGATGGTGTTTTTGCATTTATGTATAGGACTTTAGGAGGGCACAAGGTGGTCATACGAAGCAGATTCGCAGGAAAAGGGTGATTCAGACGAAAGAGTAGAACGGAACTTCGCTTATTCCATTGCTGTGCATGTTTCTCTGCTGCGTTTGTTTTTGCTAAGTTTCTTTCAAATTCTTTGGTCTCCTTAAGGCCCTTCAGTTTGCTTCGGATTAGCGTAGGCTTCTACAATGTCTTTCATGTAGAATAGCTAGCTAATCGAACAACACAATGATATGTCCTGCGTACTCTTCAACATAATCTCAACAGATCTGAACTTTATAATTCTGAGAACACTTGCTCGATTAACAACAGTGTTTTAATCTCCAGGGACAAATTACAAGACCGTCCTTCTAATGGTCTTTGGACATTACGGTATTAGGCCAACTTATTGCTCTGTATGTATGTATATTACTAAGTAGTCTTTTGAGTTGATTTGATGGGAACTAGGATAAAATGGTTGATTCCCAGAATTCGCCGTCGTCACAGGCGATATAATGAAGTAGCTACACCAAAAAGTTATCTCCTTTTTTCCGGGTAACTTCGTTTTATTAATAACCCATCGTTTCTTGCAAAGAAACAAACAAGATTGGGTAGTACCAAGTGACGGAATTACGACGAACCACGTGTAATAAAAATTGAAAAAAAAGCAGATAAACATTTACTGTTAATTATCTCGAAGTACACAAATCTATAGCCTTCTACAACGTCTATACGTGTCACCTTCCCCCAACAGGTGTATCCATTCCCTCCTCTTATATAAACCCTCCCAACCTACAATATTATAATAAGCAAAAGCAATTCATCAGCTCACATAAATCTTTAACTAGAAAGCCAAAGAGCAAAAGAGAGAAAACCTTCAGCCAAGCAAAAAAGAAAAAAATGGAAGCAATGTCCTTCGCCGCAAGAAGCACAGTTCTCAGCATCTCCAAGTCCTTCCCCAAGAACAACAGTCCCACTTACCTTACCCTTCGTCCCAAATTCTCGAGGGTTCGCTTCACCACCGTCGCCAGCCAATCTCAGGTACCTATCTATCTATGGCTGTAATGACTTTTTTCGACGTCTGTTTTGGTCTTACGTATGTTAAAACTTTGATCTATGAAAGGGACGACAACAAGTGTCGGAGAACGCAGAGGATGCTAAGAAGAAGTTCTCAGAAACCACCGACTCGCTGAAGCACAAGACCAGCGATGCCACGGATTCGGCGTCGCACAAAGCCAACGGCGCAGCCCACGAGGTGAACGATAGGGCCAAGGGGGCGCCGCCCAACAGACGAATGAGAAGGCCAAAGAGACGTACGACGTCGCTTCGGGAAAAGCCGGCGATTTGAAGGATAAGACTCAGGAAGGCGCCGAGAACGTCAGGGAGAAGGCCATGGATGCTGGGAACGACGCCATGGAGAAGACGAGGAATGCCGGGGAGAGAGTGGCCGACGGAGTTTCGAACGTCGGCCAGAATGTGAAGGAAAACGTGATGGGCGCCGGGGAAAAGGTTAAGGAGGTCGCTGAGAACGTTAAGGACACGGTGATGGGGAAATCAGAGGAAGTTAAGAACGAAGCAGAGCATGAGACTAAGAAGCATAGCGACAAGTACTAATTGTTTAGTTTAATAATAAAACGATTACTGTTTGTCGTAATTATGTAATATCGTGTACTTTGTATTTGAATGACGAATAATACACACTTTGATCTATTATATGATCTTTACCATCATATTCAAGAATACTACAGATGAATATCCGTGGTGTCGTTGCCTTCTTCATCGTCGTCATTTGTAACAGTACGCAGCATAGTATAATAGCTCGACCATTTGCACTTGTAATGTGCGCTATATAAAGTTATCTCTTATCCTTCGGTAGAAGGATTTGTTAAATGTTCCAATCGTTGCGAAGAACAAAGAAGAATGGTAAAACCACGTCGTGCAAAGTATAAATCAAAGAGTACGCACACACATCTATTGTCTTCTACCACGTGTACATGTCATGTGTCTCCTTGATTGAACACAGAAATAATCAGCCAGATAATCTTTCTGAAAGAAAGGCGAAGAGTAAAAAGCGTCGACAACATGTAAGCACTGAACTTGTCGAAAGCCCATGAGAGAGGCTGAGCATATGAGAGTAAGAAAAAAGATAGGAACAAGTATCAACTTAAATATGTTTTGCAATGCATTCTGTAATTTGTATAATATAATATCAAATAGTACACTAAGGCCTTTGTCACCATTAACTCAAAGAGTACAAAAAAAAAATATATAAAGAAATAAACTCAGTCATCGCTGCTGTAATCACCCGAAACCATAGAGTCCGAGCTTTCATTGTCCGATTCATCGTTGATATGCTGCTGCTGCTGCTGCATCGAAGGTTCAAAACCAGCCTCTTCATCTTCTTCATCTTCACTCAATTGTCTTGCATTAGTATCAGCAGCAGCATAGCTCGACGATCCCCACTTCTCAAATCCGTATAGATTTTCAACACCATTATCATCAGACTCATCGACTTCAATGCTAGGACTATTAGCATCATCGTCGTCCCTTCCAGCCATGGTATTTGTGGTTTCCATGTTGACAAACTCCAAATCATTAACAGAGACAGATCTTTCCACGACATTCTTGGAGGTGCCTTGAGCGTTGTTGTTGCTGACTGCTTTGGTATCCTCCATCCTCCTCTTTCTCAAAGTTCTTGGACCCCTACCATGAATCTGCCCTTGTGCTATTGTTCCTTGTTGTTTAAGCACTTCTGCCAATGAATTGCCTTGTTTCGTGCCACGCTTGCCAGGGTTTGACGATGAGCCCTTCTGTGACTTGCCACGTGGGCGCCCACCGCCTCGTCCGCGAAGAACTTGCTTTGATCCCGAGCTTAGAGGAGTAATATTTCGCTTCTCAACTTTTATGGATCCATACCTATCGAATTCCAATTTATCTTGCTCCTTGGTGTAACCACCATTCCTTGAGGTCAGCTTCTGTAAGCATAAGAACAAACTTGAGCATTAGTTAGCGAGAGAGAGAGAGAGAGAGACTAAAACCTGAAGAGCTTTGACGTTCTTCTCATCACGAGGCTCAACCTTCATATCTGGAGTGTAGGCGATGCAGCCATCCAAATCGAGCAACCTTAAAGCCACAGCAGCACTAGTTATAGGTATCCACGGAAGGTGATCTTCAGCATGCTTGGATGATGTGTAATGGCACAGCAGTTCTTCATTGGTCTCAAAGTTAGCCGAGAGATACTCGCGTCTTATTGAGCCCTCAAAAATAGTCAGCAGCTGCAGAACTTAAATGAATAAAATAAATGAAGTACGAAAACGAATACCCAGAATTGCTATGAATCAGACCTCTAGTAGTTCGCCAATTGAGGAAGATTTCTGCAGTTTTTTACCCCACATACCCCGATGCTCTTCGGTCCAAGAAGAGTGAAACGCCTCCGATGGAACATAAACCTATAGGATATGATGATGTAATGATCAACTTTTTTAGTACATGCAGCAATCAAACAGCGTACACAATTTGGATCATACCTCAAGTAAATTGAGCAAGGACCTTATCAATCTGACTCTCACTGGAGTTTTGTTTTTGAGAGTAGTGCCAATCGTATCAATAAAAGTATCTACACTCATAAACTCGTCCGGGAACTTTTCTACATACCCACCCTCACCGTTGCTCAGGCCACAGGAACATGTTTCTTCATCTGTTTCGTAGGTATCGAGGCAAGAGTCACAAATTCCCAGAAGAGGCAGGCAGCGCTTAACGCCATAAGCCATACCACGTAAGATTGGTGGGTCATGACATTCTTCCCACGTCCAAAATAGTAAGTCGTTGTATCTTTTCAGGAGCTTCCTTCGCGATTTCTCGTTCTGCCCAATTTCAATTCTGAAAGAATGAGATGGCTCTAATCGATCAGAACCTGCACTACACACTATGCCATTCGGGCTATCTCCGTTTGTGCAATCAAGGTCAGGAACACCTTCACAAATTTCCTCTACACCAACATTTCGGCAGTATATATCACGAAAAAATCGATTCCTTTGCACACCCGCCTTGAAACGAAATTCAATCTTTTGCAACATATTATGTAAATGAGATTCTCTGGTTCCACGAATGTCCAAGGATAACACAAGTGCGTCAAATGCCTGAATGTAGAATCCAAAGGTAAAATATCAGACGGCACATAGATTTATATAACTTCTGATGGATAAGCAGATAGATATAATCGTTCAAATTGGAAACAGATAATCTAAAACATTAAACTTTCAATCCGAAGCAAAGAAGCCTAAAACTATTGTCTGATGATGATAGTCATTGTTTTCTACCTGATAATTCACACATACATTACTTCTATAATGTTCTAGGATAAATGAGCTGGAAGGGACAAGGAGCAAAATTATGACAAAAGACATCTTACCTTCTCTGAATCAATGAGTTTCAAACATCCACTAGGTGTTTCCACAAAGATTCTGCCACAACCAGAATCAACTGCCGTGTCCGAAGCAATGAAATGCCAATAACGATTCCTCCTCCTATCTTGGCCCAGAGGCAAAGACCTGTAAACGTGCATCTCTTCTGCTTTGTGGCCTATGTAGGATTTCAGCATCAAGCGAGAGCGCTCTGTGGTAAACCCTGAATTGAATTGACCCAAATCTGTGTCTTGAGGAGGATTATCAATGGAATTACGAACATCCTCTGCCACAGAAGGCTCGCGCTTCTCATCCAATTGGTTGTTTTTGTTTTCAGCAATAACCCTAGGACTAATGCTACCAATACCCTCTGTTACAGCATTGAAAGAAGAATCACAAACCTTGGGAGGGATCTCCTCCCTCATTCGCCTTTTATCAAATTGAGCTTCAGCCCACATTTGCTTTTTAAGTGCATTTGCAGCATCTTGACGATCCTGCAACAGTCTCTTTGTCAGGAACATACAATTCATAAGATTTTCATTTCTAATATTTTAACTTCTAAACTCCAGAGCAGAAATTCAGACCTCCAGAATGACACGAATGGTGTTCCCTTCGTTGGCTACACCAACTAAGGCCACCAATGCATCGAGACGCTCCTCAACAGTTAAATCTGAGTATTCACCTTCAGTGAGTCCTTGGACCCAGGGCTCACCTAATTTGTTGCCTTCAACTTCAAAACTTTGATCGACATTAACCTGACCAATATCTTCTGCAACAATAAAAAACAAACCGGCATAAATAAAGATTTGCAGTTTCTATCACAAGTTCCTGAGAAACCCAAAAACAAAATAATACACATGTACACATAGTTTTTAGATTTCTTACCTACAGGATTGGCACAACTATCAAGGGCACCACTATCGAGGATTTTATCCTTGACATTACCAGGAATGGAGCAAGCATCATCACATTCAATGCTTTTGTTAGCTTCGGATGGAGTATTAGTTAAGGCAGCAATTTCTACACCTTCTGCAACATCGCCACCATCTGAATCATCATCTCTGTCTTCCTCATCAGCATTCTGGCCAGCCAAGAAACCATCAGTATACTTCTGTATCTTCTCCTTTGCCTCAGCAATTATTGATTCAGCATCAGCAGGATCCTTCCTAAAAGCTGGACGCACGCAGTATGTCGAAGGTGCAGTTCTTTCAAAGAGTATTGGATCCCTTGACAAGGCAACAGATATTGACGCCTCAGGAGTCTTACTTGTAGTTAAGTCTCGAAGGCCAGATTTCTGCGATAACACACATTAGGAGTGCAGAAAAGGGGACACGGTACTTTAAGTACTTGAGCTAACTATTTCGGTTACCTGAATCTTATCCGCAATGTCAAGGACATTCAGCCCTTTACCTCCTTCTAGAGCAAGCACATGGTAGGCGGCAAACTTCACAGTTCCGGGCGTCAACCTATGACGTGATTTACGTTGCAGGGTTAATCCTTTCTCATTCATTAGGGCAACAGCATGCTCAGCAGCTGACCCATTTCTTAGAGTCGAAACGATGTCCTCAGAACCTTTTAACTGCACGAGTAGCAGTGACAGAAATTCTAAGATAATGATCTCAGTAAATTTAATATACTGTGGACATTACCAATTTCATCATTTACTGGCCAACTAAATATCATAAGTAGCAAATATATGGTTGCCAATATATAACCTCATTACTATCAGCAGCACCAGTACCATCAACGCCCTTTTTCTTCACCTGTGGTCCAAATCCAGCAGAGAGTGCAAACTGCCTTAATATTTCAGGCCAAGTCAACGGATTTATATTCTTCTGCCAATTACGTATGTCAAAGCCCCACAAGTAAGCCTGCCAGGACAGCACAAGATGAACTTCAGCCACTGTGTGAACACAATATTAATTAAAGTACTATGAGAAGGCATCGAAGATAATTCATTACCCCTTCAACGATGTGAGGATGCCCGCCTTCTGGATTGACAGCAGTGTACTGATTGGTGCCCGGACCACCTGATGGTGTTCTGACAACATCTTCGATATCCTTTACGATAAGTTTCAGGAGAGAAATATGTACCTCAGCAAGCAACCTCGAATCCTGTTTAAGTAAAAGCAGTCGTAAAATATCTATCTATGAATGATTAAAATTGGAAAGTGAAAGACAAATCAACTCACCAAGTCATGGAAAGCTTGTATGAATTCATCAAGTGCAAAAGTCCCAACCTCAAGAATGTCAGAAAATGTGACACAGAACTTCCATACCTGAAAGCATTCCTAATTAGAAGTCTGATTTTGTAAATTTGAAAGTAAAGTACCGGCGCAGCGCATCCTTTGTTATCAATAAAAAAAAGGTTTCATTAAAACTGCAATTAAAAAATCAAGTCATAATACCATGAGCAGATTCCCAACATTTTCCTCCGAATTAATCCAAGGTTGAATGGCAAATGGCTTTCTCAACTGCACAGACTTCGGAGGAAATTCACATAGAGATTCTGAAAAAGAAAATATTAGAATAAAAACCAAGACACATGAACAATGCTATGGGACGAACGGAACTACAAACACATCCTAGAAACAAATCCACAGCAAATGCTAGATGTTCCGGAAACTAGCGCATAAAAGCATTGACCAAAATTATGTTAAAAGGGGAAAAAAGAAACAAATAACTACAGAATGTGCTTGCATACCGTAATCAACACCTACCTCGCAATAACTCAAGATTTTGCAAAGTGTCATGGTCCAGAGACGCGATAGAAGGCAGCCCTTTGTCTGACGCAGCCAACTCCATCAGTTCGAGGCGTTCATCCTCTATCAATTCCATGGACTCTTTAGCAATTTTGCGGGCTGTAGCTCTCTCCACGGCAGCTTTTTGCCTCAGTGCTTCCTTCTCTCTGCGATTTTCGTCCTTCTGTTTTCTCCTTTCCAGCTGTGAAGAGATGTAAAATCATGTAAACAATTATAAATAAAATCACGAAGAGGCAACATGTTTCAAAATGGAAATACACATTACCCTTAAACGTTCCTTCTCCATAAATTTCTCCCTCCGTTCCATTTCTCGACGCTCCTCACGCTGATATTTCTCTTCAAGCCTCTGTTGTTCTCTTATCATCCTCTGTTCTTCTTTACGTCTTTCACGATCCTGACGCTCCGTCTCTTTTCTCATTTGATCCTCAATCTGAAAAAAAGGATCAATTCAGATTTTAGCTACACAATACTTAAATTGCATCAATCCAGCATAAATTTCTGAACTCAAATAATGTTCTCCAATACAAAAAAGGTATGTCCAGACCTTTTTTCTCAAAAGCTCTTGTTTTTCAATTTCCTTCCTCGTCCTTTTTTCATTAGATTGCGCATCTCTTCCAATTAGTGCTTCGCCCTAACGGAGAAGTAGACAGTTGAGAATTAGAAAACAGAAATTTGCCAAATGCAACCATTATTCAAAAGTCACCTTTCGCTTCCTTTCCAAATAAAGATTATCTTCATCACGCGCAATATTTCTCGGAGACAATGAATACTGGACTGGTCGGCCCATCTGAGCCATAACGTCTAAACTTGACACCCGGTCCTCAGCACCATAATTCCTGATCATATGTCCATTTCCGAGCATGTTAGGCATGCTTTTTGCAACAGAACCATGAATAGGTGAATCATACACGTAAGATGGGGCACCATACCCATATGAAGCATGACGCGCTTTTGATTCACCGGAATGACCTGATGATACAACCTGATGGTGGTTGAATGAAATTTTATCTTAGTAGCCATCAATCACCAACTAAAGAGCAATTGGAAACATAAATGTAAGTAGAATGTGAGGGAAAAGTACAAAGTACGAACTTTGATATGTTGTCCTTCATATTGTCCATATTTGTCAGCATAAGAACGTCTATATCCGTCCTCTTCCACGGCATGCGCTGTTTCATAAGTAAAACGTGTTTTGGTAACTTAATAAAGCTGTTTTTAGCAAACATACATGTTCATAACAGATAAAAAAAGTTTGGATTATTTTCCTGAATATTTCTACCTATAGGCGCACCAAATGCACCAGGAGGCACATCATCAAACTCAATTCCAACAATTGGCCCGTCTTCTCTCAATGGCTCTCCTAACTGTGCCTCGATACAAGCTATTGCTCTATGCTCCATTATTGTCTTATTTGACTCGTGATACTTAGCAGGAAGCAGCGGTATGTCATCCCCACCATCAAACTGGCTCGCACCTGAGCCTGCTCCCGTATCAGAACCAGAACTAGAGCTGGATCCCGAGCCATGACCTGTTCCAGACCGAGCAACCATCATTTCCTCTTTCAATGGCTCGGCCAAACCTCTCTTTCCAACTGATCCAACTGCTTCAGGCTTCGAAGACCCACCACCATTCGTGTCCTTTTTATCTTTCAGTCTCCTATGACAAAACCACATCTGAAGTTGCCGATCAGTAAGACGCAACCTTTCAGACAGTTCCAAGCGGGTTGCTTCTGATGGGTACATATCAGCTGCCAAGGAAAACAAATAAAAAAAATAGAACAGAAGATCACTATAGTTCTCTCAAGATGCCAACCAATCAGGCCAAACAACATACACGAATTAACAGCACCACACAAGCAAAATTTCGTCAGACAAGAAACAGCGCCCACTCAATCATATATGTAAAACACAACAGACAAACAAAAGCATCAGTTTGCCGGAAACTACAAAACTAGCCGACGATCAAGTTTCTGCAAATAAGACTACATAAATCTTGGAAAACGAACAGACATACTCGCGTAAGTGCTCTCAAGAACTTCCAATTGATAAGGCGTCTTCATCTGACGCTTAGGCCTCTTTGAACCATCAGTCGGCGTGTGTTCCATGTTTGCATCGTTCTCACCTTCCGAATTAGCCTCCATTACAGATCAAGAAGCGCAGCTCGCACAAACCTTCCAATCGCCTCCACCAGAAAGGAGAAAACTAGGGTTAGAGAAAAATCAAAAACGAATATCAATTCCTCTCCCTATCTCGATAGAGAAAAAAAGAGGAGATTATAATTTATAATGGGGCAACGCATCGCTATGTGGCTGGCGTACATATAAGCTATAATCATAATAACAATACCCAAACAACAACGTAAATACGAATGATGTAAATCTATAGAATATGGACTCAAAATTTTCGATTTTCAGTAACGGATTAGCACAATCTTTATTACGAATGTAATGAAGAATAAAAATAAATATGAAGTAGTGATTGAAACATAAAGAACAAAAACAGCCTTCCCTATTGGAGTATAAGTCTACTCTCGTGTTCTTGGTTCCAACAAATTACATGCTTTGAACTTTTAATTTAAACAAATAAAATAAATAAGTGTCCGAGACAATATAAAAAAAAGGATTAAAAGGAGTCTGATTCGGGATCTCTTATTGATAACACGTTGTTTCTCTCTAACTTCTAATTGCTTGAGGTTTGCTCGTTTGAGTTTCTTTTCTTTTCTCCTTCTCTCTTATAATTTTTTACCATCATATATTTTTCTTTAATTTCATGGAAATATGTGTGCACGAGATGTTGGGGCGCTTTCGGCAATCGTGATTTTGGGCAATTCTTACAGAAGTTCTTAATAGGCCAATTAAATGAACTAATTGGGTCTACATGAACGCTTAGCTTATGGTAAACGGCCCAATAAGGCCTATTTGGTTTTGAAATGTTTCTTTTTTTGAGCTGGTTTTTTAAATGTTTAAACTAATTAAATTCATTATTGCATCATAGCCACGTCACGCTACGTTGTTTTTACTTTTTACTATGGATTCTGATAAGACATTTGAATAATATATCATTTAATACATATTTTAAGTTTTAACATGAGATATATGCATTGTGCAGAGTTTGGTAATTACATATGTAAAATAATGAAATTAGTTCAAGTTTCAAACGTAATAAATATACTTCACAAGCCGACCGTTGTGAATTCTTATTTCTTTGCAAGAAGATGCCAAGGGACACGATAAAGACGAAAGCACCATTCCACCACGCGCATCCCAAACTCGTCACAACACATCAAATAGAGAAAGGTATTAAATCTATCGTTCATTCATAGGTTTAGATGTGTATTAAACTAATTGCACAAGCACAACACAATGATTTCGAGCCAACTTTAAAAAATGAGTTCACGCTAGATTTTCTTTATGCCGCCATTTTACGAAACCATCATCGTAACTTTTTTGCCAATTCCTAGTAAATAGACCATCTGGCGCGTGAGCTACACGTTCCAAGTTTGAATTTTTACCCAATCTCATGAATCTCGTCAAGCAGACAGGATCCAAGAAGAGACGACCGTTCCTCGATACAAGTGCAATAACTCCAACCATCACACACAGTGAATGCGAAACACTCTCTCTGTTCATTTATATTATTTAGTTATTTCTTATACATTAAACCCATTTCAAAACCATCCGGCCATTGTTGCTACAGTCAATGATTAATGTAGTATAGTCTTCCTCGTTCAATCCGACTCCATTAACACACACTGAAACACACATTGGAGCTTCTTGTTATCATCCATCAGCAGAAAGAAACAAAATGGTGGCTGGGAAAGTAAAGTCAGTAATGGGGTTGCAAAGATCATCTTCTTCCAAGCCAAAATCATCTCAAACCCAACCTCTCACACCAAACTCAGACAAAAGACAGCCAAAAACTCCAAGCAGCAGCAGCGGTGCAGCTCCGTTGTCGCGGTCCTTTGGAGTGTACTTCCCACGCGCCTCCTCCCAAGTCCAGCCGCGGCCGCCTGACTTGTCGGAGCTCCTCCGACAGCTCGAGGAGCTGAGGGAGAGGGAGTCTCTGCTCAAGACGGAGCTTTTAGAGCTGAAGCTCGTCAAAGAATCGGTTGCCATTGTGCCCGCCTTGGAGAATGAGATCGCAGACAGAGGTTCGAGGATTCAGAGGCTTTCCGTTAAGATCGAGTGCTTGGAGGCTGAGAATGAGAGGCTTAGGAATGAGAACGAATTCTTGCATTTGGAGCTGACGAGGCAGAATCAAAAGTACGAGGAGAAGGTTAAGTTGATGCGCGACGAGTTGTATGAGATAAAAAGGGCCGTTGAGGAGAAGGAAGATGAGAGCAACAGCTCGCCGTCGCCGTCTACTTCATCGTCCTCGTCGAATGATGTTTGTTCGCCGAAGCTAGTTGTCGGCATGAGCCATGAGTACAGCAAACCTCGTAACAGTGATGACAATGTCGTAGGCAAGTCTTTTCGAAAATCCTTGTCGTCCTCGAAGGATGACAATGGCAGTAGTGAGAATGAAGTGATGAAGAAAGATGAGCTGACGACGGTGAGCAATAATGGCGCCTTTCTCGACCAAAGCAGGCCAAGACACAGTAGGTCTAACTCCGACGATACTACCGAGATTAGGACACGTGCCCCGCGCGTACCTAAACCGCCACCACTGCGTTCATCTTCCTCGTCGTCGGCGGCGTCTTTTCTATCCTCTTCAATGTCATCGCCGTCTTACGGTTCTCTATCAGATTCAGCTGACCGCGCATTAGCGGAAATCAAAAGTTTTGCCCCTCCCCCACCTCCACCGCCACCTCCACCACCGCCGCCAGCTCAGTCGTATTCAAAGTTTCCGACCGCCCCACCACCGCCGCCTCCTCCTCCTCCGGCTAGGTCAATACCCTCTGCGGCTCCACCCCCACCGCCTCCGCCTCCTCCGAAGTGTCTCAAGGCGGCCCCTTCCAAGGTAAGGAGGATCCCAGAAGTGGTTGAGCTGTACCATTCATTAATGAGGAGAGATACGAGTTTCCGGAGAGACTCCGGCGCCGGAGGAGGCGGATCCGCCTCCGACGTGGCGACTAAGGATATGATCGGCGAGATTGAAAACCGTTCGTCCCATTTAATGGCTGTGAGTTCATTAATTCCACCATGACCTTTGGGGTTCCTGTTCTTTTTACTACGCCCTTTCAACAACTCATTTCTTGATAATCCCTCTCATTTATTACAATAACAGATCAAGACAGATGTGGAGACACAAGGGGACTTCATCAGATCCTTGATTAAAGAGGTCGAATGTGCATCTTTCACGGACATAGAAGACGTAGTTACTTTCGTTAAATGGCTCGACGACGAGCTCTCCTTTCTGGTAAAAAAAAAAACCAATCTTTTTTGTTCTTCGGTTAATTTAATTCTCAGGGAAATTTCTGATAAGAAGAAGAAAAACAGGTCGATGAGAGGGCTGTGCTGAAGCACTTTGAATGGCCTGAACAGAAAGCAGACGCCTTGAGAGAAGCAGCGTTTGGCTACTGCGATCTCAAAAAGTTAGAATCCGAAGTTTCTTCCTTTCGCGACGATCCAAGGCAACAACCTTGCGGCCCAGCTCTAAAGAAAATGCAATCCTTGTTCGAAAAGTATGGATTCATTAGTACGTTGCCAAGTTTTATCCGATATTTTTTGCAGCTCTCAGATTCTTGTAAACCATGGCAGATTAGAGCATCGTGTTTATAATCTGTCGAGGATGAGAGAGTCGGCCACGAATCGTTACAAAGTGTTTCGTATTCCATTGGATTGGATGCTCGATACTGGTTATGTCAGCCAGGTGAGATTATTATCGTATTACATCTGATAGTTTTCTTACTATTATTCAGTTTGATTGAAGGAAAATTGCTACATTATTCCTTTTTAGCTATCAATGTTCTTGCACACGTGAACTTCAGGTCCTCTGCTTGTGGTATCTTGTAATAATAATAATTCTTTATCTGCTCTTGTCTGGAAATGGGGCACTTTTATAGTGAGCACTTTTGGATTTCTTTTGTTTTGTTTTGTTTTGACTGAGATTCTTCTGCAACTAACCTAACTAACACGTTCTGCAGATTAAGCTTGCATCTGTGAAGCTGGCGATGAAATACATGAAGAGAGTATCTGCAGAGCTCGGCGGTGGAGGCGAAGACGAAGAACTCGTACTTCAAGGCGTCAAGTTCGCCTTTCGTGTACATCAGGTGAGCCCATGATTTTTTTTAAAAAAATTTTCTGAGTTGATGTGCTTTTGGAATTTGATTTTCTCTAACCTGTGTGTGTTTTCTTTTCATTACACATAAATCCACAGTTTGCAGGTGGTTTTGATGTGGAAACCATGAAAGCATTTCAAGAATTGAGAGACAAAGCGCAGTCTTGCCAAAACCATCATCATCATCAAAGATTAATTACTAGCAGATCATCATCGCCCCCATCATTGTTGTAGTCTTGCCAAGATTCTTACGTCATATCTGCAGCAATCTCGGCTTCAGAATTAAAATTTTGTAAAGAGGAGGATGACACTGTACTACTTTACTCGAATAAATAAGAACACATTTGTCCCATCCCAATTCTTGCACTAATCTCAGCAGCATTGAAAAGAAAAATACAGCGATTGCTGTAATCGCGTCTCATGAACTAAAACCATGGCCAAAGAAAAGAGACACTATGGCTCCAAATAAGAAGCTACTCTCCTTCGTTTCTGAGGTAAAAACAGCTCTTCTTCAGCAGATACCTTGTCGAGGATACTACGAAGGGCCATCCTTAGATGGGACGCAATCACTTCTTTGTCGGCAACAGTGAGGATCAAGAAAGCAACCTTGATCCTACCACAAAGGGCAGAAACCTCAGATTTCAAGATTTTTACAGGGAGATTAGCAATGGCTTGTCTCACATCAGACAACAGATCGCCTCTATATTCGCAGCAGAGAGAGGCCTTCATCAAGGAACTATTGTTATCATTACAATAAGGGTTGGTTTCTGAATCTGATAGTTGTTCGACTTGTAGTTCATCTGTGTCCATTGGTATGTTCAGGCCTTTGCTTGCTACCTTCGCTTTCTTCCTCAGCTGCTTCACTTGGTTGATCACTTCAGCGAGTAATGTGGCTTTCTCCATCTTAACATGCGAAACAAAAAAAACAGTGTTAAGAACCAACAACATGTTAGCAGTGGTAAGAGAAGAGTTGAAACGGCTAAAAACCTTTTCGCTGTTAGGTATGAAGTGGCGCAGGGCAGCCATGTTTCCGTTGATCCTCTCTCTTCTTCTTCTCTCGGCTTCGCTGTGGCTCTTCAGAGCCGCCATGGATTTTTTCTCTGTAACTCCATCGATCTTTCTCTCTGGACAAGTCTTCAGCGAATCGATGTGTTCGTCTGCAATATTTATCTCTTTCGAATTTCCGTAGAATTGATTCGCTAGTCCGCTAATATCTGAGTCGAAGTTGAAGCTATGTGCTGGGAGGTTCTCACAATACATGTTCATAGGTACTAAAAAAGAAAGAAGGGAATTAACTGGTAAGAGCAATCCAAGAAAGTAAAGAGTTAAACAATGAAGATCTTTTAAGAATAGATTCCCCGGCGGCGGACGACTAACAAGTGATAATATCAAAAGAAAGAATCTTTGAACATAATAATTTTCATGAACTATAGATGGAAATTATGGGATTCAACCAAGAAATGTTGGGCGGTTAATAAGATTGTAGACATGTCCGTAGAGTAGACTATAATGAAGAAGCCAAATTGCATTGCTTAATAATATATTAATCTCCGACGGCAATTGTGAGTCGTAAAAAGTACTTAAAAAAACTCAACTTGTTTGCTACGTGACGAGCGCCATTACGCAGCAACCAGTCGGCGTTTGTGTGATATTGATTGGCGCTATTAACTACATTACTTAATTTATTTAAATTAAGTTAGATGTCACTGGTTGATGAACGTGTAATATTTGCTGTTTTGTATTATTGTTTATAGATAATTCGAGAAAGTCAGACAGGTGGTAGGAAACCTAAAGAAAAAGAAACGTTGAATGACTTAATTACAATAGTAAATTATGGTTTGGTTACATAAGTTGATCAAAGTTGAAATGATCTTGTCCTGTTATAAATAGAGTACATTATTTGTCTATTATTGTGTACGTGGAAATGGAATCTACGCATTAGATATAAAAGTAGTTGCAACTTGATTTTTGAGTGAATATTCCATAAACAACAACAGAGTGCAATAAATATGTCTTGACCTGCGAAAATAGATCATTGAAACAAATTTGGGTCTCCGATGCAAGAAAATGTACCCAAACGTATTTTGTTTTTCGATGATTATAAATGAAAATCGATGTACTTGGTTTGGATTCCCTTTAAGATTATATCAGAATTATTTAAGTAATAAATATAATTTTAAGATTATTTTAATCAAGACATGATGACACGAACTTTGTCATATTTCCTTCACGAAAAAAGGCTTACTTGCTCGTTCGCTTTATAATATATACTATCATCGAAAGTCAAATTGAATTTGAGTAGATAGATCATACTATGAATATACCACATAAAAGGCTAATATAGGGCTCCATTGATTTAAATTAATTAATTAGCCGCCGTCGACTTGCACATCAAAGCTTACATACAAGAAAATACAATTTGAAAACAACATAGGCAACTAATTGATTTCATATTCAAGATTTGTTTGTCAACCCTTCAATTATGTTGTTAATTATTGAGTTAATTATAAACTTGGACTCTCGGTTCGCCTATGTAAAGTCCGTGACAAGTAAAGTCGCGGATTACTCAGCATCACGTCAGCAGCTACTGAAATTACCGAAAAGCCACTGTACAAGTGGCGATGAATGATGATAAAATCTTGGTCTTTTTCTCTTGGGATGTTGACATCGTTTCAACAACTGTGCTGTGTCCTACGAAATTAATTGCAAAACTGTTCCTTCGCCAAAATCCAGATCGAATTCGTGAGGTGATAGGAACGGCTGCCTCCCGTGACCGTGAAACCTTTGTCTACACCGCGAAGCTTGCAGAGCAAGCTGAAGGATATGATGGTATGCTCGTCGTTCTTCTTTCTTTCTTTCTGATTTTACTTGAATGGCATCGTTTTGTTTTAGCTGGGTCGAGCCTAGATTTTAGGATTTAAGTGCTCTTGACTCCGATTTGTCCCTGGATTTTGCACGTAATTTTTTTTTTTTGAAGTATTGAATCGAGATACGTTGGAATGTGATCATTAGGGTCTTTGAAGGCGCTGTTAATTGTTGAATTGCTTGAAGTTCACCAATGTTTATTTTTGTTGGACCTCGGCATACTTTGTTGAAGTGGTTCGCCTTCGCTGCTGTGGAATAATTTTCTCTGCATTTTTTACTCCTATAATGATGATTGCTGATGTTCTGATATTTGTCTCTTGCTATCGCTTGAGTAAAGATACGATTTTTTGTTTCTTTTTCTACAATCATTTGCTTGCTAATGTGATAATATATCTTTACTCACTAGAAATGGTGGAAAAAGTGGCGAAGCTTGACGTTGAGTTGACGATCGAAGAGCGAAACTTGTTACCAGTTGGTTACACGAATGTGATCGGAGCTCGTAGGGCTTCTTGGAGGATTTTGTCATCTATTGAACAGAAAGAAGAAGCAAAAGGGGACGAACATAACCTGAAGAAGATTAGGGAATACAGGGCAAAGGTTGAATCAGAGTTGTCCAATATTTGCAGCGACATCATGGCTGTTCCAGTGAAAGTTTGTGTTGTGAATTTGAGCTTGATTGGTTTCCTCTTTTAGGAAGGGGGATTATATTACCGATATTTGGCGGAGTTTAAATCTGGGAATTACTAAAAGGAGGCTGCTGATGAATCCATGAAGGCATATCAGGTGCCACATATGAATCAAGAGCTTGCGTGTATATGTATATATATCTGTGACCTTTATGTATATAAATCATTTCAGGCTGCGATCACTACCGCCGAAGCTGAACTGTCACCAACCCATCCAATTCGATTGGGCTTTGCATTGAACTTTTCTGTGTTTTATTATGAGATCTTAAACTCTCCTGAAAGGTACTTAGACCAGCAAACATCATATAGAATGAGTCATGCTTAGTAATGTGACTTGGTTAAGTTGACAGGGCGTGCGTGCCACCTTGCTAAGCAGGCATTTGACGAAGCTGACTCAGAGCTGGACACTTTGAGCGAGGAATCGTACAGATAGATAGTACACTCATCATGCATGCAGCTCTTGAGGGGACAACCTTACTCAGGATGGAGGTTCTTCTTTCTCCTAAACCTCTGTCATGAACTTTCGAATTCATATGTAGTAGAATAGAATAGATGGTGTTGCAAGTCTTTTTCTAATTACTATTTTTTCTTTTATAGCAGAAGGTCAGAAGGCTGAGGCCTCTTCAAAAGGCGGCGGCGAAGATGCAGAGGTATTGTGATTTATTATAATATCTGGTCTTTGATCTCATGGACTTCTTCATTTCTGATGTATTTTACTAGCGCCTTTGAGTTTTGCGCTTTTGCTGTAAATAAGGAGACAGGCGACTATTCTCTGCTCAAATTTTGAGGATGCAATAACTTTCAGATTATTTGTTCTGTTATCTCCTATTGTCTTTTGTGATATAATTGATGTTTTAGTCTCTCCTAAGAGACTCTTGATTTTTTTAACTTCTGTTCTTCGGTTGTGTAATGAAGTTGCGTACTCTATACCAAATACATTCATGTGCCAAATTTGATATTTGTCTCCCATTTGATTAAGTTGAAATACATATATCAGTTGCTTCCTATTTGTCATGGGGGATGGTAATTGGAACAATGTAAATAATATATAATGAGGTAGGAATCAGAGTAAATATTCGTCAATTTTTAGTCCTAACGTAACTGCAAACATGGAAATGGTTGACGAGAAAAATCAACACGTTCTTAAGAATGGCCGGCGGCTAACGGCTTTACCCAATTCTTTTCCACGTGGCATTCACCTCTATAATTTTGGAACACCATTCGCCGCCAGCCACCGCTCTCTAATAGTCCGTCATAGTTTAATATTTTATTTCATTCTATAAACGTTTAAATTATATGGACACAATTAACTTACTACAAAACTAAGTCGCCTTATTGTAACAACTTGCAAAAATTTAAGGAGTGCAGTTCGGATGTTAATTGTTTTCCCAAAACGACTTATTTTAATTATTCACCAATAAATACATGTTTTTTATTTATCTTTTTCTGGAAGTTCCTGGAAAAAAAAGGTGAAGAAAAAGGAGAGATGGAAAATGCGAGGAAAAGGGATTATTCAAAGGTATAATAAGTTGGAAAATGCAATATTTGACTTGGCCTTCTACTAAACTTGTTCACCAAGAACCCATTAAGTTCTCATACTCAACTAAAGCACTAGTGTGTGTGTGTGTATATAATATAGATATTTGAGTTGGGATCCTAGCTAGCTACCCACAAAGTAATTCTTCTTCTACCTGAATCATCTATCTCTCTATCTTAAAAAGCCCTTGAAGAACCTTAGAAGCAAAAACATGCAAGACGTTAAAAGATTCAACCTTGTGATCTTACTACTATCATTGTTGATCTTTTCTTCTGTAATAATATCCTCCACGCAGGCAAGAAAACTGATGATCGAAGAAGAAAGGCGATTATATATAGCATCAGTGCTAAAAGGCGGTAAAGTCGTCGTCCCATCATCTTCCACGCCTACCAAAGTAGGAAACGACGCCGTACAAGAACGTATCCTTCAGTCGGTCCCTAGCCCTGGTGGTGGTCACTAGCTAGTAGTCAATCATACATACATTCATATGGGCATTTAGTTTTCTTTTCCCCAAAATTTGTAACTTGATTATTATTATTTCATTTATTTCTTTCCTTAGGTTGTTCTTTTATTAATGACTTTCCTTTTCCCCCTCTTGTACAAGTTTCATTCTCTATACTTCCACTTAAAGAATAATAAAAAATGTAGTCTTCATGAATATGTGGCATTTGCTAAATGGATGTGCCACAATATTGTAATAATCCTATTATACGAGGTATCGATTTCCTTTTCATCCTTAAAAAAAAAAGCAATCTTTGCTCTTAATTCAACAGAGGAATACGATCCTAATGGGCATTGGAAATATTTGGCTTCATTCCATTTGTCAAAGATATCTAAGCTCCTTATAATTGAGGATGTTTTGGGTGAAAGCATAAAGTATCGCAAAGATGATGTCCAAATCTTACACCAACTTAGTGGATCTAGCAAATCAGAACTTTGATTAAAGAAACAACCTTATATCTATTTATCGTTCGCTTGCTCCTCTTTTCACAACAGATGAATAATAATCCTTCACAGCTTTCCTCAAATCATCAACAAGCTCACACCTTTCGAAGAACTTGATCAACTTATTCAATTCATCATCTCCAAGATCATCGACAAACGGCTTAATGGCTACTGCATTCTCAGGTTGAAGCAGATAACAACTTGGATTATCGTCCACAATCATAACCTTACTCAAATCCCTCCCCAGATCAACCAAGTCCTTAACATACTTCCCATCAATGGCTTTACACGAATCTCGATAAAGCCTCTGGGAAATCACCTTTCTCCAATCGATCCTATCCAAGACCATGGAAGCATACTCTTCAATGGCAGCTGTGAACACAACAATCTCAAACCTTTCGCTCAAGAACTTCAAGAACTCATCCACATAAGGCCTTACAAGCACGTAAAACGCCACTTTCTCCCCATTTATCGTCGGCCTCACCACAAAATCGTACCTTTCGGGGGGCACACGAGCAGTCGAATGCACCAAAGTCTGATCCAAGTCAAGAAAGATCGTCTTTTTACAGCTCGAAAGGAGGGCACTTTTGTCGTCAAAAAGGGATCTTTTGACGGCGGAAGCACTAGGTGGAGTCAGAGGTGTTTCGGCGAGGACCTTTATTCGAGGTGTACTTTTAGTGGTTGTGGAGATTCCGGCGAGCTCCGTGAAGAAATTGGCGAGACGGCGTTGACATGTGTTGATTGATTTGCTGATGGCGGCTGCTAGCGATGAGGTGATGGTTGTGGGATTCTTGATCGGAGATTTTCGCCGGTTTTGCTTTCTCAGCGATTTCAAAGGAGGTATTCTCTTTACCATTGCTAGGTAGGTGTAGGGTCAATGGGCGAACTGAGAGGTTTAATTAGCTACTCAAGAGAGAATTGAATGAGGCAGCTCTTTATTTATTTAAGGTGGGCTCGAGAGGTAACGTTCGAATTTTATTCAAACCGAGTTGATTTCCTTGCACCAAATTGAGTTTTAAGTCCAAACTTTTTTAGACAGTACTAAAAAGAGTAAACACATTCAAGAAGTTTCTATGACGTCGACCACTGTTCAATCTTATTCGTTAGAACTAAAGACAGCTCGAATCTCATCTCATCATCCATGGCTACGTGTAAGTTCATCAAGAACCCACGTTGAATCATACCCGAAACGTCTCTATTATGGAACTCATCAAGGCATTTCTTAATTCACACACTTCTTCTCCTTCTTCTTCTTCTTCTTGGTTCCTTGGCTGTAAAATAATTCAATAATAATAATGGCTTCGAGCGATGAAATTCCCGGTCTAATGCCACCTGGCGACGGTTCAATTCCGCCGGGTAAGGCGATGACAGTAAAGCAGCACATCATCGACAAAGGCGCTCAGATGCTTCAGTCCCTTGAGCCCATCAAGAAAATGAATCAGCACGTTTGTTCCTTCGCCGTCTACAGCCACGACATGACACGTCAGATCGAGACCCACCGCTACGTGACACGTGTCAACCGCGATTTTCTACAGTGCGCCGTCTACGACTCTGATGACTCGTCAGCAAGACTCATAGGTACTTTACATATATATTATAATAAGAGAGAGATAGAGAGAGAGAGAGATTATTTTTATTAGGGTAATTTGAATATGATCGTCTTATTCTATCTTTTGTATATATGTATTAAGGGGTGGAGTATATAGTGTCGGAGAGGATATTCTCGACTCTTGACAAAGATGAACAGAAGCTTTGGCACTCCCATGGCTACGAGGTAAATTGTACAGTATGTATATATATAGTGTGATCATCATGATCTCCATATATTATTCTCCTCAAATATATAATATGATGTGATTATATCATCAAATGATCATCATGTATCTTCATTCATCAGATTGCATCAGGGTTATGGGTGAACCCACGAGTGCCAGAGATGGTTCAGAAGGCTGAGCTCAGAGACATGGCAAAGACGTACGGAAAGTTTTGGTGCACTTGGCAAGTTGATAGAGGCGATAGGCTTCCATTGGGTGCGCCTGCGCTCATGATATCAGCTCTAGGACTGCACATGGTCAACCCTGAAATGGTTCGTCGAAGAGATGAAAGGTATGAGATATCTACAGATGAACTGAGAGAATCGAGGCTCGACATAGAAATCCCAGATATTAAAAATGGCGGCAACGACGATGCAGATTATTGGATGAAGCATCCTGGGAAAGGTTTCGCCATCGATGTTAAGGAGTCTGAGATTCAGTTGATCACTCCATTTCCGTGATGATCATATCAGACCATGTCTGTAGTATATGAGTTATGCTAGCTCATGATAAGTTTACTGTTACTGCAATAAAGAGATACAATAAAGAATTGATGAAAGCTTAATAATTAGCATGGTTGATGGTGTTCTTGCGCCGTTTGCTTATTAGTTAAGAGAGAATAATACAGACAGGCAGGTGATATTATTTGGTAATAACTGCACGAAAACAACTATCACAGCAAGAGCCAAGGCGCACGATCCGTTGAAAGCTTCAAATCCACGGCTTGCATGTATTGTCTTCATAGGCTAATAAGAATTCAAGATATATGTTTAAGAATATAGGTATTGACAAGTCAATCAATAAATAAGACAAAATTTCTAAGTCATACTTGCACACAACCTCTGTCGAGTCTTGAATCGCAAGTAACTCTTCCACTTTGTTGCTTATTTGGAACAGGGCTATATAGGAATCTGGATGTAATAAATATTACGCTTGTTCTGTTTTCAACGCATTAAACATCGACCAAGTGTGTTTTGTAAGATTCCAAATTATTCCTTTTTTGTACTAATTCCGTTGATCCATTCCTATAAATATGCCCTGATCTCTTCCATTCAACATCTTCATTCTAACATGGCCGAGGAAGAAAAGGAAGACCAAGGCTTGGATGAGTCTGAGGTAATATTCCCAGACAGCTCTTACACTTCTTCATTCGAACCACATCAAGACCACATATTTCACATCCTGAGAAACGACGTCGATAGCCAAAGGAGGACGGCCAAGAAACTGATCGAAGATTGCATAACGAAGAAATCTGCACGGAGTTCGGTAATAAATATTCCGGCGGGGGGAAATGGTAACAATTCGCGGGGTTATTTCTACTACATGGACTTTGAAGATGAAGAAGAAGAAGAAATGATACCGCCCCATATCATTACAGCTCAGAGGATGGCTTATTCACATAGCGCTGGCCCGAGGTTGAAGGGAAGAGATTTATTTGAATTCAGGAATTCGATACTTCGAATGACTGGATTTCTCGAAACCTGATATCAATGACTACGTTATCTATTCGTTATGACCATTGCTTGATCTTCCTATGATCTATTCTTTTTCCCAGATTATATGATCTGTTACTGCAAAAATATTTGATGGATTAGGCATATAACCAAAAAGTAACCATTTCGTTACCATGTTATATAACAAGGATAAAGACAAGACAATATATGAAATGGAGAAGATTGGGCTTTATGGTTGTTAGGCATGTAATGATAATGAAATAGCACCTGCTTCTTATTGCCTTACATTAAGATCTCTAGGGTTTAATGATTTTCGAAACCTTAAATTGTGAGCACATTGTTGTGTACTCATTGGATCAAATTTCTAAACAACTCAAATAGGGTTAGGGCAAAAAAACTTTGATAAAAAAAATGTAATATATGAGCACTGGTAATATCACCAAAAGAAGTTTCAAACACAAAAACCTAAGAATCCAGTTATATCAGTTTCGAAGCAAGGGAACACTGCAATAATAAAAAGTAGCACTATGCTGATATCGAATCCATTCGCTGCGACATAATTTACTCGTCCTCTTGGCTGCGCAAGCGAGCAAGCTTGTTGGTGACAACAACATCGAGCTGAGAGGCGCGCTCGACGATTTCCTTTCTCTTTTTTGTTGACACATTGTGAGCAATCTCGGCGCAGTATGTCCTGGTTTGAAGTGTCAACAGCACGCTATGTTAGAATATGAAGTGCGAGAAATGAACTGAATTGATAAGCCATTGAACAATAGAAAGAAAGCACGGCTTATTAATACCTGTTGTGCATCATCAGCAACTCGAGTTCCTTCGCATTGTGGACGAGGAACTTCTTGAAACCATTTGGAAGATAGTGACGAGTTTTCTTATCAGACCCATAACCAATGTTGGGCATCAAAGTAGACCCCTTGAACTTTCTTCTGACCCGAGAGTCAATACCCTTAGGTCTGCGCCAGTTTGTCTGTCAAGAATCAGTGAACATTTTGAACATAGCATCAGTAGAAATACAAAAAATCCAGACAAAGTTTACCCATAGTCCAATCATGCATATCTCAAATTGAAAATAGCATAAAATGGTAAACGGCGAAGGTTATGCTCAAAATGTAAGCAGGATTATAGTAACACAAAGCTTAGTTCAATTCAAAAGGACGTCAAAATGTTACCTTGGATACCCAATTCAACAAACACACTCCATCCATAATTCAGACGCAAGAAAAAACGATTTAAAACGCCCAGACGATGAAGGTAAACGTCGTATACCTTCACAGAGACAAAGCGATCACTCTGGGGCCTCTTGAATTTCTTGACCCTCTTTTTGATAATCTTCTTGTCCAGCAGAGGCACCGCCATTGATTATCTAAACCAGCACAAGGTCAATGAACCAAAACGAATCTTTCACAACGTCAGCGAAAATGAATCATTACTCACGATTTTGTCTTAGGGTTTTCTGTGTTCTGAACTGCCGCCCCTCGGATGATGCTCGGCGCTCACATTCGTTCGGTGTTCCTTCTTATATGTAGCGTGGGGTTAGGTCATGTGAGGCCCATTGTCATTGGGCCTAATTAAAACGGCCCATTATGCTTAGTGGGCCAACTTAACAATGGCCTAATATCAATTGGTTTAGATACGTTTGGGGGACCCAACCCGCGTATTTGCAACGCGAATACGGATCGAATCGAATCGAAGAACAAAGACGCAGCCAAAACCTCAATTTTCAGGACTCAACGCAGTGCAATTTGGAGGAACAAAGACGGCAATGGTAAGCTAATCATGTTTTCGTTTCGTATGATACGACGCCCTTGAAATTAGAAGCTGGAGTGTTACTTCTTCCATCGTGGCTCACGTGAATCATTTTAGGAGTTTTTTTTCTTTTTTTATTATTCGATCTGCTTCGTCTTTCTGAATTTGATTTTGGGATGTTAATTAGGAGTTGCGTTATATAAATTTCATTTTTTTAAAGATTGTTTAGGCTACAAAAGGCTTCCGGCCTACTTAGTGCTGACTGCTGCAGTAAAAATCAGTTTTTTTTTTCGAACAAGCACAATCGAGTTCAGAAGTATCTTCACCGTAAAAATCATCATAATTTTCTGTGGCAAGTTTACTTTAGTAGATACATATGTTTGGGATTTTAGTTTACTTACTAGTTTTTGTTTTATGGTATCTTAGGATGATCCAGAACTGGAAGCCATCAGGCAAAGAAGAATGCAGGAGTTAATGGCTCAGCGTGGCACGGTACAATTAGCTTGTTTCACTTCTTTTGTGTATGCTAAATCCTTGATTTCCTTGGCCATCTTAGCCACTTTAGTATTGACATTTAGGGTAGTAGCCGATCAAACCCCGAGCAGCAGAAGGCTCAAGACGATGCTAAGAGGTAAATATTTTCCCATTGAGTTGTCAAGTGCGCCCGTTGTACTTTGCTCTTTGCAGGATTTTGGTTGACCAGTATGAATCCTTTTAACTGCTATGCGTGTTATTTCTGGTGAATCAGTATGAATCTTTTTAATTTCTGTGTTTGTTATTATCTGAAATTGGAAATAGGGAGGCAGAAGAACAGAGGCAACTCATGCTTACTCAAATTTTGACCTCCGAAGCCCGAGCAAGACGTAAGTGAATTTTATACTTTCCTATATAAGATGGTGATGCTTGGACTCCGTTAATTTACTTCACGCTGTATCTAAGATAAGTTATATGGTATTGTTATTCTTAGAATGCAATCATATGCTGAGAATGGAGAAATGACATGCATCATGCATGATGCCAATTTTTACCGTTCTCTGATCTCACTTTGAATATTTCAACAAAATGCTCATCGCGATTCAAAGTCATTGGTTATTTCATTACTTTTAGTTGCTAGAATTGCACTCGTTAAACCTGACAAGGCCAGAGGAGTCGAGGATGTTATACTGAGAGCTGCTCAGATGGGTCAGATTGCCGAGAAGGTACTGTGCTCCTACGTTCGATTCTTCTCACTACCCATTATCATTAAGAGCACCTTATTGTGATTCTAACAAGATTTCTATCTTATATGGATAAAGGTTTCTGAGGAGAGGCTTATATCTCTGCTTGAGCAGATCAACACCCAAACTTCCAAAGAAACTAAAGTGACAGTAAGCAGCTTTTGACTTGTTTGCCTTCTTCTTTCATCATCTCTTCCTGTTTTCTAATCCGTTGGTGATTCTTTTTTTTTTTTCAGATAAGAAGGCGTCCCAGCGTTCTTGACGATGATTAGTTTATTTCAGTTGCATGCCCATGTAGTATCTAAATGTTATGCAGTATTTCATATCTGGAATATTTATCCTGTGTATTCAACTTTTTTTTTGGCAATATGGATCTTTCTTTGTGTTTGCCTCAATCGATAGGGCGTCAAATCAAATGCAATAATGAGTCGTCGCAATGTATAATCTATGTGTTTCACCGTTTATTCCTTTGCTATATTGCTACAACATTATCAATGTTACAACACACTGCTCAGAGCTAGCAATGGGAAGCATATTGCATGACTTGTTTATAAACCATGAAACGATCCAAGCAGTAAATTTAAAGAATAACATAAGCAACAAAAGCAGCTACTGCAGCTATCAACGAAGCTGGGACATACAAATCTGAGGCAGCGTTTGGCGGGACGGCACTAACCGAAGTGAGTAGCAGACTCATCACACACACGAATAGGAACATCGTCGTCATTGCTTTATTGCTGCCTTCCATCTTCTTCTTTGATTTCCTTTTTCTTTACGTGGGATTGAATTAACCAGTCTTAGATAGATTGCGATGGTGAAAGGACGTACGAAGGGGAGGAGAATTTATAGGACCCAAATGAGGTTAAATGTCAAAGGTTGCATGCAACAAGTTGTGTGAGAAAACCATTGGTTTTTTCAGAAGGTAGGTTAGGCGGTTATGTATTATTATTGTTTGCCTGAGGGGAATAATCTATTTTTAGTAGGCAGTCAATGATTCCAAGTTGTGTTAGGAAACTTTTGTTCATAGGAGTGTGAGGCGAGTTAATTCGTAGCAGCAAGTGTATCATTGCATGAGAGTTGACATAAGAGTTTGTAATTATTACATTACGCAAGCGATGTGGTTGTGGTGAGTAGTTGACTTTCTTACACAATCTTTTTACCAAGCTGACTCCACTTGTTTGCTGACGCAAAGATATATGGATATCCAAAACCAATGTTGCTTAACAGTTCTCAAAAGCAACCGTAAAAACCGTTAGAGAACTTCAAACCTGTAAGGAATAGGAAATGAGAAACTAACTAAGGACATGTACTGTAATGGACTTTGAGTTCCACGATAATCAAACGCAAGTAAAACCACTACTTATATATATATATATATATATACACACACACACACACAAAGATTGTGTATGGTTATTGAAATATGACTTATTGCGTTTGACTATGTTCATGCATTAAACCAAACATGCCATGTCTCCATGTAATGTAATGGAGAAGGTTATTATTCCATGAAGATTTCTCTACGTATATATTCATCAAGATTATATTTCTTTCTTCATATGAAAATTCTCGAGTTGATGAGTTGGGGGCTATTAAAATTACATCTGAATCTCGTCATTTTCCTTATTTAAGAATCTTCTTCCTCGTAATAATATCATGTTGACCTTTTGTGATTACTGATATATGGGCGGCATTGCTTCAGCGGTGAACAAGCTCAACCATAAAGAAGTCAAGGATATATATAGCAGGCCTTGTCATTGACTGTAATGATCAATGCACATGCATGCAATAAGATTGTAATCAACCGTATTTTTTTCAAGACCCTTTGTAATAACCATTTATTAGATTCAAAGTTTATTCCTTTGCTGTAGTTCCACACCAGTACAACAACAACACACTCCTCCTTAGAACAGAGCAAGGTGAAGAACACAGATTTATTTAAAGAGAAGGTCTTCCTCGCATAGTCATGGGTGGCCACGATTTCGTGCCCCTTTTTTTTTTGCGATATAAAAAAGGTGCGTGCTTTTGCAGAAATGTACTATTACATGAAAAGGTTGGGCCTTGATGCCTTGTACGTTGTCTTGAGCTTTCTAGTTGGTGGCCTCACTTTCCTGTAAACCAAAGGGAACTTGATCTTTGAGTCATGGAACTGCTTGGTGCTCTCTCTCTTGCAGAGCTTGGCCGGGACAGTGGCAGTTTTAATGATCTGTATGCAATGGTGACGAACCCTATGGCGAGAGGCCATCTCAGTGTACATCTGTTCCACAGCACCGTTCAAGGTGGTGTCGCGGTATTCCTTGTACATGTTGTGATAGCCAGTTCTGCTTTGGTATCTCAGCCATATCCCATAGTTCTTGATCGTGGTGGGATTTTTCTCGAAAATCTACATGGAAAGGATTCCAAGAAAGAGATCAAAATGCCAATCTTTTTGTTCCAAGGTTAAGACGATATGTATGACAAGGATAAAAGTTCAATCAAGCATTCCAAAGAGAAGCCTATCTCAAAAAGTACAGCAGAAGAAAGAAGCTAACTCGGGAACACTAACTACAAGACAACGAAAATGGACATTCAGGTGAATTCCTCCATAGAATGTTTCATATAACTACTATCTCAACAGTAATGGCAACATTAGATGATGCAGCTAAACCTCAGACGAAGAAGTACAATCGCAGGAGCAGCTTAATGATCGTGAAGAATTTAAAGTGAATACGGACCTCATTGATGGCAAGGACCTGTCCATTGCTCTTCTTCACTTTCTTCAGCTTCCTCAGAAAGTACCTTGAAAGAATAAAATACGATACACAGCACAAAACCCCCCCATTGGTCAAAGAGGAAAGCTTGAACTAAACCAAGAAAAACAAAATGGAATCTGAGTATTACCAGAACTTGGATTTGGCTCGGACCTCATTAGTAGCCCAAAGCTTCATCCTATAGATCTTCGGATGCTCATCCGCCTCCGTAGGCAAAGCTCTTCCGACAACCTGGTACTGATGAAACTGCAAGAAATAAAAACAGAAACGGAATCATGAACGTACTACACAGTCAAAATCACTGAAACGCAGCGGTCTGATCCAATGGCATCGTTACCCTGTATGTCACCATTTTTTTTTCCTGCGGCTCCTCTTTCTCTTGCGATGCCTTCTCTGATGTTGCTTTTGGGATTTTTTAAGTAAATAGCCATTGAGCCGGTCATCTTTTAAAAAATAGCACCCAAAATCGGACTTTACCTTTGTACCCTTACTAACTCTGCTCTAAAGACTATTTTACCCTTATTTAATGTCAATCAACAACCTCAACAACACTTAACGATAAAATTAATTAAAGGGTTTACATGTTACACTGTAGCGAATATGAAACATCAGACCCGTTATAGAAGGGTGGGGTAAAAGTAAAAAAAAGCAACCACCCACCACTTTCACTTCCAGTAAAAAAAGCAACCACCCACCACTTTCACTTCCAGTAAAAAAAGCAAGCGTGTCTCCCGCCCCTGCACTGCAAATCGTCTCCACTTTCACTTCCAGTAAAAGAACAAGCGTGTGCTCTCCCGCCCCTGCACTGCAAATCGTCGTCTTCTCTGCAAATCGACTCATTCGACAATGGCATTCAACGCGAACGTGGAGGTATGTGTTCTACTCTTCGTCTTCTTCAATTTAACGCGAGAGGGGATCTGGGAACGACCCATCGAACCCTAATTTGGTGCGGACCCGTGCTTGCAAGCGTAGGACAGAGCTTTGGTAGCATAGGACCTGTGCTTGCAAGCATAGGACCCGTGCTTGCAAGCATAGGACCCGTGCTTGCAAGCATAGGACATGGGTCACGCGCGCGCAAGTTCGGGGGACCCGCGCGTTATAAGCAGGGGACCCGCGCGCTATGCTCAGGGGACCCGCGCTTATACGCAGGGGACCCGCTCTTATACGCACGGTTCCCCTGCTTAAACGCTCGGGTCCTCTTACCTTAACGGGCGGGTCCTGTGCCACTGCGCGTGCGCAAGCGGGGGACCCGCGCGTTATAAGAAGGGGACCCGCGCGCTATGCCCAGGAGACCCGCGCTTATACGCAGGGGACCCGCGCTTATACGCACGGTTCCCCTGCTTAAACGCACGGGTCCTCTTATCTTAACGGGCGGGTCCTGTGCCACTGCGCGTGCGCAAGTTCGGGGGACCCGCGCGTTTTATGCAGGGGACCCGCGCGCTATGACCAGGGGACCCGCGCTTATACGCGGGGGACCCTTGCTGGGACCGCGCCGATGCGCAGGGGTCTCATGCGCGTCCGTGCTTGAATCTCAGCATATGCGATGCGGTCCCCTGCGCATCTATGCATAAGGGTTTTCTGTTTTAATTATTTCATACCACGTAATTTAGCTAAAATGTGTTTTACGCATAAATTAGGTTGTGATGCAGAAGCAGTTCGACACAGTGGACGAAGTTCCCCGTTTGAGTGTAAAAATGAGCTCGTTATACGCGGATGCCAGCGAGCTGATAAGACAGTGTCTGAACCACCACGAGTGGGAGATTTTTAGGAACGAGAGTCCGTTCGGCCGCCTTGTTATGGCTGAGCCTGATTTTAACCTCTCGGGACAGTTGGTGTGGTACCTCATGCAGAACCAGACGATGCTGCACAACCGGGAAGAGCTGTGGATGATTTTTGGCGGAAAACCACTCCGATTTTCAAAGTCGGATTATTGCCTAATCACCGGGCTGAAGTTCGCAGCCGAGCTACCGCCGGTAAACGACGGCTCACAATTCACCGCAAGACATTTTGGCAACAGCTCAAAAGTCCGCATGTCGCACGTCAAGCGTGTGTTGGAGCGGTTGTCTGGCGACGAGGACAATGTGGACTTCGAGAAGCTGAAGTTGGCGGACGTGTACTTCGCCACCGCCGTGTTGATGCCTCGACCGTCGAAGAAGGACACCGTCGTCAGTACGACGGTCCTTAGTCTCGTCGATGATCGATTTGCATTCTCCCAGTACCCTTGGGGCACCGTGGCTTTCCGTGAGGTGATACGAAGTGTTAAGGTAAATCTACGGGAGAGGCCACGGGACTGGCTGATCAGTGGGTTCGTACAACCACTTCAGGTGAATTATAACTAAGCTTCTTGCATACCATGTTTTGAGGGACGTTTGTAAGATTTTTTGCGTTATTTGTATTCAGATACTAGCATACGAGTGCATGCCGGGGGTTGCAGACCAGTTTGCGGTTCGCAAGGAAGAAGATTTCACGCCACGCATGCTCAGGTGGGAGACGAAGAATTGGGGTCGCAAAGCATGCCCGACTCTTAGGACGGTCGCAGATGCCGTCAACCGCGATTTTGTACGAGGGTTGTTAGTGCCGTCAGCGGAAGAGTTGGAGGCGGCGTACTTTAGGGACAGCGTTTTCGACGTTGGGGCGGCACACGACATATTCGACCGTGTGACGGGCCTACTCACGCGGGGAGTGGAGGTTAAGGTGTTCCCCTGTCCACCTCGATCGTGGCGACGACGATCATTTAGCGATCGTACCTGTTGAAGATTTTCCCACACCTGTGGAGGTGGTTGAGGCGGGAGACGTTGGTGCTTCGTCGAGTGCCCGAGGAGTTCGAAGAAGAGGCAAAGCGCCTGTAGATGTTGTTGATCTAAGTGATGAGGATTCTGGCTCAGATAGAAATGAGAAGTGGAGCAAGAAGTACCTCGGGCGATGGGACTTCTCCGGGCGTGAGCTGATTCATGAGCACGATCGCGTGCTCATTGACATGTACCTTCAAGCGGCAAGATTTAGGTAAATGTTTACTTTCGATGTCAATCTCAGTTATCGTACCTAAACACGTAATAATTTTTCTTTTTATGCAGTGATACCGTTTGGTCGTCTGACATGTGCGACGTGGATGCCCAAGGCTTCTACATGCTGCTCTTCCATGATATGCTCAAGTCCAATTGTCTTGACGCATATCTAGATTGCTTGAGGCGAATCTATGCGGACAATGACAATTATCCTCGCGTCTTCGTCTTTCCAAGTTACGTGCAAGACGAGCACTTTAGGAAGGCGCAGAAGTTGAATAGGAAGGCGAAAGTCGGGGTGGATGATATGGAGAGCTTCGTGAATGGATTGTCGAGAAGCAGTCGGAGCTGGTTGGAGCGTCTCACGGAGGATGAATTGCTACGATGCAAGTACATCATCTCTCCTGTTTGCGCACGGGCCCACTGGGCAGTGCTTATTTTTGACGCGTCAACGCAAACCTTCGTCCTTCACGATTCATTGGGCGCGCATGGTGTGCAGTTCGCCGGGAGAGTGTTCGTAAGTAGCTGAAATCCGTTTGTCTATCATTTTTATTTATTTAGTGACATGTTCGGTATTTGCTATATTTTGCAGGCGGAGTTTCTTTCCGCATATTGGCGTTTCAAGTTCGACATCGTGACGAAGCCGAAGTTGAATAATAAAATGAATCGCCAGCAGAAGGCTGACAGCTTGGATTGCGGGGTTCATGCGGCGTTGACGGTGGAGACGATTATGGTTGACACGCCCGAGTTTGATGAATATCAACGGCAGATTGATATTTCGGCGTATCGAGCCACTATGGCTGCACGGATATTGCGTGACCCGCATAGCTGTACCCTATAGATTAGTTTGGGGTAGTTTGGAAGTGTTAATTGTAAGTGGCTTTGTAGGTTTAATGGACTTGGTGTAGTTTGTAGGTTTATGGAACTAAAAGTTTTTGATATTATTGAATGAATTGATTCTCTGTATGAAACGAAAGTACGTGATGGGTGATTTGACTTGTTACTGACGAAATTATTTTGACCAAATACTCAGCAATATGCGCGGGTCCCCTGATTTTACGTGCGGGTCCCCTGATTTTACGTGCAGGTCCCATGATTTCAAGTTATAGTCCCTTTAGCACGTATCCCACCATATGACTTGATAAAACTTTTTCCATTGTTGAATAATTGATTCTCTGTATGAAACGAAACGTGATGGGTGATTTGACTTGTTACTGAGGAAAATATTTTGACCAAATAATCAGTAATTGTTCAATTATTGGTACGACTAAAGAGAAACCCTAAATTGGACAGCGACCCGTTCATATACATACCTATACGGGACGCGTCCCATCAGCGCCAACGCAATAAGCACGGGTCCCCTGAGAATGTTTTGGTCCCCTGATTTTACGTGCATTTCCCATGATTTTAAGTTATGGTCCCTTTAGCACGTTACCCACCATATGACTTGATAAACCTTTAAAATAATGCACGACCATTTTTTGGTACAGAAAGCATACATTCCACAGTCGAACGATCACTTTCGGTGATAATCATGACGATCACCAGCATTGTTTTTCAAGTCGATGGTAAGTGGGTAATTCGCGAGGACAATACGTCGAACTGGGTTCCGGATCCAACTTGCCGTTGGCAATCAATCTTGGTCGACGAGGAGTCATGCACGTTAGTGGATCTCACTAACGAGATATTGAATGCATTGTCGTTACGCAACGACAATACCAAACTACGGATAAGCTACATGCCTTGCATAGACTACAATTATGTGCGCCCCATCTACATCGAGAACGATTACGGCGTACGTGCGTACGTTGGAGGTGGTTGCCCACGATCAAGACCACCTCTTCACGTGGAACTTGAATTAGCCATCATTGCGTCACCGCCACATCAACCTCATGATAATGATTTCTCTGGTTTCGACGTCGGCCTTATAGCGCATTGCGATACAAACGCCGAAATCCAACCATTTGAGGGTTTTCCCAGCACATCTTACAACCCTCCTGACCAAAGTAATGAAAGCAGTGGCTATGTAGGCGATTACTCCGGAATCTGCGGCCAAGGATATGATAATGAGAACGAGCAAGTCGGACGGGACGACGAAAATGAGAACGAGGAAGGTGCCTTAATGCATGATGATGATGATGATGATGACGCACATGATGACGATTTTGACGTCGATGTGCACGACGACGCAACTGATGTGGCCGACGATGGTACCTATTCGTTTACGGATGGTTCGACCCTATATGTTGGACAACAATTCCGTAGCAAGAAAGAATTGAAGGACGAAATCACTAAAATCGCTGTCGCTGCATGCTTCGAACTCCAAGTGGATAGGTCAAACAAAACCCTGTACGTAGTGAAATGTGCGAAGGAGAACTGCGAATGGCGCATACGAGGTGCACAGGATAAGGACTCCCCCTTTTTCTCAATCCGAAAGTACGTCAACACGCACACGTGCGGCGTGTCTCATCGACGCCGTAGACATCGCCAGGGAAGTTCGTCGCTCGTATCGAGCACGTTGTTGGAAAATTTCAGGGCTCCTAAAGACATCCCCGCTCCCAGTTCCATACAGTCGATGATGCAGAGCAGGGGAGTAGAAGTTTCATACTACAAGGCTTGGAGAGGAAAACAAATTGCGACCGACGAACTAGTTGGTAACAGGGACGCTTGCTACGGTTTACTGCCGTCTTACTTAGATGCGGTGAGGCAAGCCAACGAGGGCAGTATCACTGATTGGGAGATGGACGAAGACAATCGGTTCAAGTACATGTTCTTGGCATACGGAGCATGCGTCAGCGGCTTTACGTTCATGAGGAAAGTCGTTTCTATCGATGCCACTTTTTTGAAGGGGAAGTATAAGGGACTCATGATGATTGCCACTGCGCAAGACGGCGATTTCCATCAATATCCTTTAGCATGGGGTATTGCCGACGGGTCGGAGGGAACCGACCCATGGACGTGGTTTCTGTCGAGATTAAGACGTTTTGTTGCGGATGGCGACGATCTCGTAATAATTTCCGATCGGAACCCTGGAATCAAGAATGCAGTTCCGGCCATTTTCCCAAACGCGTTTCATGGTTTCTGTGCGTGGCACCTTCAACAAAACGTGAAGACGAGAATGAAGAAGAAAGGTGCTTGTCCAATCTTTTGGCGTGCCGCTACTGCCTACACGAAGAGCGAGTGCGACCGTCATTTTAGGCAGCTTGACGGAAAATATGCGGACGTGCAGAGGTATCTTAACGAAGTCCCAAAGGAAACGTGGACGCGAGCATATTGCCCTAGATCAAGATACAACATAATGACGACCAACGGATCGGAGTCTATAAATGCAGCTCTACGTAAGGACAGAGAGCTTCCAATTATTGGACTGTTGGGCTCGATTCAGCGACTAACATCATCATGGTTCAGTAAGCATCGGCGCTCTGCGGAAGCTTCAATCGCCTCGAACATGACTAGGTTTACGCCGAAGGTAGAGTCGATCATACGAGAGAATTTCACCGAGTCGCAAAAATTTCATGTGTCGGAAGTCGGGCATCTAACATATAACGTATACGGGCAGCATGTGAACGAGGTGGTCGATTTGGGGCTGCGCACATGCACGTGCATGATGTTTGACATCGATCGTATCCCATGTCCACATGCGGTTGCAGCTTGTGGTTCTGCCCAAGTGCCGGTATATTCATTAGTGCACGATTATTATACCTTGGAGTTCTGGAAACTGGCATACGAAGGTACTATACGCCCGGTAACGGACCGCATTGAAAGTAGTATGGACATGTTGCCGCCTCGTGTTGGTTCACAACGTGGACGACCCCAGAAAAATAGGTTTCCTTCGACGGGGAATTTGGTACGAGATAACGTTGTAATATGTAGTTTTCGTATTCAGAGTGGCTTATACGTCGCCATTTGTGTTATGTTATGTAAGGTTGTGTTAGGCGAGCTTTTGCGTGAATATGGAAGTAGAAAACCCTTATGCACAAATGCGCAGGGGACCGCATCGCATATGCAGAGAATCCCGCACGGACGCGCATGAGACCCCTGCGCATGAATGTGGTCCCCGCCGGGTCCCCTGTCTTCAACGTTTGGGTCCCGTGAAAAAATCGCGCTGGTCCCATGTTCCTTGCGCGCAGGGAGGGGCGCGTTACTCCCATCGGACCCAAACGTTAAAGGGAGGGACCTGCCGATTAGCACATGGTATCCCAAATCATTAGGGTTGGTCACGTTCGCTTACTAAGTTGGTCCAATAATTGTTCAATTATTGATGAAAAGTGACATGTAGCAGTGCTTCATTTATTGGTGAAGTGACATGTCAGAGCGGTGTCATTATACAAGTCATCAGAGACAGATGACTTGACATTTGATTCCGATTCCACTTTTTTGTCCCCGGCGAAAATCTAATATTATTAAATTCGTTAATAAGATGTCCACTGCGAAAATCTAATATTATTAAATTCGTTAATAAGATAGTCATTAATAAAAAATTAAAAAATTCGTTAGTATGGGTTATATTTTTTATATGAATTATATTTATTTATATGAATTAAAATCGTTAATAAGATAGTCATTATATTTTTTATTAAATTCGTTAATAAGATAGTCATTATATTTTTTATATGAATTATATTTATTTATAAGATTAAAATCGTATTTTTTATTCAAGAGGGGGTGTGAATAGTAGCCCCCTTTAGAAAATTACGGTACGAATATGGAAATAGAAAACCCTTATGCACAGATGCGCAGGGGTCCGCATCGCATATGCAGCGAAGCGCACACGGATTCGCATGAGACCCCGGCGCATCTTTGCGGTTCCCGCCGGGTCCCCTTCCCATAACGTGAAGGTCCCATGACTTCAACGTTTGGGTCCCGTGATAGTAATGCGGGGTCCCATGAGTCTTGCGCGCAGGGAGGGCGCGTTACGAGCATGGGACTCAAACCTTAAAGGCAGGGGACCTTCCGATTACCACACGGTACCCGCACATTAGGGTTAGTGATGTTCGCTTATTGAGTGGGACCAATAATTGCTCAATTATAGGTCAAAACTGACATGTCAGAGCAGTGTCCCTATTTATTCGTCAAAAGTGACATGTCAGAGCAGTGATACTATACAGTATGTACAGGACAGATGACTTGACATTTTATTCCCGATTTGCTTGTAATGTTGTGAAAATCTAATATATTATTAAATTCGTTAATAAGATAAAAATTAATAAAAAATTAAGTGTGCGTAAAAAAAATAAATTTAAATAACCACTCGATTAACAATATCTAACTCCAAGTTTAGAAAAAAGAAAATATATTTTACAACATGTATTTCGAGTCGTACGATCATTGACGTGAATCTAGTAAGAGAGCACACCGATAAAACATACTCATGTTTGTGATTTATGTAGGCTGTAACAATCTTATAAAGTGAACGTAATTCTTTTGATTACCTCCATTTTTTTTGTTCTGTGCTATTTTATGATGACTTTATATTGTAGTCTACGATAAACAAAGTATAAATACGCTCAATTAATCGCTTACTTCCATGAATTAACATTGCAAAAATCGCACATGAACATAGGGGACCCACATTTTTTGAACAGCGGACCCACTCTTCAAAACTGGGGACCCGCGATGATTGCATAGTCCCCACACTGAGATGTCCGAGTCAGTCGTGGTCCCGTCAAAATTGTCCGCATGTCATTGCCGGGGCCCGACTGGTCCCTTCGAAATGTTGCTTGATTTAAGCAGAAGACCCGCTCGTAAAGGTCACGGGACCTGTGCGTTATGAGCATGGGACCAGCGCTTGTATTCAGGGGACCCGCTAAGGGAGCGTTCATAGATAACACGGAAAACTTAATATGAAAAAAGTTAAGTTATGTCAAATCACTGCCATTCGCGTTATTTTTATGTCAACTCACACATCACTCTCACTGACAAAATCTCCTCTCACAATTTCTAAACCCTAAATTGATATCAAACACACGTAAAGCAGATGACTTCTATCAAACAACTAAAATTAAAATTAAACAGAAAACTAGAAAGATTTCAAATCACTTAAAATTCAGTTCTTTTATTTTTACGTCAAATCACACATCAGTCTCACTGACAAAAAGTTGGAAAACACAGAGAAACTCAATCGTTCACAATTCTAAACCCTAAATTCATATCCACCAAACGATATGCACAAATCAAACAAGTAAAATTAAAACTCAAGGGAGAAATTCAACAACACATGAAATAGTTCGTGAGCATCACAAATTTTAATTAAAATAAAAATGGTATACTAAAAAGAGTCCCAATCATTATTGAAAATAGAAGATGCGAGGTATTTTCTAAACGCCTGCATATGAGTTTGATTGAGGCGGGAGACGTCGTCCTTCTTCATCATAAGCGACATTGCCGCCCGCAACATCGCCACCCCATCTTCTCCCCTGAAAATCATATCGAAAAAGACACTTATTTTTAAACACGACGACAAAGTAATAAAACGCATCATTCATGAAAACTTACTGATTTTGTTTCCTGAATTCGCGACACCACCTAGCCGGCCAGCTCTTGCCCTTGTTAGGCATGCGTGTTATCAGTTTCAGTTCCTTGAAAATAGCCGGGATTACGATCCGAAGTTTGTTGATGTCGTCGGCGATAAAGCGCAGCTCGAAGCCAGGAGGCGCATCGGAGTCGTAACTCGTATACTCCTTTCCCCGCACATCAACAACGAACAACACCCATCGGCCTGACGTACGCATGGGGATGGCAACTTTGGTCGCTAGATCCCACGACCTGCATTTCCAATTTTCGTCCTCCCCATTCGCGAACGGGAGCAATTTCTTGAAGCCTTTCCCACGCGGCTTCCCGATTAGGTTTAGCACCCCTCGCTCGTCGACGAGCGTCTTAAACGTATGGGGCATGTACGCGACTTTGCTCGCAACCGATTTGCTAAATTTCTGCATGCGTTCGATCCCAGCGAGGCATTCATCGACATGCTGCAATAAAAGCAAATCGGTTTTTAACACATTCAAGTAAGGTGACGAAAGGTATTTGGTAAATTTATATACGTACCATCTCATCGAGTTTAATACCCTCAGTCGCAAGGTTCAGGAGCCATGTAGGGTCGTGTTGTCCTAGGATCCCTTGTACTTTCATGCCGGTAATCTGCAAAGCCGTTTTTAGCTGACTTTCGACTTTTGGCCACAAGTTTTCGACCTTGAACTGGATATGCCGCTCGAACGCCGAAAGCTTTGGAGGTTTGACTGTATTCGTCGAGGGGAAATCGGTGAACGGCGTCGTGGTGTACCAAGATGGCTTCTTCGTCCGCTCAGGGGTCTGTTCTGTCACGACGCCTTTTCCTTTGTCGGTCGCTTGGACAGAAACCGAAGCCTCGGCGTGCGTCTCCAACTGATCAGCGTGGTCCTCTTGAGCCTCTATGTCCGTCACTGCCTCGTGAACCCCGAGACCATAAGCGCCCCTCCACGACGATGGGTCGACAACCTCGGGCGGTCTCTCTTCATCGGACCGAGCCGGTGCGACATATTCATCGTAACGTTTTTGCGCCCATTCAGACGGACTGTGACCGTCCCATGCCTCCTGGCTCGGAATATAGCCATCCGGTCCCATGTACGATGTGTTCCTCCATCTCTCATCGTAATCTATACAAGAAATTCGAAAATAACTATAAATTATTTTTCACGTCCTTAAGTATAAAAACTGACCAAGCTCGGGCGGTGTAGCGTGCAATCCACCACCAAACTCGGGCTGTGAAGCGTGCGATCCACTAGCAAACTCGTTTGGATCGACATCTACATCGTAAATAGTAACTGTTGAGTAATCTGCGCAACTAATTAAAAAATTAAGTATAAAAACTGACCAAACTCGGGCGGTGTAGCGTGCAATCCACCACCAAACTCGGGCTGTTCAGCGTGCGATCCACTATCAAACTCGTTTGGATCGACATCTACATCGTAAATAGTAACTGTTGAGTAAACTGCGCAACTAATTAAAAAATTAAGAATAAATAAATATCTTACTATAACGAGCTTCGGTAGGCGGAGTGCGAGACCCGTGATAAAATCTGCTCGCCAAACCCTGAACCGAGTTCCCCAACTCCCTGAGGCTGTCGGCCCACGATCGCATTTCCGTCCAATGTTCCTCGTACGCATCCCACCTTCTCTCGTTCGTCGACCACCGTCGACCCTCTTCTTCTTGAAACTGATGCAATTGCGTGCCAAGTTGGTCGAATCGCCCAAACAAGTTGGTGAAGTTTTGGCCCATACGACTTTGCCATTCATCGAAGCGTGGACCCGAGGCGAAACCCTGACCACTTGATCGTGGGGTCTCCGGTGTTGCATGAAAGGCGTGCTCGTGCGGAGGTTCGGGGTTGCCGTGCGGATGTTCGGGGATTTGGCCGTGATGCTGAATTATATCGGTGTCGCGTCGCTGACTGCCCTCGATCTGGGCGATGGTCTCAGGCACCAAATTCTGCCGGCTAGAACCCTCACCGCGACGGCGGTGGCCGCGGGAGCACCTAACCTCCACTCCATGCAGGAGTAGAAAGGTCACACGATCGTATAGGTCGTGTGCCGGCCCAACGTCGAAGACGCTGTCCCTATAGTACGCCGCCTCCAGCTCGTCCGCTGACGGCACTATTAACCCTGCTAGTACATGGAACTTGCTAGCGGCCTCTGCGATGCTCTTCTGTTTCGGGCAATTCTTGCGACCCCAATCCTTCGTCTGCCACCTGCACATGCGTGGCGTGAAATCTTCTTCTTTGCGCAACGCATAGGCCTCTCCAATGCCCGAGATGCACTCATAAGCTAGTATCTGAATACAAATAACACAATAAATATTAGCAATTACTTATATGTAAAAACAAGGTATGCAAAGAAGCTTAATAATAAATCACCTGAAGTGGCTGAACGAACCCACTTATCAGCCACTCCCGTGGGTTCTCCCGTAGATTTTTCCTCACAGCGCGCATGACCTCCTTGAAAGCCTCGCTGCCCCAAGGATACTCTGAGAAAGCAATCCGGTCTTCAGCGAGGTGAAGGACCCAGGAAGACACGACGGTGTCCTTCTTGGACCTTCGAGGCAGCAACACCGCGGTGGCGAAGTAGACATCCGCCAACTTGAGCTTCTCTTCGTCCACACGTTCCTCGTCGCCAGACATGGCCTCCAACGCCTGCTTGACGTTCGACAGGCGAATTGTTGAACTAGCGCCAAAATGCCTCCTCGTGAATGCTTCCACGCGGTCCACCGCCGGTATCGCGGCTGCGAACTTGAGGCCGGTGATTAGGCAATACTCCGATTTTGAAAATCGAAGTGGTTTTTTGCCAACAACCATCCACAGCTCTTCGCGGGTGTGCAGCGCCGTCTGCCTTTGGATAAGGTATCACAGCAACTGAATCGAGAGGTTAAAGTCCGGCTCGGCCATGACAAGGCGGCCGAACGGACTGTGGGCATAATATACGGCCAACTCCTCATCGTTAAGGCACTGTCTTATCAGCTGGCTGGCCTCGCCGTATAGCGAGGTCACTGTAGGACGACAATCAGGAACTTCTGTGCCCAACTGCGTCTTCATCACAACCTAATTTATACGTAAAACACAGTTTAGCCAATTACTTGGTATATGAATATTGAAAATCGAAAACCCTTATGCACATATGGCCAGGGGACCGCATCGTATATGCTGACAGTCAAGCACGGATGCGACTGAGACCCCTGCGCATGAGCAGGGGACCTGTGCGTATCTTCACGGGATCTGTGTCTACTTTCACGGGACCCTTGCGTATATTCACGGGACCCGCCCATAAGATGATGGACTAGGCAAGGGTCCCCTGGATATAAGCGCGGGTCCCTTGATTATACGTGCGGGTCCCCTGACCGTAGCGCGCGGGTCCCGTGTTGTTCTTCACAGGCGCAAGGTCACGAGAGCCACGCGCTGCGACCAGGGAATCCGCTCGTTATAACCAGGGTACCACGCTTATACGCAGTGGACCCGTGCTCCGCCCATCATTTTATGGGCGGGTCCCGTGAATTCTAAGCACGGTCCTATGCTTATCAGCACGGGTCCGCACCGAATTAGGGTTTGCTGCGTTAAATTGAAGAAGACGCAGAGTAGAGAAAATACCTTCTCGGTGTTCGGGTTGACTGCCATTGTCGATTTACGCTCTAGGACTGGGTTTTACTTGCAGAGAATAGTTGGACTTGCAGAGAAACGATTTGCAGGGCGTTTTGTGTGCAGGAGAAAACGATTGAAGTGAATTGAAAGTTAAAGTGGTGGTTCTGAAATGCTTTTTAACTTTTACTGTTCCATCACGGGTCAGTTACTTGCAGTTAAACCTGAAAACCCTTTAATGTAATACCCCTTTATGTTGAACTAACCTAATTAAATTAAATTAAATACCATAGCACTATCTATATTTTTTAACGGAACTAAATATTACATTATAAAACATAGTTAATTTAAAATACAGTACTAATTATATTGTCAAGGTCACGTACATCAATAATAATAGGAATAGCATATCTTGATTGATAAAATTATTAAATAATTTATTCTACCCTTCTCGCCCTTCTCCACCAACCGGAGCTTGGTCGACATCCTTCTGCACAGCGTTGTTTCGGACAACCTCGATCCAACCTGGGCCTTGGATCACTTCGCTCTCAGCCTCGTCATCGTCGTTTCGGACAGCCTCGGGTGCTTGTCCTTCGATAACTTCGCTCATAACATCGTCGTCGTCGACCTCGAGAGCATCGTCGTCGCCGTTTAGGAATCTGTCGATCTCGGCCACGATCCACGCCCTCCTTTGGGAGAGGTCGACACCGAGGTCGGCCTCCAGACGGCGGCGGACGGCGGCGGCCGTGGTAGTCCAGGGGTCCGAGTGACGGACGATTTCGTGGAGGCGGGCGACGATTTGGGCGTCCGTCACCATTCTTCCTGTTTTGTTTCTGGGATTATTTTTTAAAAATGTTATATGCTGTGTGTTTGATAAATCCAAGCCTTATATAGCTTGCAAAACGCCGTAAGAGCTTCCCAAAACCATAACATATAACGCGGGACCAAGCTCTAGTACACGGGACCCAAGCTCTAGTGCGCGGGACCCAAGCTCTTGTGCACGGGACCCAAGCTCTACCGCATGAAGCATGCGCGGGTCCCCTGTGTTTACGCGCAGGTACCCTGCATTTATGCGCGGGTCCCATGATCTAATGGGCCTGCCCTAATGTGCGGGGACAATGCACTGATGCGCGGGGCCCGTGAATTTATGGGCGGGTCCCGTGAATTTATGTGCAGGTCCCGTGATTTACTCGCCGCACTAATGTGCGGGACTCCTGCTTTAATGTGGGGTCCCACGTTGTAACGCGCGGAACGCGCGGGTGGCCTGCTCTGCTTTCAAGCAGGGTCCCCGGATCAACTGGAAGTAAAAACAATGAACATGTTCGGCCTTCCAAACCGGAATTTCCGAAGCTTTGAGAACCCATTGGAAGGGTTTAGGACTGAGAGTTACAGATTTAGATGGTTATATTCAAAATACGACCCGGAAAAATACTTACACTGAAGCGTGAGGTTCGAATCTTTCGTTCGCCGAGGACTTTCCAGCTTCCTTCCACTGTGAAGAAGCGCGATATGAGGTCGGGGAATTTCTCTTAAGGACGAGGACGAAGAAGAAGAATAATTCGGTGAGGTGGAGTGGAATGAATGCTTTCTGCTGCAAAATGGACGTGCAGCTTTTAATTCATTTCAGGCGTTGTATTTTATTTTTGTTTTTCTTTTTTTTTTTAATTAATAATAAGGGATTACGAAAAGATGATTAAGTGTTAATTAAAAAGAGTGCTATTGACCAAAAAAAAAGTCAAGAGTGCTATTTTTTTAAACTTGACCGCGTCAAAGGCCATTTTTTAAAAAGACCCGTTGCTTTTGTGCAGAAAGGGAAACCTTTGTTAGTTATTTGAAAATAGCATATGGGCCTTCAGCATGTTTAGGCCCAACTCAAATTGGCCGCCCACAGATTATAATCGAAAGGCCCATAACGAAGCTTCGCCGTCGTTTCTATCTTAATTTCACAGAAAATGATAATATAATCGTTTATACTTTCAGTTCAGTCGTCAGATGGATGAACAGATCAGTCAATGCTCACTGTAAAAATGTGGAGACCCATTAACTGGAAATGTATATATACACACACATACATATATCAGTGTCATCTCAGCTTACTGTAAACCCCAAGAATCCTCCTAATCCCACCTCTATTTAAACCCAGTTTTTTCACAAAGAATTCATGGTTTCATGTCCGTTCTATTCAACAGATTCAGCACCTTTAATATCATGGATTAACTTCAGGCAAATCAGCAGCAGATGAAAAAGGTGATGGAAGATCATGTCTTTTCAATGCCTCACTGAGATCATCACAATTATTAGGTATCTTCTGCTCCGTCTTTTGCTCGTCGGAGGAAGAATACTCTGGCGAATTATTATCACCGTTGCTGCTATCATCTGAACTTGTACTAGTGCTTTGAAGTTCGTCGAATGCTGCTTTTGTTCCTTCGACGACTTCAGTTTCGCATCCTTGGTCTGCCGTGTGTTGTGAAGCACCCAAATTGCTCGAGCTTTCGGTGCTTTTATCCTCGAATGCAGACCAGTTAGGATCCGTAGAAAGTGATCCACTGTTAAGAATAAGAAAACATCGGTCAGCTCATGGGGAGATGAAAACAAATCCAAGGTAATCGAACTAATTGAGGCTGTCCACTTACTTTTCCATCTCACCTACTGAACGAAGAGAAGAGATCGCCTTCTCAGCAAATTCTCCATCAAAGTACGTGTCCTGACCAAGTTATGCATGGCAATGCTATTAGATCAACATGGTTTTACTACGAACAGAAAGAACTGAACTGAGATGCAATAACAAACACGATACATACTATATACTCCGGCCATTATTTTCTTGGACTTGTAACGAGGAATTCAAGAATAATAAAGAAGTGACAAGAAACGTTTAAGCATACCTCATTTGCGTCACCATTATTGTTTAGTCCATACTGAAACGCGCGGCTCAGGTTATTTGCCAAAGCTGCAATATCGAAATCTTGATCTTGATAATCATCGTCATCGCTGTCTCTATGTATTGTGGTTGGCCTCCTTCGAATGGCCCAATGGTTGCAGCAGTTACCACATATAGCTTAATCTGTGAGGAAAAAAGATAGGAAAGAAGCTGAATATAAAACAAACACCTACCCACAATCCCATTGGAGAACATTTTCAACAGCATTGCGCTCATCCAGCACTTTGCTCTGCCAATCCACCCACTCACTGTTTCCCTGTTTTGAGTGATGAAAAGAAATTATTGCAGTTATATGCAATTGGGGACTCTTTATACAGGATTTTCCTCTAACGCCTATGCTCAAACGTGAGTGTTTTCACACACTTCGACACCACACAAAGATTTAATCAACAAATATGAGAACCGTAGGGAAAAAACCTGCAGGAATTCACGAATTGAGCTGTCGTTATTTCCACGTTGAACAAGTTTGTTAGCAATACGAGTTACGTGACCAATGTTTCCTATCCTTGGTGGACATCTTGCCTGGGAAGGCACAGTGGGCTGCCGCAAAAGGAAAAAAGAATGGTCAATCTGAGAGCTCCTAAATTTGATCTTCTGACAGATACTTACAAAAGCCGTGAAAGAAATGAACTGATTGGTGAGATACGAGATGACGTAACACACCATGTAATAAATAATTACCAAGAGAGATTTGCGAAATGTTTGTGAGAAATTACCTTGCCTCCGTTAACAGCCAAAGTAGAATTGTTCTCGGCTTCAAGTATTTTCTTGACAAGGTTACAATCATGAAGAAGATGACCGACTAACCGAGGATTCTTACTTTCAAGGCAAGATGTCACAATGAGTTCCACGTGATGATGTAAGAAGTTATTGTAAGGATATCTGCAGATGTAGAATAGAGTATTGTGTAAAATTGACCTCATCTCAACATATGAATTACAGACGAAGAGCTTACTCGAAAAACAATATGAAAATGCGATTGAAAGCACCAAGACTAATCAGTTCATTTTCTGCAACTTCACTACTAACTCCGACCAAGGCTGCAATAAACTCCACAATCTGCATCAAACCATCCATTAGAGTTCTAATAGAGTTTCAAAATTGTCAGTATTAGGTCTCTAATACCTTCAATCGATGCTTTCCGAGAGGAGGCTGCAATTTCCCATACGTAGTTAACAGGACAATATTCTCTGGTGAAGGATCCAAGAGCTTGAGTAAGTCACCTGCCAATAAACCAACTTAATATCTTCATATGATCCTACTAAAATGACAAGTGATAGACTTGAGGGTTTTTTGTATTTTAGATAATCCTCGAGAAAGGGTTTTGATATTTATTCATAATAAAATGGGTTTCACATACCTAACCTCGACAGCATGCCCTGGACAATCTCGGGAACAGCAGAAATTCCAGACCGATGGCTAATTTGTTGACCGTACATGAGCCCTGAAGCTAACCGTTTGGGGTCTAATAAGCATATACAGACTGATAACAAGTTAACCAAGACAGACTCAGGCCTTGATTCTTCGAGTGCATGATGAAACAATTTCCCAATAAAACTGTGACAGAAGCCAATTACCCAAGCAATGTTTAATGAACGTAAAACAGTTGAATGTAAAAGACTTCGAATCAGAAAATAACCTCGGGCTAGAGATTTTTGAAGCGAGCCCGGGCGGAGCATATCGAATGATAGTGCAAAGAGTTTCCGCAGCATTAGCATGAACTTCAGGGCAGTCCTGCAATTGAACAAAAATGTAATCAGAAGATTTGTAAAGGCAGTGATTCTACAGGTAGATTTTAGAGAAGTTACCCTCGTGTATAAATCATTTCAAAAGAACTGCTACGCTGAGAAAAACATCATGTGTATGCAATACAATAGCTAGAGGACGAAATCTCCTACTCCTACACAAGAAACAAAGTCTAGTACAGAGGAAAATAGAATCAACATGTAAGAACAAAGATGCACAATGCAACTTACAGATGAGCTGAATTTATCAGCAATCATGTCCAGGACATTGATATCTTCCAACCACTGCAAAGACTCCACATCATTGGTGTATAGATGTTCATCGACATCAATCAGACGAATCAAGACCTGTCAACAAAAACTAATCAGAATTTCCAACTTTAAAGAAAAAAGATTCTGAACTACAACCTCCATTATTGACGTTATTCCAATCAGATCAACAAGCTTGTTGATGATATCTTGATGAGCCTGATTCAAAATTAGAAAACAAAAAGAAAGTAAGACATGGCCTGGGCAGATAACCTTTTTTAACATGTTAAAAAGACACTTAACAGAGAAAATTTTAAGAATTGCGGAATGGACTAACACTTTCTGAAACTGGTAAAACAAATCAGGGGGATGTAAACAACAGATTAGGGTACGGTATTTGGCTTACTCGTATGTAATTCATTAGTGAAGCTGTCTTCCGTACCAAAAGGCAAATGAGAACCTAACGGGAAAAAAGAAAAAGAAATGAAACCTTAATCTAAATTAAACTATGTCCATAGTTTAGTGAGGTTTGCTTGTTACAAACAATCAAAGCAATATTTACCACACCTTGCTGAAATACCCAGCTAAACGCGTACTATGAGGGCACTCAGGATCCAGAAAAGAGAATAGCAGGTGCATCAACTGTGAATTCAACACTCAAGAAATATTAGAAATAAAAAACGAAATGGTACTAAAAAGTTACACACTAGTAAGGACTTTAAACCTCTTCATCCTCCACCAAAGCTTCGAGAAAAATATCAACATCACAGGTGAAAATTTCACAGGCAATGAAAGGAAACCTGAATTAGAAAAAGGAATATGAAAAAGAGGGACCATTTCTCACACATGAGGTGGAATCGTAAGAAAACTCAGCTACCAAGCTTACTTGAAGGTGCGTTGTTTGGCACAATCCTCAAGAGCTTCCTCCACTATGTACTGAATAAGTTGTTTAACTTGACTTTTTTCCCTTAAACTGCAAGAAAAATTGCATATGAGGTTTCTTTGTCTGCAATTGGAATATATCATGAACAATTTCTAACAAATTTGTTAACGAGGGACGCACTATCTCCAAACGTTATCGACGTAGATCATAAACATCTGTACGCACACAGATTGGATGTTTGCAAGAGAACAAAAAGGGTTCAACTTTAGCAATATTTGAACGAAGTTCCAAAATTTTACAGCATGTACTCAAAAAGCTTCAACAAAGGCGAAAATAAAATAACAGCTTACAAACTAATAAGACGCTCGTTAAGAGCTTTGCATTCTTGTATTATTTCATCCTCGTCCAACAGCTCCTCCAAGGTAAAACTCTCCTTATCTAAAATGGCTTCCACCTGCAAAAAAATATCCAAGTAGTCAATCGCAATCTCGTCCACCAATGACAACCAATATACACGCAATAAAAAAAAAAAGTAGCTGGATCAATCAAGGAGTTGAAAAAACTACAAGGAATTATCGCAAAAAGGATATAGAAAAGAATTCCAACACTTACTGGAGATGCAGTGGAGAGACCAACCATATTCCAGAACATTTTGACTTAATTTAAAAACACAAAACGGTGATTGTATACAAAAGACAGATCTTTGAAGCTCATGAACCTCAGCTCATTCACCGATGTCTGAGCCCAGAAATCTTCAACCAATCACAACCCTGAAAAATCCAGACCCGTTAACGAATGTAATCAACCACCCGCGATTTTAATTGGTTTTATATTGATACAATGAAATACGCGACCCATACACTGCCGAGCGGAGCATCGATTCTTAAACAACGTGAAACAAATATGCGTAGTGCCACCCACAGTAATGTAAGCATAGCCATCAATGAAAGCACTTTCAATCTTGTCTCTTTATGAATATATAATATAACTATGGCTGCCCACATCTAATATCCCATTTTTTTTTTCTTGGTCTTCCACATATTTTATGATCATGACGTATGATCCCAACCGTAAAATAAATTTTGGCACCGGCCAGTGAAATTGTGAGAAAGCAAGACGACGACAGCTGTAACGATGATGTTAGATTCCCTTTACCGTTGGACCCTACGACTTACAACGTGGCAGCATCTTAACATGAATATTATTGGGTGGGCCTGTTTGGGCCAAAACTCTAGCCCAGTCAAACTTACGTGGGACCCACCCTTGTTCTTGGTGTCTGAATTTCTAAATACGAACACGGCGCGACTTTACAATTAGTGAAAAAAAGTCACGTGCGAAGAAACGTGACAATTAATTGCTACTGCTGTAACTATTTGATAAATTGTATTATGCCTCATTAAGTTTCATTTTTGTTTTGACTCCCGCTCTTTCGCATGCTTCAGCTACTTACCTCGCCCAAATTCTACTGTTTTGCCCAGCTCAGCAGAAACCCTAGAACTCGAATCGATCGTTGGCGTGGAAATCGGACTGTTTTCTGAGGTGAAATAGTAAGGAAGCAACTAGGAAACTCGGATTTGAGTTAAAGAAGGAAGTTATCTGGCCGTTAGTGTACCTGTATGTTTTTTGCACTTTTCATTTACTTTGGAGGCTTTTGATTGCTTGGTATCAATCTATCCTAGATTAACCCTATAAGTTGCGTAGCAGAGTAGGTCAGCTGTTACTGTGGAGCTGTTTTGTTACCTTATGTTGTGATATTGGGTGCTTTGAAGGTGTAGCTGCATGGATAGTCAAGAGGATGTTGCAGTTTCGGAAAATGGCTGTATTGCTTTATATGGTAACGAGTTGGCGGATGGCGACAATGGGTTGTTGCAAGTGGTTGAAGATGACGAAAATGGGAAGGGCAATCTAGCACAAGATTTCTTGGAGGATTTGGAGGAATATTGGGATGATATCAATGATAGATTAATGGTTTCACGTATGGTTAGTGATTCAGTTATTAAAGGAATGGTGTCTGCTGTAGAACAAGAAGCGGCTGAGAAAATTGCCGCCAAGGAATTGGAAGTGGTTATGCTCTTGCAGTCATTTGGAGAAGGCAAGGGTACACGTAAGGGTGGAAACCTTTCAGAACAAAGTTGTCATAGATTTTCTTGTGTGGGGCACGAACAGATGAGGGAGGATGTGCGTTCTTTTAAGAAATTGCTAGAGGAGATGTTTGTCAAGGCTATGAAGGAAGTTCAGTGTTCTGGAGGATGTAGTTCTGTGAAGAGAATTGGTTCTGGTTCAGAGATAGCGGGCCTAGGTGAAATTCTGCAAGACAAGCAATTTGAAAATATGATGCACATTTCCAACACACTGGAGTCTCTGAAGACAACCGTTGGCACTATCTGCGACAGGGTGGATTGCATATTAGTATGTTCTAAGAGGTCACTATGCCAATCATTAGAGGAGCGAGATCTTTGTGCAGATATTGAGGGTATGGTAATGCAAAGTGTACTTAAAATTCATCAAGAGGAGATTGAGGAAAAGTTGTGGGGGCACAATGCTCAGTTCACTGGAATTCAAAATATCAACTGGTCTGAAAAGTTCAATGCCATTTCTACTTTAGTGATAAAGTTGGATGAGATTCTGAAGTCACTTTCTCCACACGAAGCAGGGCTATTTTCTCATGGATCTCATGATCTGGACATCCTGCACCACAGGCAATTTGGAAATCATGTTGTTCCGTCCACATCACCTCATGAAGAAAATGGAGAAGTGGAGGGATTCACAGTTGTTCCTGAGAGCTATGATTTGCAGCAACTTCAGCACATGACGAAGGCAGAGTTGGTAGCTTTTTTGAATAATAGAATAATGAAGATGAAGAGAGAGTATGAATCAGCACTGCATCGGAAGACTGAAGAGTGTTTTAGTCTCAAACGAGAATTCATGAAAGAGAAAGGCTCTTTCACGAAACATAGGAAAGACGAGGAGTTTGATGTGCTGAGGAAAAAAATTCCTGAAGTTATCTCAAAAGTTGAAGATTTTCTTTCGGAGAACGAAAGATTTCCAGTATTGAGTTATACTACTGAAAATATTGACAAATTGAAGGATAGAGTAGAGAGCCTTCTTTCTGAAAATCGCCAACTTAGAGAATGCCTTGCTGACAAGCAAAACGTGCTAAAAGATTTAGAAACAGAAGTTTCTGGTGCCTCTACAAAATTGCTGCAGCTTTCATCGTCTGAGAAAGATATGCGGCAGCTTTTGGAAAATCTTAAGTCAAGAGAGGAAGATGCACGTTGTGAAGCTTCACTAAGTGAAGACATATATAAATGTTTCCTGAGGGAGTTGTTTAGACATTTAAGGTCCAGTTATGAAGATTCAGATACGAAAACTTTAATGGTTCAAGAAATGTTTGGAATTATTCTCAGGGAGGCAGCTTCTGTGCCTGAGGCTACGAGAAAATCTGAAGTTGATAATTTCAATTTTGATTCACTGATTTTGCAAGATCTTGAAGCTCTGATTTACACAGAATATATCAAGAATATTGCGCAAAAACTGAAGGAAGTGAGAATCTATCTAGAGAAATCAGTTTGCGATAAAGATGATGAATTGAGACTTGAGGTTGAAGAAAAAGAAAAATTAAAACAAGAAATGCTGGGTCTACAAATTGCAATGGAACAGAAGGAAAAGATCATGATGGATTTGTCGGTTGCATCATTAAAACAAGCAGAGCAGTTTAATGTAGTTTGTCGAGAACTTGCCAGTGTAAGAGAAGATGCAAGTCAACAACAAAAACTCTTTGATAAGATCACCCAGGAATCTGAATTGCGAAGGACTCAACTTGCAGACGCTAAGAATCAGATTGAAGCCAATAAATTGGAAATGTATCAGCTTCGAGAAAAACTTGATGAGGCCCAGGAGATGCTAGCAGAAGCGGAGAAAGATAAGAGCATAGCATTTTCGCGTGTCCAGGAGATGCATGATAAGTATCAATTTGATGAAGCCGGAGGGGAGAGACTGAAAATAGAGCTGCGGGTGGCTATCAGTCGTATCCTTGGACTCTCAGAAGCATTTGATGATTTTGAAGGCAAAATATCAGATGCAATAAAGGAAAATAGCTCAAGGTATGTTAGTTTATGTTTTCCATGCATCCTTTAGTCTTGGTATTCCCACATATTTTGGTTTTGGCAGGAACTCGTGATGAAAATTTTGCGTGCATGCAACTTTCATTTAATTTTGCTAAATATTTTTTCGTTGAAGGCTTATTCTGGTAAGACGACTTCTCGAAATGACGAAATGCATCTTTATTGGGTGTCATCGATATTTCTGATACCCACTCTATTGCCATGGATTAATATCATTTTTTTATGCTATATATGTTAGTACTTGTTTCATGCAATTAATTTTTGCCTTGTTGGTTGGTGCCTCTTCTTAAAAGAAATTATGTCCAGCATTCTTCGCCTTTTGAAAAAAGTTTTGGGGCCCTACTGTTATTCCAGGCTAGACAATGCGAATGCGCAGCTGAAAGCTCTCAGAAAAACAGAGTTATTATACCAACAGAAACTTGAGCGCAAATGTGCTGATCTACAAATGGCGGAGGCTGAGGTAAAAAATGAAGCATCCTATATTTAAATTTTCTTCATTTTAGTTATTAAGAACCGCCTACTTGAATTATTGGAAGAATCTTGCTATCAGGTCGATCTTTTGGGGGATGAGGTTGAATCTCTGTTGAGATTATTAGAGAAAATATGTATTGCTCTCGATCATTATTTGCCCATTTTAAAGCATTATCCTGGGGTAAGTGAGTAACCATCTTCATATTTCAGTTTCTATTCTCATCAATTTCTCATCAATTATGTACTTACTCGGGACCTTCTCTCTGCATAACAAATCTCCATTACTTCATTTCAGATTGTTGAAATCCTTGCGCTTGTCCGAAGGGAATTGAGTGGAGATCCCATTAAATCCTGATGATCACAAATCTCCATTGCATTGTATCGTGTTTATAAGGTTGCAGCAGGTCCAAGAAAATTCTTCTCGTATTTTGTTTGGTGTACAAAACAATGCGCTGCGACCTAGGTTTTGATATAGCGCAGGCAAGTGTCTTCTTAATTGCCCCCCCCCCCCCCCCAATTTATATGTTCTCCTGTATGTTGAATCTGCCCCAGTTAGATTGAATTGGGCAGTTTATTGTATTCATACATTCATTCATTTCCTATAAAATCTTCTCATCTTTTCAAGATTCATCTCAGCATGTATAAATTGTTACTGGTGGAAATCATTTCTATATATTTCTGTTTTCTGACACCAATACAATTAGTGTGACATTACCCCAAAAAGATTTACTCCTCCCCTCCCATGGCACGAAACTAAACCTATAAAGATCAATACTTGGATACCAACAGAGGAGTACTCTGCTCGTTCCTGAAGAAATTGCTGGGATCAACGGTGGTTTTTACCCTAACCAACCTATCAAAGTTCCCCTTGAAATACTTCCTAGCGAAGACCTTAGCTTGTTCAGACGCATCCACGCCGTGGTCTGTCGTCCCAATGTCCAAATCCCTGTAGTTCAAGAATGGTTCTTTGGGACCAGCCGAAAAACTGGTAAAAAATCTCTCATATTATCGATATTGTGCCTTGTTTTTTCCTCCCCTGACTCTTCCCAGAAGGACAGGTACTGAATCTTGTAGAGATTCCCAGCTCTGTGCGGAAAAGCCGTTGCTGTCCCTGAAATCTCACTCAAAACAAGGTCCATCTGATCCATGGCATCTCTTTACAGTCCTTCCGATTCTTGTGGTGAATGGAGAAAGTCAATTATGTAGCTAAGCATATGATTAATGTATTCACTCTTACATTCAGACAGAGAAGTATATGTATATGTATGTCTCAATACAGCAAATAAATTTACAGAAGATTCATACAACTGGCTGAAACAAGACAATGAGGCAAACAAATAACAATAACAACATCAACCAACGCAATAATATGAATAAATCACCATAACCAACACAAATTTTGGTACTCACACTCTTCATTAATTAAAGGCATCAATCATCAAATTAATAATAATATCGACCAATCAATCATCAGGGCTTTGTCGTCTCAGCTTTTGGTGCTGCATCTTCTTCTTCTTCATCAGTTTTCTTCTGTGGTTCCACGGTTTCTTCAACAGTCGGCGGCGGCGCTTCTTCTTCGGCGGCGACAATCTCTTTCTCAGCAACCTCAGTAGAACCACTTGGCTCTTCTTCTTTATTAGCTTCTTCTTCCTTCCTTTCCTCAGTAGTTGCTGTTTCAGTTTCTTCTTTCTTCTCATCAATGACTACAAATGTCGAAACTTTTTCGAAGACGAAGAATATCGGGCCCGGTATGTAGTTGGGCCCGAACTTGATAGCTGCTTCGCAGACTGGTTTCGAGCCCGGAAATTCTATTACAAAGAATGATAAGATATTGTATTATTAACAGCATGGTCCTAACCAGACATGAGCTTATTTATTTGATGATGTATGTATGTATATATGTATGAATATATACCAATCTTAGCAAGCTCGTCGAGGAATTTTTGAACTGCTTTTGAGTGCTTCTTTAGACCCGTTTCCTTTGGTTGCTTGACTAGGCTCTGTTTTATATATATATATATATATATATATATATATATATATATATATAATATATATATATGTATATACAAGAAAAATATAAAGTTTAAGCAGAGGTCATATTCTTACACGAATTCAAGACATCCATTACCTTGATCTCCGCTGAAGAAGCTTCATATATTTCGATAACTTTGGGCTGAAGCTCGCTTTTCTTGTCCTCAAATTCGGTGGAGTATTGTTCCTGCCCAGTTTGAGTACATAGATCAATATGAGTTATAGATAGTTAGGAACACCACATGTCCAAAGATAGGCGGCACTTAGTCGTCACATGAATATATAGAAATATATTATTATAGCAGTTATAAATAAACCTTGTACTCATCAAATGCTTTGCAGGCTTCTACTGCAGCTGTTTTCTTTGGGTTCTCAAACACTTTCTTGATCTTAGGCAAAACCTTCGATTTCCAGTAGTTCACCATCTAATAATAGTTTAATGAAAATTAGACTATTCTTTGAAGAAAGTATGTATTATGTGTCAAATAGAAGCAAAGCGCAAGCCAGATAAATGCAAAGAGCAACCTTATTATGCGATATATTAGGCCCTTGCTGACGCGTGTAAGAGGATGAGTGAATGAATGAATGAAGAAATCCAAGGTATTTATTTAAGATGATTTCTTACTTGAGAGCATAAGATCGATGCGTGTCAGCAACAACCAACATACATGTATAAAAAAAATCCAATCTTGAAGAATAAACCTTTATTCTAAATAAATAAGCTGAAATTGCGGCCAACTCCCTCGTTTATAACTTCATTGGAGCAAATAAACCGAGGGTAATAAGCGTCACTTGAGTGCTCAATGATGTGTTCTAATCTTACAACTCAACAAGCGATTAAATGATGGAAATTTAGAATAGTCTTCGGTGACAGCTCAATGATGAGGAGATGCTGCACAGATAATATTACCAAGAAAATGGGACCCACCAACGACGGTGATTCTGAATTTAAGGTTATGCTGTGTCTCTTTTGTTTCATCTAAAGCCTCCTTGAGTGAGGATATTAGCGTCGTGACAACGAAGCTCCTCACATGGCTAAGCTGTGCTCTCTCTCTCTCTCTCTCTGTGTCAAAGATCACACGTCTGTTTTCCAGCACGGAAAGAATATACGCCAAGAAAACTAACGTAGTACTCCATTCACATTGATTACGATTTTTTTTTCCTGAAGACATTGCTGAGTAAAACAAAAAGATGATGTCGTTAGTTACAGAAGTTTCAATCAACTATAAAAACTGTAGCGGTTATGATGATTTGATATTAATGGGCTAAATGTTGGGCTTTAGAGTTAAGGTCCAGCCCAAGAAAGGAATATTGCTTAGTTAGTAGTCGGCTCGTCTGTTGTCACTTGTCTTCCCTCGGACTCTCCTTTTCCCTCTGGCAAGTTAATTCAACAATTAAGGCAGATATTGAATCTACTGCGATTCGTTTTGCAAGCTATTGAGCTGATATTTTATCTCACCTCTACGTTTTAGGTTAGGGAAGAAAATATGGATGGAGATCTTCAGAATATCAAGAAATGGAATATCTACATAAATTCGAAAAAGACCTTAGCCGGAGGGCCGTCGAATCAGTGCCACCAGAGCATGTGAAAGCTCTACCGTTAATGAAATCTGCGATTGCTGTGTCCATTTCAAAATTCCCTGCGTAATCGAAATTCGGAATTTAAAAAGAAAAAAATTGTCTTTTTTTTGGGCGAATGGATGGGTATATTGATTTTGATTTGTTTATGAAATCAGAGTGAGAAGGCGTACCCGCGCGATGCAGAGAGGGAGAGTAAGGGTTTTGTCGAAAAGAGAGGATCCATATATCTCGTCAAGTAAGGAGACATTGTCGTTTTAATGAATGTTATAGCTTATGCAGCTTTCGTGCTGCCAAGGTATTGTCATCATCATCTTGTGTGTTTCTCTGTGTGTTAAAGGAGGCTGTTATGGCTGTAATAGTCAGCTTTTGAGGCATCCAACTTAGACAGAGTCCTCGTACGATTGCCCTTATGGGAAAGATGGTAATCAACAAGACGATTTCTAGTTCCATTTCTTGACTTGTTCATTTTCCAGTCTAAGCATTCGCTTCTCCATTAGATGTTGTCATTGTGTGTGTGTGCCACTGTTGTTTCATCGTCTCTATTTTGATTAATAACCCTCTGCAATGCAATGGCATAACCTTCAGGAAAACAACTGATGCTCAGAATTTCAGAACTCGTTCCTCGACATCCTACTAAGAAGCATGAACCATCTTCGACTTCATCAACTCGTTCATCAATTCGGTAAGAAAAAGAAGTAGGTAGGTAGCTAGCTCCAAGTTGGAACCTTTCTCTGCTACAAATGGGGTTTGGGTTGTGAACCTCTTCATTTCTTTATAAGCAAAGACACATACTTTTTTGCTATGATACTCAATTCTTATCAACAGCAAAACGTTGTTATTGCAATTGTGAACGACTACTCGACTAAACACCATGCAGGCTAGTACGAAGATATCACTATCATGCCTTCAAATATTTTATTCGGAACCTTGTAATTACAAGCATGAGACAAAATGCACTTGACTCCAAGAAGTGTAAGATCCTAATGTGTGAACATGCTTTGTGTGAGTTCGATCAAAACAGACAGACGCCTAGAACAAACCAAACCTCCTATTTTATTGTCACCTCGGACTAGTATTAAAAAAACCGTTCACAAGACAAAAGAATATCAGCCAGCATTATTGGCCCTTGTCGTCTATGAATCAATATGAGAGGCAATAAGGAACCACAAAACCAGCTCGGAAAGATCGAAAAATAAAATATGTCCTCTCCTCTCCCTATATATATATTCAAGCTTGTGATCAATCGAATGATATAGTGCATAAAAAGCTTTGATGTAATAAATATGGAACAGACGAGGAGGCGTACTGAAGTTGGTGGCTCATCGCTCTTATTACTGCAAGAAAGATTCAAGAAGTTGCAGAAGATGAAAATGGTGAGGGGAGAGAAGGAAAAGATGGAGAAGGCTTCTAAGGATCCTTTAGCACTTGGCCTCAACACAAGTTACGCTAACCATGGTTTGGGTCTCGATAAACTGAGCCCGGGTTCTGATGAAAGAGATCAGAATCACTGTAGTAAAAATAGTTTCTGGGATCGGAAACATGATGTAGATACTTCTCTTCATCTCTGAAGATCATTTCATATCATATACTTATGGTGTTGATGGTAATAACGATAATAAGGTTTGATTGAACATTTTAACTATACAATGCGCGTCGATAAACAGCCACCTTGGAAATCTTCATGGTTGGACTGGGTGTAATGAAAATGATGATCAAAGAAACAGAACACAGCTGAGTATGGAAAATTAAACTGGCACTGCTAACTCGAAAAGATTCCTCGTTTTCAAAACCTGATATGTAGCAAAAAGACAGAATGGTGTCATAGGCGGGTCATTTTATGAATTTTGAAAGAGAGAAAATGCTGAGATAGAAAGTCTGCCGTCCTCTGTTCTTGTCCAATTTGTTATTGAGTAAGCATTGGAAAAAGATCAATTTTTTTTTTTTTTTTGTATCTTTGCACACTTTTATGTGTTATAGAAAACAGATCATTTTGTGTAGTACCAGACAAGAGTAAAGAAGATTCTAAACTGCTTCTAAGAGTGATGGAAAACAGAGTACAGAACATCAAGGCAAGGAGCAGTATGAATCGTCCTCTATTATCTACTACTGAGAGTTAAGAAAGGTTATTTCCTAAATCTGTACAAGTTGAATCTCTTGATGCAAAGACTACTGAAATTAAACTTTCTAATTCGGCAGCCACGCCTCTTAATCCAATTAACTCTTAAAGTAAGCAGGGCGGACTCAACTGGTATGATAGTCTTGAAACCTCAGGATTAATTTAGATCGATAAGAAACTTAACACTTGTCTCAGATGGAAGTTCTTCGCATGCACTACTTTCTACATGATTATTTTGAGTAAGCTGATGGGCACTTACCTCTTGTCCGAGGTGCGCAGAGATTGCATCTCTCATGTCTGCATCTTCCACAACATCAGGCTCCTCATGTGGGGTCGAAATAGTAATTCCATTTCGACAAATCTTCTCTTCAGACTCTCCTTAGAGTCCATTGGGGTACTTTTCGTTTAACGAAACGATTTCACTGACCTTATGTGTCTGAGCAGAATCTGTATTATTACTCGGGAGATCAGATTCACCTTTAAGGAGTTGATCGGGAGTTGCAGCTGGGTCAAGATCCCAAGAACCCTCGGGCAAGTTACTGCCTTCGATTCTGAGTTTATAAGCGGGGACTTGGTGAGAGAAACTTAACATCTCTGTCCTTGAGATCCATCTAATGGAACTTGTGTTAGGGTTCCTTTGATAAACAGTTTTGTATCCATGTATCTGAGCTAGTGGTGCAACCCATACACCGTTCTCTTCCATGTATTCACTGAGAATTTCAACCATTTCATATTGGTGTCTCAGTACATCAGGCGTTGTTAGGTCCCAGTCTAGCGACCAATTTCTATACACGGCCCATATGTCTCCACTTCTTGGGTAGATTTTCACGCAACCTCCTCTACCAGCTTTCTCTCTGCTAAGGAGATGGGAGAAGATGTTGACTTGCTCTACAGTTTCGGCGTGGAAAACTCTGAAACTTCCGCAAGACTTGGTGAATCCACAGTCCAACCAGTTTACAGACCCAAACTCACAATCAGATTTAGAGCTTCTCAAGTAACCAATATGGATTTTTAAGGATTAGTGGAGATGACTTCACGGATCAGGCAATACAAACGAGGCATGCCATCTTCTTCGTCGTATAAAGCCCATATCTGCTTTGGCTTAAAGCACTCTTCTGACCTATCCTTGTCGAAATCATGGAAGTCAGAATCGGGGACTGATATGGACATTGAGGTCATTCTCTTGAATTCAACAACTTTAGAACCAGCACTGGTTGAATTGGATACGCCAACTTCATGATCTTTCTTTCCCTTCTCAGACTCTGCTTTTGCAGCCGATCTAAGCATTTCTAGTTTCTCTCGAATTTCTGCTCTCGCCTTATCAATTAACACCTGACGCACATCAACTACTTGGGCCCGCCTAACTGATGCCTCAGATTGAGAGGAAAACCTAGACAAAACGGGTTTTACAGCACCATTCCCGTTCACCATCCTTGTATCCACGGCGACTTTTTGGGAACTTTCTTCACTACCATCGGAAAGTGAGCTTCCAGAGTCGATCCTCATCTTCTTCGAAGGTCTACCTCGCGTGGTCTTTAGTACATTGTTAGTCTGAGCAGTGTAACCATTAGATCCAACATGGCATGTGGCTTTTGACATGTTACGACTATTTTCCTTTGGTTTGGTTCTGATTATGCCCTCATTCTCTTGATATAGAACAAACGAAGACGGAGAAGATAATCCCCTACGATCCACGGCACCAACAGAATTCTCAGAAAAATATCCCTGAAACGACATGCTCGCTCCATGATCGGCTCTGTACCCAATGTGATGCCATGAATGCCCATTCGGTGCACGGTATCCATTAGAAGCCGTTGTCATGTACATAATTTCAGATCCATGCTTTGTCGTGTAACCATTCCCAGGCTCATGAGCATAACTACTATACGGGAAAGACCCATTCATTGGGGCTGCCCCAGTTTCAACTGCAATAAATATACCTCGGCAGTTCTTACACGAAAGTCGCTTGTTCACATACTTCCTCAGATATTCATACTGAACATGACATGAAGTACACACAGTCCAGAACGTGTCAAGTCTTGCCTGAGAGGGCGAGTGCTTTTCATGAACTCCAGCCCCATAACCATTCACACCAAATAAAGATCTCTTTTGGTCATAAGAGCTTCTCTTAGCACAATCAGATAACACAGTCCATGCATCAGAGATAAGTCTAAATGCCCCATCAGCCCCAGTCGTCTTGTTTTTATCAGGATGGAGCAGCACAGCCATCTTCTTGTACTGCTTCTTGATTTTGGACTTCTCTGAATATGGATCGAGTCCAAGAATCGAATAATAGTCGGGCTCTCCATGAACTTTCGTTTCAGAAGCTATGTAGACCCCAAAAGTAGCTAGCATTTGTGATATCCCCTCCAAATCAGGGCATAAAGTTTGTGCCTTTAGAGCATAGTTGCGTGCCCCGACATGGTTTCTCGCCAAAAATTGCTTCTCAGCATATGCTTTAGCCCTTAGCGCTTGGTCTATTTTCGATCCCATCTCAAGCTCAGATCAAAACAAAGTGAAGACCAAAAGTCAAAGAGAGCTGACTAGTCGAAGACCATAAGTCAAATTCCAAAAAATAGACATCACTATGCACTGCAAAGAGTACGAAATCCAGTTAGTGAGAAATCCTTTTCTTTTGTTCATGGAGAATATAGAATCAGAACAATCTCAATACAGTCAAACCTAATATAACCACATTAGTATATTTATACACACACATAGAATACAACTACTAGTTCCATCTTTTTTCCTTCACACGCCATCAATTAACCAATGGATCTACTAGGAATATAGTTTTCTAAAATTTTGATTTTGGATAAAGCAACTTGACATTAGCTTGAAGTCGTTTTCCAAGTAGACTTGCTATTAGAGAAGATATAATTCCAGTAGTACAACAAGAAGTTGATGTCAAAGTGATCAATTAACATGCAATTTGTCGAAATTCAACCAGACCATCTTAATAAATCAAATATCCAACCCACAACAGAGCAGCCAAACTATTTGCAAAAAGTTGCATAAATCTACGTTCTCAGCTACCCAAAAATTAGAACTTCAGACATTAACAAACTCAGTTAGATGCAATACGGATTACAGCAAAACTCTCCTGATCCTGAAAACCAGCTTCAGATCTACAAAAATCTAGGTTAGTGTAAAAGCAAAATCTGCCTACAAACTGCAAAATAACTACAGCAGTAAATAACAAGTTTAAACGCAATAAAATAAAAATAAATACATAAAAGACTAAAAACTTACTCGAGCAATAAACTGGTGAGTATCAGAAGCTGCAACTTACGGAAACTAACTGCGGAAAAATCCGGCAAAATTCCGAGCACAAAAAAAAAATTATTGAAAAAATAAAGTAAAATACAGTTGAGAGAGTTTACAACATAAGTAGCAGAGAAATACAAAACTACAAGCAATACACAGCAGTTAATACTAACTTAATGCCCATATATAAATAAATTATATTTTAACAAAAATGACGTGGTTATATTCTAATAAATTCGTTATTTTGTTTTAGTTATATAATGTGAAAGTAACGATTACTTTCATATTCATCAGGCGACTCTCAAATTAAGCTAAAAAAATTTAATCAACAAAGACCAGTTGAAAAATCATTTATATATAACTTAATTAATTGCTTGTTATCACTAATGTATTTAAGGTAAAAAAAAATTATAAAGGAGAATGGAAAAAGAGAATTGCTAAGTCATGAATCTTATACATACACATTTGACAAAAATTCAAAAAAAAAAAAAAAACAAAATAGGAATCTGGCTTTTTTAGGTCCACTTTCCAAAATACGATCCTTTTAAGGACAAGCAATCCATATTTCATTTGTTCAATTTATATTTTTCAATATTTCACTTGTTCGATCATATTACATAATCCTATACTGCACTCCCACAATGTGAGCAATCAAATACAATATTACCTTTGAGTTCATGGCAAACAAATGCATTCTAACAACCTGCAATGAGACAAAAACCAAATGCCAAGTGCGCTTAATCAGACAACAAAGTAAACTGTTATGCTTCTCCTCCATTTGGATTTGTGATGCACGCACCACCCTTACGTGCAAGCGAAATTTACAGGCACACACAGTTTCGTACCCCAAATGTGAAATCAATCTTGAGTTTTGCTGTCTCTTCTTTCAAGAAAGGACTTCGAATAATACATACATGAAAGTTTCACGTGGGCCCCAGCTCGGTCTCAGAGCGATCGTTGTGAGCTCGTGGAATTTCAGCATTCAAAGGTATGTTTCTGTGGAATAAATGGAGTGGAGTGGAGTGGATAGAACCACATGCAAGCTAGCTGACGGGAAACTCGAGTTGAATGATGAAAGATGCCTTCTCTGCTTCTCTAAGATACTTTACGGAGCCATTCATGGCTCGAACGAGCTTTTGGCTAAAATAGAGCGTAAGGCCTTCCCTCGACGCATTGCTGTTATTGAAGTAAAACATGTCTTTTATCAACTCTTCAGGTAGTCCCGGGGCTGGATGCGTAATCCTGTTATTTCAGCAACAGTAATGTTTATGTCACAATGCAGCTCATTGTATTTGTATGAAATTCTTTCGAAAAGGCACAAAGAAGTGGTTTTTTTTCTGTACCTGAATTCGACACGAAGAAGGTGCATCTGTGTCCCTATGATTTCCTTTCTGTGAGTTAATTTGAAAAGAATGGAAGATCCCTGAGAAGAGAGAGTAAATAAGATGGAAGTGGCCAAGAAGTTCGACAGCACTTGTTGAAGCCTCAACACATCACCGTTTAGGGAGATTGAGGATAGTTCGGGGGCAACATCGTAATAGATATGAACACGATGCTCCTGACACAGTATCATAACTTGATTCGTGACTGTCTCTAAAGCTTCCCCGAGGTTAAATTCATCGGAGTTGATCTCTATATTGCTGAAATGAGATTCAAAAGGAAAATCAACAACCCTTTAGAAAAAGGGAAATGAGAAAGAGCCCAATTTGCCAAATTACTTACTACATCATGATTTGAAAAATATTTACCTTTCTTCGATGCCTTGCATATCAGTGTCCCCAATGATTCTAGCCAGCTGATCTTGACACAGTTCGTTCGTCTTCAAGAGTCGTCTCTGTTCATTAGTCAGATCAGAAGATTCCATAATGCTTTGTACGCACTTCATGCCACTCAAGGGACTTGTAAGCTGACTACGAACATAACCTAATTTCGTTACGGTGTTTGCAGTAGCTTTCTCAGTTATCTTCTGCACCTTCATAGCATATCGTAGTTCGGGGCTAGCAATGTGCAGAAAACATAAAATTCCGGTTATTTTTCCTTCTGAATTTGTTCTCCTACTCGCAGAAACAAGTGCTTCGACGTACTTCTGTTGCTGATCGAAGAAGCCAAAGACCAACTTATCGGGAAAATCTTGCCCAGAAATTACAGTGTTGAACAGTATTCTGAGCTTTGTTAAGGCGTCCTGATCTTTGACTTGACAGCCAAAGGGATGAACCGTGAAGACCTCACCAAGAAGGATTTGATCAATTACGTGTTCCCTTTTCAGGCCAGAGAGCTTTTGCATAGCATCGTTCCATTCTATGCATCTTCCATTCTCGTCCATGACAAAGATGGGTGGGATTAAGGGGCAAGGGTTTCTCATGATGCACACGTAATCGCTTTGCGCCCGATTGTATTTGTCCAATATCATTCTCTGACGTGTTAAATCTTGCCCGACAAAGCAAACCCCAACTATATTTTCCTTCACATCTCGACTACAGCAAGCATTGGCAACTAAGATGACGGGATCCTTTGTTGATTGGTTCCCAAATGTTTTTAGTTTGATCTCAATCTCTTTTTCTTCCTGACCTGCAATTAGCACAAGGGTTGTTTTGAAACGTAACATAACCTACCACAACTGAAGTGAAAATGGCGATAAAAAAATATTGATATAACAGAAGAAAGATCCTCACCTTGAAAAGCAAGCGAGAGAATATGACTCACTCTCTCAACAGCATCCTCAGCCACGAGATCAACGAATGGTGCACCGAGGGCTTTTGTCAAATCCAAGCCAGTAAGCTCGGCGACTTTAGTATTCCAGCCATTAACAAAACCCGACGTGTCAACAGCCAAGATAGGTATCGAAGCAGTTTCGATGAGTCGAACCATTTCATTAGTCACGACTCGCAGTTCTTCAACCCTCTGTATGCTCGTATCAACCGCTGGAACGCTTACGATCATCTTCGAATCGTCTGCTGCTGCTTCACCTTGCAATGATCCTCTCAGTATCAGCTGCAACGAGTGAATGGCATCCATTTCGACATCTTCCCATGGCAAACTCCTCCTCTTAACCACCTCAAGGAATGCCTTGAACGACGATCTTGGATGCATTTTTCTACCATCGTCTTTATCGTCTGGGTCATGCTTCGCACCGCCCCATTTGACCTCTTTCGCCGTGTGCGAACGAAACCAAAAGAGGAAATCAGTAGAAGTGATTTTCACAGCAGCCATGCCGCAAACAGCTTCGCCAAGAACCGAAGCGCCTGGATAACCAGCTTCCATTAGGCTGTCAGTACTTAAACCCGTGCTATTACCGTGAAATTCGAGGAGCCACTCGGCAATATCTTTGGTCTGCGCCTCTGTAGGCGTCACTCCGATCAACCAGCACTTCTTACCGTAGTAAAGTGCAGCCCCATCACATTTCACCAGATCCATCACATTAGGTGATTGAGTTATGATACCCAATGGAGCATCTCTGAGAAGCATATCGCATAGCAGAGTCTGAGTTCGAAGTATCTGCTTCTCCTTGTGCTGAGCTTCTAATTCAACTTCCTTGTTGATTTGAACTGCAAAAACCTGAATCAAGAACTCGCAAGCATACCTCAATGGGAACGGAAGGAACCTAGGGCTCGTATGGTGACAAACTACCAATCCCCATAGTTTCCTTCTCTTTAGCTGGTTACTGTTGTTATTATTGCCAGTATCACCTTCATCGCATTATCGTCATCATCCTCATTGATCACAACAGACATCACCAATGATGCAATAGACCCCATATTCTTCATGTACTCCGAGTGACATCCATGCGGGGCCCTTAAGATGGATCCAGCAAGGCTCAGCGGTCGAGACAACGCCTTATCTTGAACAACTTTGACGGGCTGTGCCAAGCAATCGCATATAATACGAACCTTATTCTTCATAAACAGAAACCTTGAAGCTTGAGGTATATCAGTAGCAGGATAATGCAAGCCCAAATAAGGTTCCATGTCTGGCCTGCGACATTCTGCAATAACCTCTCCGTGCTCATCCTCATGGAATTTGTAAACCATCACACGATCATAGCCCGTCAAGTCCTTCAGCTCTCTAACCAACGCATCGCTTAAGAGCAGTATGTTCCCACTAGAAACAGATTGTATCCTGGAGATTGCCTTGGCTGCAAGCTTGTAAGATTTCAACGCCCCAGCAGCTGTAATAGGCACGTCGGATGGATTCACAGGTTCCAAGTCAATCACTATCCCAACATCGATGTGATGTAAAATTGCATAAAAGGGCTTTCCCGAGCTTCTACAATGAACGAGAATTGGATTGAGCAGATTAACCTCAGCATATTCTGCAGCTTTTTGAAGCGCTGAGTCGCCTGGGTGTCGAAAGAGGGATCGAACATCTGTGCCAAAGGTCAAAGCCTCTTGTTGTTGTTCCATACTGGGAACGGCGTGTGGAGCTAAATCCAACATTTCTAGAGCGTTTTCGCTGTACCCTAAAACACGAAGGCTTTGTTGGTCGATAGCAATCATGCAACCAAAGGGCTGAATGAGGCTTCCCCTTTGCATCTTTTGAAGGTATGCTGATATAGTGGACGAAGGAACATCGACACTTCCAGCATTCGATGCATTGACAGAACTTGAGTAATCGAATTGCTTCTGCGAATCCTCATAATCGACATGAAGCCTCGCATCAACTGGGGTCTGGGTTAAGACACGATTTTCGCGTTTGGAACGAGCTGAGCTGCTCTTGGAGCAGCTAGTCTTGTTTGTGTTCGATTTCGATGACATTTGCTTCCACGGAAATGATTTATATCAGCACCAAACAACAAAGCCCACCACTATTCAGCAATCTTCAACATAGAACCTGAAAAGGGGAAAAAACAAAAGATGACAACATCCACATGGGATCTGACTTTTGCGATCATAGTGAAATTCACTCCCAATTCTATAGGCAAAAGCTCAAAACTTCAGCTCGCATTGATTGTACCTTCCATCCCAAGTCCCAAATAAGTAAAAGTAGCAACAACCAACAAGGAAACCGCTAACCTATACCATCAGGTATACACGAATCTGTTACATATAAAAAAAAAAGGAATGACGAGAAAACCTGAATTGATTGATGGGTTCTCCTCCAACGACTAACGAGTCCATGAGAGCTTAATCTTGTTAGATAAGCATGAAAGAATCACAATATATCATCCCAGAAAGGAAAATTCCAGAACTCCCACGAATAAATAAAATAGAAAGATGACAACTGACAAGTGGGATTGAGTTAAGATTGCAGGAAACAGAATGGGGACTCCAACATGGGAAACATCGAGCTTCGTCCCTAGGAAAGCAATTTTTTTTTTTTTTTATCGTACATATAGGAAAGCAATTTTAGTATTATAGTATTGCAGTTCTCGAAGACGAGTACGCGTACAAGTTGCTCATTAATATATGTTTCGGGAATTTCGTTATATTTTGTTGTATGCATACCTTTTATTTACACTTTTTTTTTTTCCTTTATTGCCTCTGCATCTTTTTATCTTTCCGTGTTACCAAAGTAAATTTCTATTGCCTTTGAAGCATTTTCCGTCGCAGTCAAATGTAGTCATCTGCATTCCAAAAACGATATTTTATATATTCCAGATAGAGCATCAGTAGAATTCCCTGTTAGTAATGAACCATTTAATAAATATGAGAACCATAAAGAGAAATTAGTGTAGCATTACGAGTTATAGATTTAATATACACATACTGTGGGCCTAACTAGAACCACTTGCAACAAGGACCATTTTGTATGCAATGTTAAGTGTTTTGGAATTACGAGGAAGCCACAGATCATCATGCTACGTTGATATCTCTTCTTACTACAAAAGAACTTGAGAATTTTCACCGACAATAAACGAGCTTGAACTTATGCATATATCGACTTAAATCTCATCTCCAAATGGAAGGCTGAACTAAGAGGGACAGTGCTCTGGGAACGTTTCTTTCAGGACTTGAGGCAGTTTCAGAACAATCTCTGCAAATGCTGATGAAGGACAAGGCAATATTGTTACTAGTAACTTCAAATAATTTTTCACCAAAATATATATATCACAAGAATAATAATACTCATCGAACCTTCAGGTATGCTCATTGTTCTTAGAGCATGTTCGGCGTATGTTAGACGAGCGGGAATAATTTTAGTTCCCAAGTCATCAGTTTCCTCCTTAGCTTGTTGATGGATGGGCCAAGCAAGTACATTGACAAGTGATGGAAGTGTAGAGACGAGATCCTTGTACTTGATCCTCACCGTGACTTTGCTGTCAGAGAGAAGAGCAGACACATCACTGAGAAACGAAATAAAGGAAGCGAAGAATCTGTACCATTGATTGGAGCACAATTGTCAACAAGAAAAAGAATGACCAAAGAATAAGACGAATGCGAGTTTGCTAGATCGTTGAATTGAGATAAGGGAGAGAATGAATTGTAAAGAACGAAGGTGAATGCTGAGCTGTGATACGAAAGAAGCACGCTTGTGATCAGTTTTCACCTACCAATTATAATCCGTCAGCACGAACTCGGTCATATCATACAAAAGATTGAAATAGAGCTGTCCTATTTGATCCCCATACAGGTCTTTTATAAGTCGAACCTGAAAATAAAATAATGAATTAATAGTACAAAATACTTAATTATGAAAATTAAAACCGCAAGGGCAGTAAGAACATAGGGTGTCAAATACTCCATTTGATGCTATTGTTCATGTTCTGCATTATGCAACGATAATGACTTAAATGGTAAAAAACAATCGTATTGTAAAAATTGATAAAAGTGTACCTGCTCCCTTCGATCAACATAAGCCTGCACTAGTTCTCCTACACGGTCTATGAACTTCTGTACCCAAGCAGGCCAACATAAGATGTAAATGAACTGCAAATGAAGTAAGCTCGTCATTTTAATAGGCAGAATCGGTCTTACCACTGCATTTGAAGCGAGCAAATCAGTTTCTGCCTCGCCTATGGGCAAGAAAAAAGGAAGGGTATGTTCAGCAAGGGTCATTTTCTCCAAAAATGACTTGCTCTCGAGGACACAATGAAACTGCTCACACGGTTGTCCTGTTCAGCGTAATAATAATAATCAATACCGCGGAAACGGCTTGCATCACATCCCGAGGAACTTAATAGGAGAGATCATTGTCATCATTATGTCTGCTAGCAATAATCATTTGTTATATCTATGGTTGCGTTTTACGTCCAGTAACTACCTGCAAATGATGTCTCGTACAGGATCCCGATTCTAGCTCCTCCCAGAAAACAGATAATCTGTCAGATCAAAGAAACAATATACTTCTAAGTTTTTATAATCACCGCACGCTCAATATCTTTAAATTTTGAGCACTTTGCAAGCAAACAAACGATCTGATAACAGACCAAAGTTTGTAGGCATGCCTAGATAATATTTTATATATATCTATATATTGAAATACCAGTTGAAAAAAAATCAGCAAGAACATTTACTTTTTTTCCAATTCTGTAAGTTACTTTGTCAAACAAAGGAAAATCTGACACAAGACCAGCATCTCTTTTTAATTTTCTTTCAGCTTCCATGTGAGCCTGACAGACAGCAAGCCCACCAGTATGAATTAACATGCGTATCAAAATCGAAGAATCTGTCACCAATTCCCAATTAGTCAAAGATTGATTGTTAAGCAATTAAAATACAGTCTATATTAAGGGTAAGCTACAACTTAGGTATTAACTAAAGAAGATACATTCCCGAAATGGTGACTTAGCCATGATGCATGTTACATGATCAAACAATTCAATTGTAAGTTAGTTTATTTTGTCGGATTTTAACATAAGAAATGAAGGAAACTGCAAAAGATACCCGTTCCCTGATCGTAGCAAGTAGACCGTCACTCCAGTCTTCCCCCTTTAAGAATATTTCTGCGCAACGATAACAATTACGCTGGAGAAAAAACATTTGGCGCATAATGAAATGCTGAAAAGTGAATGCATAAAAAGAGATGAACATGAATGAATGCAAGTTGCAGTAAAAATACCTATTACGGTACGGCAAAGTAAAAGATTACCTCGTGTCTGTGGACCGCGTGCATCTTCAAACTCCTTCTGGAGACGCTCAAAAACAATCTTGTCAGAGTCCCTAAAAAAGATAGAAACTTTTAGAATCCTAGGCTGTTGGTGGAGAAAACATCTGCGACTAAGAACAAGAAGCATACCAGCATGTATATATATAGATATATAGATATATATATAGCCAAAATCTGACTATGAAGAGGAATTATTGACATAAATCTATCAGTAAGTTTACTGGTAACAATCTGATCTTATCGCCATGCAGAAACAAACTAAGATTCTAGCATTCAGAATAAGAAATGCAAGAAACTCGGGGCATGGACAACCTACATTACCATGAAAAGCTTGGATTTGTACCTTGATAGCCGCTCTGTTAGTTCTCCGTGTCTTTTAAGGACATTCAAGACTGAAACAAAAGCAAATGGGTAAATGAATTATTACCAAATATATTCGACACGATAGAAGAAAATCGAAGTGACTCACGCTTTGCACGGGTAGTCTGTAAAACTGTATCATCAGCCTAAGAAAATATTGAGCAAAGAAAGTAAGAGATGAGCTCGATAGATGATTATCCAATCAAGGAGTTTCAAATTACCACCTCCATCACGTTCACATGGGAAGGCCTCGCCTTGTCCTGTTCAACTTGAAGCATTTGAATACCAAATCACCTACTCATCCACGCAGCAAAAGAACAAAAAATCTAGCGTAAATCACAGAAAGAAAAAAAGAAAATAATAAACAACCAGTTGAGCTAACTTCCGGGGAATTCAATAAACGCATGGGCAGCTATAGCTAAGTGCATCTACAAGCCAAAATTCCAGCTGCAAACGAAAAAAAATTACAAAATATTAACTACCCACGGGCACAGGTCTCCAAGATTGAAACCCTAATTGGAGTAGGATTTGGGATTGCTGAGAAAAAAAATATAATTTTTATCACATTGGACCTAGTTCTGGGCCTAGCCGTGAATGGATCATATTGTGCCCAATCTCTTTTGCGGCCTTAAAGGTAAAAAAAATGAAATTGTATTAAACCAAAAATAGTTTCTTTCGGAAGAATATTGATTTGCGTTCTAGCCTCAACTCGATCAATGCGTTCCATGTCAGCGGCAAGCAACACTGAAAGAAAGAACTACCTAGCTGCACTTTCCTCTTGGAAATAGAATAAAGAGTTTGTTCACACAATTGATGGGAAAAAAATGGATCTTTATTGGTGATGTAAGTAAAGCTCAATGTTACATTAAATGCATGGAGATCGAACAGTAACGTTAGCTATTCCCGACCCTACAGATGACGAAAATATATTGATTGGTTAGAAAGTTACGTGCAGTTCCCAAAATATCTCGAAATCACGCAATTTTACTGTATGCTCTTCTCTATCTAACTCGTACCTAAGCAAAGCTACAATCTTTCTCTCTCTACTCTTTCTCTATCTGTATATTCTTGACCAATCACAGCTACTGCATGGTTAGGTAGTTTATCGTCTTCTTCGTGTTGATTCTCGTACGCTCGGTTAGAACTATGATGGGTTCTTGATCAGTCTTTGTTTCCTGTTTCTGGGTTCGCCTCAATTTGCCATCTTTTTTTTTAACTAATTTTAGCGTTAGATCAGTGAAACTTGATTTCAGTTATATTTACGCTTAGATTCCTGCTTGAATCATCTGATATTTTATTCCGTGGAATTACATAAGGATTAACGAACTTCAGCCGTATGACCTTTGTCTGGTCTATTTGCATCTCTGTTTCTTACAGTGAAAAAACATGCCTGAGGGGATAACAGCAGAGTCTCTGATGAACAACATTATGGACAAAATCTCAGACAGTGTTGTATCAAAGCACAAGAACACGTCAGAGAGGGAGGATGATTCCGTATCAGCTCAATTCAATAGGCTCTTCGGGCGTCAAAAGCCGATTCACAATCTCTTGGGCGGCGGAAAATGTCATAAATCATTCTTAGATTTGTTATCTCAATTCTTATTTCTTATAGTTCAGGAGAGAGTTTACTAGCTAAAAACAAGACGTTATTTCATTGCGCAGCTGCTGATGTGCTGCTATGGAGAGACAAGAAGCTCACGGCAGGCTCTCTCGGTGCAGCTACGCTCATTTGGGTGCTTTTCGAGTGGCTCAACTACCATTTTCTTACCCTCTTATGCTTCGCAGTAGTCCTCGGCATGGTGGTTCAGTTTCTTTGGAAAAATGCTTCAAGCATGTTAAATAGGTAAGAATCATCTCATCCTAAATCGCATTCTAAGTCCTTACGTTACTGCCTTAACTGAATTTGCTCTGATATTCGTAATAAGTCACTTGAATGGCGACAGAGACCCTTCCTCGGTCCCTCGCCTCGTTTTGCCAGAGGAAGTCTTCGTTAACGTCGGGAAGGCTATCGGGTCAGAGGTAAATCGAGGGTTGAACTTCTTACAAGACGTTGCTTGTAAAGGAAACCTCAAACAATTCCTTGTGGTGAGGATTCCTCGTTCATCACTGCACATCTCTCTGTTTTAGAAAATTAGTGAGAATTAAAAGAAGAAAGCTATATCTCAGGTTGTGGCCAGCTTGTGGGTTGCAGCTATCGTAGGAAGTTGGTTCAGTCTCTTGACAGTCATATACATAGGTAAGATGTAAAGCTTCAGCATATCTTAGGACAGCCTCGTCCTGATATCCGTGCTACAATCTTGAAGCACCATGTCTTTCTTTCTTTTCCAAGGTTATGTTGCTGCTCACACTTTGCCCATACTCTACGATACGAAGATCACGTGGACAGCTTCGTCTACAGCGTATCAGATCAGCTTCAAGGCCACTACAAGAAGTTTGACGATCGTGTTCTTAGCAGAATCCCAGCTGCTAAGTTCACGGCCAAGAAATCTGAGTAGGGAGGGATGTCATAAAGCTGTCAAGCATCTCAAGCCTGAGGCCTAAAGATGAACTTTTGATTTTGTGGGGCTGCTGCATTGAAGTATTTTATATCTTATCTTGGGAGTTAATTCTGTGTTCTTGATAAATAAACAAAGCTCATAGGTTGTTACTGGGATAGGAATATGATAATGCTTGTGTTGTTTTCTAGGTATAAATAACATGGTAGCTTTTGAATCTACTACAATTTCCAGTAAATACGAAGTCTGTGTAAGATACCACAAACCACAGACCAGAAAGTAATCTCGGCGAAGATGACATATAACAGAGTCCCGACTCTCTCCGATTTCCACACGTCGATGAACACGTGCTTTTGAATCCAATTCACCTGATGATTTAAAAATAAGTTTTATTACAGCCATGCTAACACAAGAATTATTTTGCTGTTGCTACATATATTGTATATACTTACGAGATTATTGTCTGGTTTCTCGAAATACCATCCGTTGACGAACCCTGCAAAGATTCCCTCGGCAGCCATTACGAACACGAGCATAGCGTTCATCCCTATCCACTCGAGGAACAAGAATGGCTTTCGAAATCCCCAAACGTCGATCTGTGTATAAAAATATTAAATGAACGGTTATAATACGACTTGGATTTATATAGATTTTTTAATGGAAAGTGCTTTATTTTTGTTCTTACCAGAAGGTAGAATCCTGAGAATACTATGCCAGCAGCGCCTGCTGTGAAGCAGACATAGCTGAAGCTATAGAGCTGCTTGTTTATGGGAATGGCATCTGTCAAGTGAAGAATCAATGCTATCACTAGGAAAAACAGAGCAATGGATACCCAATGCTTGAGCCTTTCAACATGACCCTACGATAATGGAGAAAGAGTGAGCATCTTTATGTTGAAATAATTTGATTTCGCGACGGTATTATGTGGAATATATTATTACCTTAAAATGAATTAGAACATGACCGTAATGGATTCCAATGGTACCAGACATAATGGCTGAAACAGAGCTGCGAAAAAAAGCCATGTTTATGCACCATTCTGCTAAAGTAAATATTGATTGACTCAGTCACATATATACTTATACTATAGATGTAAAAACCTCAACAAGCCCTCGGGTTCGAAAGGAGCACGACACCAGCTTGGTGCGTCTTGACGTAAAGGGCCAGAATCTGGGGAACTCAGTGTGCAAGCCTGGACAAAAAAGGTTTCCAAGGTAATAATAAGATTCAAGGAGGCTGTGTGTAATAAGCAATTCGGAATATTCGAATATATATATATATAGCTGAAAATGGACCTTTAATCTGCTCCAAACGGGTTGGCTATAAAGATGGTTAACGCCCCATACTTGTCGATCGACATAGCCAACAGCATTGCATGCTGGTCCTAAATGTCCCCTCATCCCACATTTCACCTGAAAAAACAGGACAAAGCCAAGAGAACATTTTAGTCTGTTTAGTCTCAGAATGTAGTAAAACTAATCTCAGATCTGTTTCCTTTGGAGATTCTCTTTTTATTACCGTGTATCTTGCGTATTTATTGCTATCGTCGTAAGCTCCGAAGCTCCAGTCGGGAACGTACAGTGAGAAGGTTGTGATCATATAAATCGTGAACGCAACAAATCCTCCAATCCTGGGCACATATAGTGATAAATTTGAATAGATAGATACATACATATTAAAGGAGATTTATGTATATTTGGCGAAGATACATACCATTGCCACTTATACGCTGTGAAGATTGAGAAATGATCGTCGGTTTTCAGGCTGGTTGGTCGGAGCTTGGTGGTTAAGGTTTCTATCAATGCCACCACAAAATATACCAAAGCAATTCTCTGTTTTAAGTTAACACAATTAAGAAAACCATGTCTTTATGGTAACTTACTTCACTGCATATACATGGAGAAGTGTAAATCACTGTAAGTAAGTGATTATATAAGCTTCACCTGAAGAATCCCACACCATCGAATACGCTTCATGTCGACTCCGTACGATAAGTCGTCAGGCGCATGAGAGTATCCTCCTTCAGTTTTTCGACGGGTTTGTTTTCTTGCTTTTGACAATACATATATATGCATATGAATGTGGTATGAATATATATTGATGTATACGGTACCTTGAAGAATAAGTCCCCAGAAAAGGAGCTTCAAAGTCCTCAAGGCTATCTTCCTAATAGCAGGACCAACCTTTGGGATTTTCTGCAAATTCCATAATATTATACGAAGAAGGAGAGCTGAGCTTCATATATCAAATTATGTCCGCGTAAATAACAAAGGAATATAAGTAATTACCTTAAGTGCAAGAGCTATGGCAACGCCAACAATGAAAAGGAAGAAAGGCATAACAAAATCAGCCAAAGTGCATCCATTCCACGGAGAGTGATCGATCTTCTCATAAGCTCCACCAGCATCATCCACGAGTACCATCAACTATACAAAGAAAAAAAAAAGGTATTTTTTTTTTTTTTTTTTTGCTGACGACGACATCAATATCTATTCTATATAAACAGTGGCATAAAAGAGCGTATTCGTATTAGTCCTATGACTGAAAGCCCATGTCTTATTACCACTATGGTGAGTCCTCTGAAGGCATCAAGAGTTGCAACTCTCTTTGTCTTCTGCTTCGTCATCATCATCAGTTGTGGCTGAAGCTCATCTTTGTTTTCAGGTGATGAGGTCGTAATAACGCTCTTCAACTGCTCATCATGATGATGCTTTTCATCAACCTTAAGCTGTTTCCCTGAACCGAATCCTTCTTCTAACTTGCTAGGATCCTCCATTAAAGCAGTTTTCTGTATCTTAATCTGCTCACTGATTCTTACAGATTTTTATTCACTCTCTACATATTATATGGATATGTATAAACAGTTCATGGAACAAAGAAGACAATATAAGAACCAAAGGAACCGGCCGTGGATGTGACGTTTAGGGAAACAAAAGCAAGATAAAAAGAGAACGTTGTGTTACAAATGGGGTTCAGAGCTAAGGGTTTGGACAAAAAAAATGGCAATTATGTATATTAAAACGAAACGACCGATCATATTGTCCATTCACAATGACATACGTTCAAAGGTCTGTGGATAATATAATGGGCCATGCAAGTGTCCAAATTCCTCGTCAAAGAATAGGATATTTACAATGTTTATATTTATGTATAATAAATCTACATGACAGCCTGTATCACTGCGTTCTTGGATATTTGTCACTATACTTTAATTTTATGCAATCAATCGTCAAGGATACAAGATAATGTATGTATTGTTGGTCAGGAGTTCAGCGACTGTTGATTTTCGCAAATACTTTGTTAGTTTAGTCCCACCCATGAATTGGAAAGGATGGGATACTCGTGCGAGAGTATTACCAATATTCGTAAGGGTCATAAATGTAATAACGTCGAGTAAGAGGATCTCGTCGCATTACCCAACTAAATATTGGGGGCTGCGAATGTAATTATACCGGAATTAAAGTCGCCTAAAGTCGCTATCGTCTGAAAGATCATCGAGAACGCGATATTAGACCCTTATCCTCCTTCCCTCTTCGCTTCACCATAAATGCCACAATCGAGAAGATTTGTGGTGTCATCGCCGATATGATTAGAAAAAGGCCGTAGCCACTAATATTCTCATTCGTACAGTTGCGTAGAGTCGCGATAGGAAGTACCGATGTCTAAGAAAGGAGGAGCTGCGCTGCAAAAGGACGCGCCATGGAGGGCAGCTTCTGGCGTAAAGCCTATTCCCAAAATTCACCACTCTCCGATCCTCCGCGTACCTCAAAATCCATGTACCGAATACGCCCTCTCTGTTATGACGGTAATTACAATTTTGGTCAAGCGTATTTGTGTTCTTATAGCCGTTGGGTGATGTGCTTTAAGATGGTGGGCTTAGTTAAAGTTTCAGTCTTTATTAGCATGTTATTTTCATGTATACTCGTGTAGTTGATAGGGTTATGTACTTTTCTGATCTCAATGTGGGGGATTTACATTTCTTGGGGCTTGAGAGTCTCCCAAAGTTTCACATAAGGAGCTTGATAATAGTATTCATCTCCTAGCCTATTCAACTGTGGCCCTATGATGTATGTAAGGCATGGAGCATCCTTGTATTGTATCAGTCCTCGGTTTGTATTTGTAACAAGCAAGACGAATTTTTTTTCTGGGTTTCTCATGTTTGTTAGCATCACGATCCAATTGGGAGTGGACTAGGCAAAGAGGCATTTGTTGAAGCTGCTGGGCCAGAATGCATTGTACCAGGACAAGCTACACCTATTAAACTGCTCGGTCTAAAGGTGCCATTGATTCTTATTACATTTTTTCATAGAATGAATTCCTTTTTTTTTTTTCGATGATCTTTTGTCGTTGTAAAGTAAAGTTATTCTGTTCCCCTCCTCATTCTATTCATGTAGGTATGGCCCGTTGAAGTTGACCTCAAGTTCATGGAACCAGTTGGACGTGAACTCAAATCAATTGGAAAGGTACGTTAAGTTAATCACTCTATTTTGAAAGAAAATGAACTGCAGATGCCTTCAATATCATTCGACTCGTTGATCTTCGCTAACATGTTTGCTCTTTCCTATGATGGCGCAGTTTATGGATTCAGCTGTAGACCTTATGAACAGATCGTTCATCGATCGTTAGCTTACAGCTTCATCACAGAGAGACCGTATGTTCCCGCCCTGAACCCGTGGAAGAAACTCGAAGGAGTATTTATAGAGAATTTTACTTTGTTTCAAGCTTCATCATCTGATTGCACAATTGCCAGTTTTTATGTCGAGTTTTATGCGAACATCATCGGATAATGTTGGTGATTGTTCATCGAGGCTTATTTTTCATACGCGACGCACTGTGTGTATGTTGGGTTGGGATTTCGTGTTCTTTAATGGGCCAAATTTTTATCCAATAATCTGTGACGTCCTTTTACTCCTATTGGGTTGTAAGCCCACGCACGAAACCCTTTACTTACGGCATTGAGGAAAGAAATAAGAATAGAGATAAAATTGAGATATAAATAAAATGGAATTGGGTTGTTGTATTGTAAGCCCACGCACGAAATAAGAATTGAGATAAATAAAATGGAATTCGGGGGAAATTGACAAAAAAAAGAAAAAAGTAATAATTGTAGCTAAACTAAAACCCTTGAACCCTACAACTCGCCCTCTTCAGCATTTAGCAGCTGAAAGATGGTGAAGGCTTACTTGCGTTACGAAGCTGCGTCTTCTTTCGGAGTAATAGTGTCTGTGGACTGCAACATAGCTTACGATGCTTCGGGTAAGCATCTCCTCGCCGGAGCTTTGGAGAAACTTTGCGTGTGGCACGTGAGACAGGGAATATGCACACAAACTCTAGTTCCCACGCCTTCGTCATCGTCGCGTGGTAAATCTCTCGCAGTGACCTCAATAGCTGCATCGCCATCTTCTCAAGTGAGTAGTATTACTTTTTCAATTTGTGTTTTTCTGTTCCGGGTTTTTGCTGTTTTAACCGGAAATAGATGTTGGGTGTGCGTGCTGTCCCTTTAGGGGGTTTATACTAGTATGTTTATAATCAGGAGTTAGAGATTTTGCCATTTTCGGTATCATTGTTTTTCATTACTCTTTCAGATAGCTAGTGGTTATGCTGATGGAGCTGTGAGATTATGGGACGGGGAGAAGGGTATATGTGAGACCACTTTGAATGGACATAGAGGTGCTGTGACAGTCCTCAAGTACAGCAAGTCTGGCTCCATGCTTGCCTCTGGAAGCAAAGATTGTGACATCATTTTATGGGATGTGATTGGGGAAGCAGGGCTGTTTCGTCTCCGCGGGCACCGTGATCAGGTTTTTCATATTATATATTAACAAAGGCTGACTTAAATGGGCTATTGTAACTATTAGAATAGAGAATTAGAAGTGTAGTGTTGGTAATTGGTTCTTTTGTTTCTCTGATAGGGTTATCCTTATATACAACTTTGCTTGTGTGACGCAGGTAACTGACCTTGTTTTCTTGGATTCTGGAAAAAAATTGGTGAGTTCATCAAAAGACAAGTTATTGAGGGTTTGGGATCTCGAAACACAGCATTGTATGCAGATTGTTAGTGGACATCATAGTGAAATCTGGTCCATTGATCTAAGCCCTGATGAAAGGTATATAGTTTCCGGGTCGGGCAGACCAGGAGCTGAGAGTTTACACTGTAAATTATGATGTTACTGATAAGAAACTTGGGGCAGAGAAGATTGAAAATGATGTGGACAACGGCATACCTGTTTCAAACAAATGGGAAATTTTGAAGCACTTCGGCGATATACAACGCCAAAGCAAGGATCGGGTTTCTACATTGCGGTTCAGTAAGACTGGAAATTTGCTGGCTTGTCAGGTTGCTGGAACAACAGTTGAGATATTTCGTGTCTTGGATGAGTCTGAATCTAGGCGTAAAGCCAAAAGAAGGGATCAGCAGGAAGGAGAAAAAGGCTTTAAAAGGAAATGGTACCATTGAAGTCGAAGCCGACTTGGGTACTAATGAGCTCCTTGTTACGGTCCCGGATCTCTTTAAACATCTTCAGATACTGCGCGCTAAGAAAAAGATATGCTCGATGTCTTTCTCTCCTGTAACTCCGAAAAACTCACTCGCAGCCCTAGCATTGTCTTTAAATAATAACTCGTTGGAATGTTTTTCAGTCGATAATGTTGCAGCGACAAAGACAAGTTCTGTTGAGCTACAGGGTCATCGTTCTGATGTCAGAAGTCTGACACTTAGCTCAGATAACACGCTTTTGATGTCAACAAGCCACAACACAACCAAAATATGGAATCCCAGCACTGGAGAGTGTCTTCGAACTATTGACTCGGGCTATGGATTATGTGGTCTTTTTGTCCCTGGTAACAAGTATGCCGTTGTTGGTACGAAAAACGGGATGTTGGAGATAATTGATGTTCGCAGTGGTACATGTGTGGAAGAAGTTGAAGCTCATGGTGGCTCAATCCTGTCTGTTGCTGCAACATCCAATGGTTTTGTTTCTGGGAGTTCAGATAAGGATGTCAAGTTTTGGGAGTACCAAGTTATCCGAAAACCAGGCCAAGTATGTAACGCAATGTTTTATTATAATTTTTTTGAATAAAGCTGGCTGTCTTTTTAACCATGTTTCACTTTTCACTATGTGAGTGTTTCCTTTCAGGACTCAAAAAATCTAACACTGTCCCCCATAAGGAATCTAAAAATGAACAATGATGTTGTGGTTGTTGCTGTTAGCCCAGAGGAGAAATATATTGCTATTGCCTTGTTGGATTGTACAGTGAAGGTAATTGACGTTAAGCCCTAGATTTTGTTGGTGAGATATGAAGTTTGTTTTGCCAGGACTGCACACTCTACGAGAATCCTTTTTATGTATTTCTTAATTTCAACTACCCACATTATGCAGGTTTTCTTCATGGATTCATTGAAGTTTTTTCTCTCTTTATACGGTCACAACCTCCCTGTGCTGTGCATGGACATATCGTCTGATGGTAGTTTGCTTGTTAGTGGTTCTGCTGACAAAAATCTGAAGATTTGGGGTCTAGATTTTGGTGACTGTCATAAGTCTATATTTGCCCATAATGACAGGTATTTTATCACGTATAAAAAGAAAAGAAACGACAGTTAGCTACAACTGCCTACATGTATACATGCTAAATCACGTAAAGGACGATGATTTCTATATTTTTTCTTTTAATGACAGTGTCATGGCTGTCAAGTTCGTGAAAAATACACATTACATGTTTAGCGTGGGGAAAGATTGTCTGGTGAAGTACTGGGATGCGGACAAATTTGAGTTGCTATTGACTCTTGAAGGCCATCATTCCGAAATCTGGTGTCTTGCAGTCAGTAATCGTGGTGATTTTCTTGTAACGGGTTCCCATGATAGATCCATCCGTCGATGGGATCGTACAGAAGAACCTTTCTTTATTGAGGTGTTGATTCATGTGCCTGATATGATCCTTAAGCCACATTTCTTGTTGATCACCAGCCATTCTTATATCACCATTGTGATTTTTCTGTCTTAAAATGCATATATGTATGTTCAGGAAGAGAGAGAGAAAAGAATGGAGGAGATGTTCGAGTCTGATCTTGACAATGGGTTTGAAAGCAAGTATGTGCCTAACGAGACGGTACCGGAAGAGGGTGCTGTGGGATCAGCAGGAAAAAGAACGGGAGAAACTGTGACAGCAGCTGACTCTATTATGGAAGCATTAGATATGGCGGAGGAAGAACTTAAGCGTATTTCGGAACATGAGGTATCCTTATCTCTCATATGTTTTACAGATTTAATCGAACAACATAGAACTCTTCCTATAGCATTTTCTTTATTTGACAAATATGTTTCTGATTGAAACCACTGGTCTTTTGCAACCGGCCTTCGGAATTATGAGTCATCTTATATATCTGATTGGCACTGTTTTTGTGGCTCAGGTGGAAAAATCTAGAGGGAAAGCGTTGTCTTTCAAACCCAACATTCTTATGCTTGGTCTCTCTCCATCCGACTATGTTCTGCGTGCAGTTTCTAGTGTTAACACGAATGATTTGGAACAGGCCTTGCTCGTAAGTTTAATTGCTCATTTTCACCCGATAATATTTATCCTATTTTATCGAAATGCTCATAGAGTTAGCATATGTCATTCTTTTCATGGTATTTCAGCATTTCAATGATGTAATTGATGATATGTCTGTTGTGCGTGCAAGGCTTTGCCATTTTCAGATTCGCTGAGGGTCTTGTCCTATTTGAAAGATTGGATTGCATTTCCAGACAAGGTGAGTGCATCTAAGATTGATGTTCAACATTATATGCTCATTCTCTTTAATAAGCGATCTTATATTTATTTCCACCCCACATTTGTTTTGCTGTCCAGGTTGAGCTCGTCTGTCGTGTTGCTACTGTGTTGTTACAGATCCATCATAATCAGTTAACCTCTACGGTGTCTGCTAGACCAATACTATCGATTCTCAAAGATATTTTGCATGAAAGGGTCAAGGTATGGCATTTGGATTGAATGGATTGACGCCAGATTTGCCATTTTTTTCCCTCTCATTTTGAGTCAGTGATTTGCAAATTTAAGTGCTTGATATCTATTCCTTCACATAGATTTTAGATCCCAGCATGCATGATTTTCAGCCATACAAAAGATAAATTTGGCGACCGAATGTTTCATATTGTGACAGGAATGCAAAGACATCTTAGGCTTTAATTTGGCAGCGATGGACCATCTTAAGGTAACCTTGATAATCAGTCACAGCAGCATTAGATATATAATTTGGTCATGACGTAATTTTTTTTGATTTCGTAGCAATTGATGGCAACCAAGTCTGATGCACCTTTCCGAGACGCGAAAGCTAAGCTGTTAGAAGTTCGCTCTCGTCTAGCTCAACATGCAGACCCAAGAATCAACACAACAAAAGAGGAAAGGAAGAGGAAAAAGAAGCAGAAGAAACTTGACAATGGGCATGTTTGGTCGTGATGTCTTCTTGCAAGTTACAAGTTCTTACACTCTCAACCACAGCAGCCTAAGCTTTGTTACTTTTTTGAGTTATATCATTCTTTGTATCATCTTATTTACTCTGTGCTGCCTTGTGAAAAATATCCCCAGGTACACTGCATTGCATGTCGTATGTAGAGTTCACTTCGAGATCACTGTAGTAACTTTTTTATTCTACGAAGCCCTAAAATGATTGATTTTATTTATTTTTATATTCATATATTCTGTTGTCACAGCTTAGATACAAGCCTAGATAGCAATCTGTTAACACTTAACCGAAAGTGAATGAAGGTAAGAGCTGAAAAAAAATTTAACATACGAATGGCACATCCAACCCCGTCCGTTTCTGTTGCATGAAACTACGATCCTCATTCGATGATTCTAAAGTGCAAGAAAAGATTAAACCTAACTCATCAGAAGCATCTTACTTTTTAATCAAGTCCGTTGGGAAGTTGTCATTTCTTTAGGACCAAGATAGGAAAACATAAAGATGGGCTTTTCTTACTAACTCACCAAAGGAACTACTAAAAATAGGATAACTTATTCCTAAAGAAAATTAAAGACTTAGACTACTAAAGACTTGGGAAAATAAAGCTAACATTCTTTAGAAATAAAGACTTATTCCTAACGAGATTGGCTTTTCTTTCGGAGCAAGTTCCATTCATATTTCAGCTCTTTATAAAGAGCATCCCCACTCCCCAGTTTGTAAATAAGCAAATATCAACTTTCAAGCACAAACAATGTCTTCTGAACAAAAGCCTCACTTTGCCCTGTTTCCCTTCCTTGCTCAGGGCCATTTGATCCCAACATTCGAAATAGCACGCGTTCTTTCAAACCGCGGTGTCAAAGTCACCATCTTCACCACCCCACTCAACGCAAGCAGAATCCAACCGTCGGTCTCACGCTCCGTGGCTTCGGGGCTACCCATCGATGTAATCCACCTAACATTTCCATGCCACGAAGTTGGCTTGCAGCCAGGGCACGAAAGCATCGAAATGAACCGTTCCCTTGATGAAGCTCGCAGGTTCTTCGGCGCCTGCTATATGCTCAAAGAACCCCTTCGCTCGGCCCTCCAAGAGCTCAAGCCTTCCCCGAGCTGCTTGATTTCTGACATGTGCTTTCCCTGGACGACTGATCTTGCAAAAGAGCTTGGCATTCCTAGGATCGTATTCCATGGGACTTGTTGCTTTTCTCTGCTGTGCATTCACATACTCGGTACCTTAGAGGATTTCAACGAGTACGTAGATAAGGAGGAGGAGTACTTTGTGGTTCCTCGCTTGCCTCATAGGATTGAGATGACCGTAGCGCGGCTCAGGGGCAGTTCGGGAAAAGTCACGCCGGAGTGGCTTAGGTTTAGAGAAGACGTGATCAGATCAAACGTGGAATCGTTCGGTACCATAGCCAACACTTTCGAAGAACTCGAAGGCGAGTACGTTGCAGAGTACAAGAAGGTGGCTGGGAACAACAAAGTCTGGTGCATTGGGCCCGTCTCTCTGTGCAATAAAGATGACGTGGACAAGGCTCAGAGGGGAGACAGAGCTTCTGTCGATGGACGAGGATGTCTGAGATGGCTCGATTCGAAATCTCCAGGCTCGGTGATCTATGTCTGCCTTGGCAGCATAGCAAAGTTATCAACTTCACAGCTCATTGAGCTTGGCCTTGCCTTGGAAAGAATGAGCCACTCCTTCATATGGGTCATCAAAGATGCATCTGATGAGTTCAAAAATTGGATCTTGGAAGAAGGGTTTGAGGAGAAAATCGCAGACAGGGGAGTCTTGATCCGAGGTTGGGCACCTCAAGTTTTGGTGCTGTCCCATACTTCGATCGGAGGGTTCTTAACTCACTGTGGATGGAACTCGATCCTCGAAGGGATAACATACGGCGTGCCTATGCTGACGTGGCCTGTGCTTGCAGAGCAGTTTTGCAACGAGAGATTTGTGGTAGACGTGACTGAGACAGGCGTAAGAGCAGGCATTGAGCTGCCCGTGAACTTTGGAGAAGAAGACATCGTTGGAGTTCAGATGAAGAGCGAAGAGATACGTAGTGCAATCGATAGGTTGATGGATGGAGGAGAAGAAGGCCAAGAGAGAAGGGAGAGAGCGAAAGCGCTCGCCAGAGCAGCGAAAACCTCCGTGGAAGAAAACGGTTCGTCTTATTGCAACGTGGGAATTCTCATACAAGATGTCATGAAACAGTCGTCAATATGAGGAGTGCCTGCTGGTGTTAATAATAAAAGTTGCTATGTTTCCGCTTCAGCAGTTTTAGTTTCTTTCTGTCTTTGCTACTACTGAATGATGAGAGCAATAAAAAGCTATGGTTTTTCTGTGCTATTAAGTATCTTTCTTTCTTTCTGCCTCATTACAACTGATCATCATAGATAGTACTTGTTAACATCCTCAATGAGAAGTGATATGTTCTTATGAGCTGATCCATCAATTTCCATGGCTTTACGAGCCACGACACTAAGTTCAAAAGCCCTCTTCCTTCGCCTTTCGCCTTCGTCTCCTTCGTCCATCAACCTCACCACAGCTTCTACGACTTGTTCTTTCCCTACGAGAACTCCAACCCTTTCTTCTTCGCCCCATCGAACTGGCAATTCGACGCCAACCCTAACTCCGATCCTCAAAACCTCAGTGATCAGCTTCTCGTTCAAGAACTGCTCGGCGAACATGGGCCAAGTTATCATTGGCACGCCAGCGCAAACGCATTCTATCGTCGAATTCCAGCCACAGTGCGTCAAGAATCCACCGATCGATCGATGGGACAAAATCAAGACTTGTGGGGCCCAACCCTTTATAAGAAGCCCCTTGCCTTTGATCCTCCCTTCGAAGCCTTCTTCTAACAGCCATTGATCGAGCTCACCGCTCGTCTTCACAGCCCATACGAAGGGACGGTTCGATGCCTCGAGCCCGAGCCCTATCTGCATAAGCTGCTCGGGGACAAGCCTGCATTGGCTCCCGAGGCAGGCGTAGATCACCGACTTTGGTTCCATCGAATCGAGCCACTGCAAACACTCGTCTCTGCGGATCGATGATTTGTTTCCTCTGTGGAACATGTCGGGGACTTCCTTATTACACAGAGAAACTGGGCCAACGCACCAAACTTTCTTGCCAATAGCTCCTTCGTACTTCTCCGCGCAGTCACCTTCCAATTCACGGAAAGTGTTCACCACCACGCCAAAAGCGTTCGATTCAGCCTCGTTCATCTGATCCTTTATATCGTCCAAATCGGGCGAGGCAACGAACGATCCTGGGAGCTGACATCTCTTTATTCCAACCTCGAAAGGCATGTCGGGAATCCGAAACGGATCGTGGTCGGAATTCGCGGAGAGGTGAGGCTTGTAAAGCTTGACACTGTGGGAGGCAAGAAGAGAGAAACAACACATGCCGTGGAACACAACCCTTGGAACCTTAAACTTGTCGGCCATGTCCGACGTCCATGGGAGGCACTTGTCGGAGATTATGCAGCTAGGTTTTGGTCCGTTTTCCATTAGGTATTTCTCGAGAGGTTGTTGAAGCTTATCGAGGGCGCTGTAGAAGTTTCTGATGAGATGGCGAGAGGGAACGCTGTCGAGATTTTCGCAGCCTATTGGCAGGCCAACTTGCTGGCATTGGAATGGGATTTCGATGAGGTTGATGCTGATAGCTGGCGAACAACCGGCCAGGGCTCCCATGAGGCGCGATGCATTGTGTGGGGTTGTGACTAAGCTCGTTCTAACGCCGTGTTGGGACAGTAACTTGGCTATGTCTATCATCGGTATCATGTGTCCTTGAGCCGGCAATGGAATTAGAACGAAGTGAAGCTGTTGACGATGATGATGAGTAGTAGTAGTAGTAATAGATTCTTCCATTATTAGTGTGTGTGTGTCGTAGAAAAGTTCGCTGCCGCTGCTGCTGCAGAATATGGGATGATTGGTTATTATAATAATAATATTACAGAAGAGAAAGTATTACTTTTAATTCCCACGTTCGTGATAAAAACAAAAGGGCTAGTCATGTAATGTTTGCTTGACTGAGTCAGTCTTCATTGTAGGCTACTGCACTATAGGATAGTGAGATCACATGGATATAGATAATAGGCTAAATATTACATATTTAGATATATATCTATCTATTCCTCAATAGCTAGTTTAGTTACACAGTTGACTGAGTCGACCATTATCAGCAGACGTTGCTTTGAACTTTGAATGTAGAATGTTGGCTTGTATGTTACTACTTTGTCCTTTCTCCTCCTCTCTCTCCTGAAGAAAGATAGGCACAGACAAATTAGATGATAAGTACTAATCACTTCAGGCAAAGAAAAACCAAGTTTTCTTCTAACTGAACTGTCTGGTCAATATCACTGCCGCCGAGTTCGTTGTCTCTATCTCGCTTACGTCAACAAATACGTAAAAGAAAAAGAGCTATGAATAATAATAATCATAAATAGCCCACACTACTTAGTTTTGTCCTCCTCGTGCGAAGAAAAATAAGGAATATTGGGTTATAGTCAGAGTTCATACATATCCATGGATTGGATGGAGGAGTCTGCCATAGATAGATAGATAGATCGAACCGAAAGCTGCTGCTTATAGAATAGAGTCTACCTACCAACCAAACCATTAATATATATATATAGCCCAGCCCGCCCTACTATCTCCATTATCGCTCGTAGTTAGTTAGGTTCATTAATTAATTTTCTTTCTCAAAGTGTGTGGATTCTTCTCCGCCGCCAAGAAAAAACCTCCATGGTCGCTCGCTGCTTCAAACTATCCCAACCCACCCAGCTTCTCGGGTCGGATCGGATCCGCATCGCGTGGGATTTGTTTCCACCAACGCCGTTTTATGTGTATTTATTACCATATAGCCCAAGCGTGTCTTTACCAGTCAGAATCGCGATAGCACTTTCACCTATTCTTTTTTAATTGATTGGTGGAATAATAATTGAAGTTTCTTTATATATTTGAAAAAATATAATAATCATCGTCATCATCATAAAACAAAAGAAAATTTATAATCATCATCATCATAAAACAATGTAGTGGGTGAGTCTTTCGAAGAAATTAATTACAGTTTCAATATCATCCTCTATACAAACAGACAACGTCGTGGTAGTTTTCCTTCGATGAAAGCTTCTCTCTCGCGCAAGCTCTGTCGTCTCACCTTTGCGCTGCAAAGAAACTCGATGCAGTTGGCCTTTCAGTCACCTTCATGTATAAGCCCTACACAACATAGCAGCAACCAAGCATAAGCCAAAAATGTAATAATATATCCATCATAACTCATTTGTAAAAATGGCTTCAGAAGATCTATTTTTTTTTTTTGTTTACATTTGTCGTATGAATCGTGGCGCCGGTGGTCATCCCTATGTTTTGATCAGGGATCAGCTCGAAGCTTACGTGCTGCAAAACTACAGCAAGTGCTACTATTGCCTCGAGCAAGGCAAATTGATCGCCAACACACTTGCGTGGGCCTCCACTGAATGGAATAAATCTGCAGAAAGTAAAAATACTTGTTTGTTTAAGTTACAGCTGCGTCGAATGGAAATAGAATAATCGAGCTCTTTTAGCTACTACCTAAAATCAGTGTTCGTTTCATTGGGAACTGGGCCTTCAAGGTCGAATCTTTCTGGAACGAAATCGTCTGCTCTATCCCATACCTTCAGAAAGAAAGAGCATTAGAACAGAAGATGTTGGAGGTCATAGGCAGTGTAATGTACCTTTGCAGAGTGGTGTATATTGTACACTGAGATCATGATGTCTTGACCAGGTTCGACTTTATAGTTCCCAGGTAGTACATCAGATACTATGGCTCTTCTTATTAGAACCTGATAAAAGTATTCGTATTTTCAGGGAAACTAAACTTTGGAAGAAAAAGTAAGGAAAGAGGTGTCGAAACTCACAGGTGGATGAGGATATAGGCGCAACGACTCAGTGATGCAACGAGTCAAGAACTTGAGATTCTTTATATCTTCGTAAGTAGGCAGCCTGCCCTGTAAAACTCTGTCAACTTCCTCTTGTGCTTTAGCCATAGCAGAAGGATCCTGCGTTCAGCGATCTTAGGCAAGTATTCGGTTACTGAGACTGTAAAGACTTGAAAAGATGTTCACTTGATCACATAGGAAGGGAAGAGTATCCTAAACTATAGAGAATCACAAAGAGAGACTATGCTATAACATGCATATACCTTACTGAGAAGATAAGATGTCCAGGTGAGGACGGAACCAGTGGTTTCATGACCAGCAACTAACATTGACAGAAGATCATCCCTCAGCTGTGTACTTGAAACCTATGACAAATATCACATTTAGGCCACCTTTGATGCCATATATAAAAGTTAACTAATAATTTTACTACCAGTTTGGGTATGCCCGCATTTCTTACATGTAAGCATTATGGTTATTGATAGGGGGTTAATACACAAACACAATACCTCTTCTCTGCTAGCAAGCAAAAACCTAAGAATGCTAGGATCTTCGTTGTTCACGTACTCTTCCTCGTTTATCCTTTCACCCTCGGTTTCCACAATCTCTTTGCATCTCGCTATGAGTTCTTCGACACTTCCTCTAATCAAAGAAACTGCTTTCTCAGCCTTGATCTGTCTCGGTATTATTTTACACAGAGCGTCAATCTGTAAAAGTGAAGTGCAATCAACGTCAGTGAAGATAAACATTTCGAGGCTCATAAAAGTTGGTTCGTGTCTTAAATGTGATATGAGAACCTGCCTTCCAATACGGCAGCAGATCAGTTGACCTCAGCTCTGCTTCTTTAAGTGCAGTATAAACCGCATCAATCACTGGACTATTAGCTGTAAGAGAATCGAAATTGTAGTTGAATAATGCTAACCCTATGACATCGAGCGTTAGCTGAGAAAATCTTTCCTCCATATTTATAGATGTTCTGCTGAGTGCATCAGCTTTCAGTTTCTCCACGAGTCTCTCGGCGCATCTGCAAAAGACCCGTTCGACTATTATGGATAAGTACCTCTTGTGAAGCGACGGCAACACTGCTCTTCGCCTTACCTATAACGAGCATACCCTTTCTTCAATCCAAGAACGAACATATACTAAGGAGAATTGCACTCGTTACGTTACAAAGATGCAACTTTTACAACCAAAATCCCATTAATAGAAAGTAAAAAACTGGAAAGAAACATAAGATAAAGAAGACAATTGGCATATAACAACTCAATTACCGTCCAAAGGGAGCCCTCGGCAATGGCAAAACCCGATCCAAACAAGAACTCGGAAACCTCAGCCACGAGCCCTTTGGCGTACTTTGTCCCATAATTCCTCAACACATGCCTCGCAATGGTGGGATCACTCACAATGACGAAGTTTCTGGGACCAGCAGCTAGACGATAAACTGGCCCATACTCATTCATCCACTTGTAAAGCGGTAAGAAAAGGGCCCCGCCGAGGAGGTCCGACACATCATCGAGCTTCGCACTCGCCATGGGTATGTTCGAATCGTCGTTCGAGGCGATTGTCAGTGACTTCGTAAGAGATGTGAGCCAATCTGGGCTCACCCACGAAGTAGGCTTGCTGCTACCGCTCGGAGGTGGGAGCTTCTTGTCGGCGTTGTTTGCAGAAAAGCATTGGACAGTGAGCTTCGAAAGCTTGCGATGGCGCGACCTCTTTGGTAAATTTGGAAGAGTTAACAACGTTAGTGAGCTTGAGTGAGAGAGCGATGACATTTTAATGGCGAGGCGATTTGAGTAGATACAGACGATAGATAGAATAGAATCGAACTGTCTGTCCATCCACTCTATAATAAACCATGTCCGTTCGTATTGTAGGAGGGACGATCATGTTTTATATTGGGCTTTGAGCAAATTATTATTGGGCCAACTTTGGAGTTAGCCCGTTTAAGAAGCCCACATTCAGGCGGCTCTTTTTGGAGTTCAGCCAGAAATTACCAAGTAATAACTTTATAACATCTCAACGTGCAAGTGATTATTTGCATGCTATTCGTTACGTTATATAAGAGAGATATATATTATTACACGAAAAATAATGATAGGTTGATATGCATCGATCGAGAGAATCTTCGTCTCGTGAATACAAAACAGTTGAGACATGTGAGTAGCTACAAATTAAAGTGAAGATATAAGCCACTAACATAAGAAGCAAACCCTAGCTAACATTCACAGCACTTTCAGGGTTTGTCTGCTACATATCCTTATATGATAAGGTTCGATTCAGTTAACATTAGAAGCTACTGTCGATTCATTGGCCCTCACACAAACATCAACCTCGCTCAAGCTGTATATATCTTATTATTATATAAGCTAACATCCACGTATCTTTTTTGCCGGAATGATTATTTGGGATATATATCGTTGTATTGATAAGAAAAAATATTAACATATTATATTGAATTGGTATGTGATGTTCAATTGAAGCAATAGCTAAGACAGTTGGCATGCAATGTACTATAATGTAAGGCCAACAAGAAATATATTCATAAACGCCAACTGTGGGCAGGTAAAAAATAAAACACCTCTTTAAGTTACTACTGTTTGCTAAGAATTCAAGTGTGTGTGTGTGAAGGCGGTCCCGTATACAATGGATGTAAAACGCTACGTATTTTGCTGATGTTGGACTCGATGTTAGGCTAACACTCACTCTCACTCTTTTGTACGCACAGCGGAAAACGATACGAACACAAATAAGTTTTTGTGCAGCAAGTCAAATAACTTGTTGCGTGCCCCAAAGGGTAAAAATCCACTAGAAAGATGGATTACAAAACTATCGAAAAAGATAGTTAAAAACTAATCTAGCAAACGAAAGGAATCAAAAAAGGATTCTAAACCTAAAGATCTCACGACCTCTAAAAGCTAGACTTAGTAAAGAAAAACTCTTTCAAGATATAACTCTCGTTCTGAAAAGCTCTGATTTTCGCTCGGTGTTCGTTCTGTCTCGAAATGGTTAAGTCTTCGACTTATATATGCCTTCACCCTTGAACGACTTGTCCAAACGACTTGGCAACCTCCCACAACGTCCACTAACGTCCACTAAGTGTATTTGGACAGTTAGTGACCGTTGGGGCTCGACTTGGTCAGCTCGGATTGCTCGGTCTTCACTTGAGCTCCAAGTTGCCTATTTTTAGTATGCTCTTTTCCGATTTTTGCTCTTGCTCAACTACACTTCTTCCACGCGGTTTGATCCGTTTCATTCCTTGAATGAGTCCTGCACAACACTAGAAAAATGCCACGTCATAATTAAAATAGGTTTTGGGCATGAAAGATAAAACTGAGAAAGGGAACATTCTCGGCCAACAGATGTTGACTAGAATGTTACCCAACATTGTTTCAGTTGAACGCTCAACATCAACAATCTCCCCCTTTTTATCTTTCTTCCCAAAACCAAAGCAGAAGTCAGTCATCGCAAAACTCCCCCTGAAGGCAACATCAACTCAACCATAAAACAAAATAGTTAGAGTTAGACGCAAAAACAGAATAGTTATAAAAACTATTCAAAGTACTACTAATTAGTACATGCCTTAGAGGTCCTGAAAACAAAACATCTGCAAAACAAAAATAGACATGGTCCAAATTAAACAAAACACAGGAAAATAAGAAGCAAGCATGCAAACACAAACAAAATGCGCATGCACAAAAATCGACGTCTAAATGTTTAGACTGTCGATCGAATCTTCTGCTTCTTCTCCAGCTCCTTCTCCTTGACCTTCTTGGTCTTCAGCCCTAGCTTGCTCTCTCTCATGACCCTGATCTCCCCCTGCTTGGTCTGCGTCAGCACCTTGCCCTTCTTCACTCGGCCCTGCTCGATCCTCAGCTCCCGGCTCAGCGCTCACTGCTTCTGCCCTATCTCCCCCTTTTTGGGAAGAAATGAACCTCCTCAAGGCATCCCTTTGAGCCACCAAAGCTGCGATGGACTCGTCAAGAACTCTAAGAGCCTGTTCTGCCAACGATGTTGACCCAACATCGTGGTCAACATCGTGTTCGAGCTGTTCGGGGCTGCGCCAGGGAAGGTCCACTACTCTGCCAGAGCCCGCCAAATGGTTCGGCTGTACTGGGTAAGGACTGCGTAGGGTGGTTACCGTGTCTTTCCGGGTTGGCTGAAATCCCCCTTGTAAAAGAACTCCGTAGATAATCGAGGGATAAGGAAGAATTCCCTTTCCCACCTTTTCAGCTTGATTCGACATATGATCGAGGATCAACTTTCCCCAATTCATCGGCAGATTTTGACCAAGTGCGTATAACACATGAGCCATGCCTTCAGTAACCCTAACTTCATTTGATGTAGGCAACCAACTACATACACCAATCTTAAACAAAACTGAATAGAGGGATGTAAGAGAGCTGCCTGCACAATTTCCTTCCCACTTAGACACTCTACCCCCAGTAATGAACCTAACCACAGCATCATTATCATATTCATACCCCATTTCTACATCAGAAGTACGAAGAAATCTGTTTATAGCACTAGCCGACATGTCATACAACCTCCCCCTCAGAAAAACCTTACCATATTTCCTAGACTTAACTTCAGCCACATTAAAGAACAAGTTAGCATATACCTCTCGGACGACATTGTCACAGTACGTCCCTAAACTCGTCACCATGTGCCCGAGATGTCGAGACTCCAGGAATTGCATCACGCCGTACTTCCTGAAGCTCACCTCGTCCACGACCCGTTCCACCCTAAAGAGTCTCTGACTCAGGGATTCCCACAACTCCTCGTTGGCTGTGCGGTAAAATTTGCGGTTGGGCAATGGACTCTCCCAATCTGAATCTTCTAATGTTAGGTCAACATCAGACCCAACATCTTCAGTAACTGGAACAGGGGAGACATCACGGTGACTTGTGGCTGGTTGAGGTGCTCTTTCAGTCTTCGCTCGCTTCGCTGGATGGTCATCACTTTCCATGGGGCGTTTGCCTGCACGTTTCTCCACCCTTTTCTTCAAAGACTCTAAGGTCTCAGATAGATCAGCCTCGTCATCATCGTTACTCTCTGGTTTGTCTGAGGCTGTGAAGGACTCCGAGTCAGAGGACGGCGTTTCTCCCCCTGAATGTTTGAAGTCCTCATCTGATATCTCTGAGTCGACGCTGTCGTAGGTGGTGGAGTCGACGATTGTGTCGATTGAGTCTGAGTCGCTGGAAAGAGCGATCGGATCGTCTTTGTTCGAGGTGGGGTTAAGGGCACGTCTGATACGCCCGCTTCGTCGCCGCTTAGTTACAGGAGCCGATTTCTTGGCCTGGGCTTTGCTCCTCCTTTTCTTGGATGTATCTGACCGAGATTTCTTGGGATGTTGGGCAGTTGCAGTTCCCGGAATTGAGCTTGTATCGCCAGGTAAAGGCGGCTTGGCTCCTTGAGATGGTGGAGGAGACGACGGTGCTGGAACATTAATCGCGCCTCCCACCAGGCTTGTCTGAATCGGTCGTGGCTGGGATGATGTCGCACCGAGCGGCACGTCCGCAAAAGTGAAAAACGGCGGCGGAATAGTCTGTCTGGGAGCAACTGTGGCCGGATAAAGTGGATCTGTCGAAACAGGAGTTTCTTCCGCCTGAATTGGTTCATCCACTGGTGGCTCGGCCAAAATTGGGTCTGTCGGAGCTGGGTTTGCACCAGACGAGGTCGGCCGAGCCTCCTCAGCCCTGTCCCGGCGCTGTTTCTTGAGTGATCGGAGACGACTTCCCAGTGGCACATCCTCGTCGTCGTCTTGACTTGTCATCGTATCTGCGGTCTCTTGATTAGGGTTCGCCGTTGGGGGTTCAGCCGATGAAGGCTGCGGTGGCGCTGCTTGTTCTTGGGCTGCCTGAGGTGATGGTCTGGGTGGTCGGAGTGGCTGGAAAGGCCCCGTGTAAACCACGATCTCCATCGGACCTGGAATCACTTGCAGAGGGACTGGAAAAACAGGGTTAGGATCGAATGTTGGGTCAACATTCGGCTGAGAAGATGAATTCGACATGATTTCAACAAGAAAAAGTGAATCAAGATCGAAAATCTGTAAACCCTAAGACACTGAGAAGGGAGCGAGATGATTTTTCTGCGATAGGTAGCTGTGATAGGAAGAAATCGAAGTGTAGAAAGTGTGATGATATGACAATTATATATAAAATCATATAACCTACCACTTATAAACTCAAGCTAGTCACAACGGTCATTGCAGTTAATTTATCTAATCATGGAGTTAATGGGCACAGAAAAATAACCGTTGAGAACAAGGAGAGAAACCGCATAAATTGGATAAGTTCAAACTAAGTCATGATTTTTCAAAACATGAAGCTAAACATAGTAAATGACCAATCCAATTACACGAACACATAGGAGCAAGTTTGAGACTAAGTCATGCGAGTAAATAGGAGCACTTCGAATCATGATTCACCCAAAAAGAACTAAGTCAAAAGTCAGGGCAGAATCAAGAAATACTAACCGTTTGAGCGACTTCGATGAACACATAGAGACAAGTGTAAAGAGCTGTTCTTCGAGAATTTCTAATGCAATTCTGAGAGATAACTAGACACATACGACACATAAAAACAGTACTAAAGACAGACGCGGACAAAAGCAAAAGCACAAAAAAATGTAGCAATATCGAACAGACAGTCACATATGTTGCCCTAACATTTGACTCAACATCCTGATTCCGTTATCCTAGACTTATCTGCTCGATTCTTCTCAACATCAGTTCCCATTATTTCTACCCTTTCACCTCAAATATCCGAGAAATTTATGCACTGCCCTTATACCCTCAGCCTCAAGGTTAGGCCTTTTGTCGCATAGTATACATCGTCACCGCGAATGCCGTGTACCTAAGGAATTTATTACCAAAAACCTATATCTAGCCGAGAGTTTATGAGCATGCTTACATGAGACAAGGATTGGTTTTTAGTCGCAATAAGTACATCGTCACAGCGAATGCCGTGTACCTAGGAACGTATTACCAAGAGCCTTTAAAAGAGAGATAGGGTTCATTTTGGGACCAACCAAGAAGAATCAAGTCATTTCACAGGAAAAAACCGAACAGAATATCAAATCAAAAATAAAGCAGTAACCATCAAATTCGACATATGCTATGCTGATCCAAATGTTGGACCAACATTTAAACTAACATGTGCAAACCTATGGATTTCTTCAGGTCCGAAAACCTTTCAGAATCCAATGCTTTTGTGAATATGTCTGCTAACTGATTCTTAGTATCTATATGTTCAATATGCACTAACTCTTTTTCGACCATATCTCTCAGAAAATGATGCCTAATATCGATATGCTTCGTACGTGAGTGTTGAATGGGGTTCCTAGAGATGTTAATGGCACTAAGGTTATCACAATACATAAGAACGGATTCGCACTCTAACCCATAGTCACATAACATGCTATTTAACCATAATAATTGCGTGCAACAACTACCTGCAGCAACATATTCAGACTCAGCAGTAGACAAGGACACACAATTCTGTTTCTTACTATACCATGCAACTAAGTTATTACCTAGGAAGAAACAGCCGCCACTTGTACTCTTGCGGTCATCCTCGTCACCTGCCCAGTCAGCATCGCTATAGCCTACAAGACTCAAATTAGTATCTTTGGAGAACCATAGTCCTAGGCTACACGATCCACTCACATAACGAAGTATTCGCTTAACAGCATTTAGATGCGAAATCTTAGGTTCAGATTGATATCTAGCACATACGCAAACACTATACATGATATCAGGTCTACTCGCAGATAAGTACAATAAACTGCCTATCATAGATCGATACAATGTTGGGTCAACATTCTGCACAACATCGTCTTTACTTACCTTTTGAGCAGAACCCATGGGCGTTTTCATTACCTTTGCTGTGTCTAATCCAAACTTCTTGACAGTGTTCTTGGCATACTTCTCTTGGGACATAAAGATTCCGTCGCTGCTTTGCTTAATCTGCAAACCTAGAAAATATGTTAATTCGCCTATCATCGACATCTCAAAGGTAGTGTTCATTGCTTGCACAAACTGATCTAATAAAACTTGTGAGCTTGAACCAAAAACAATGTCATCAACATATACTTGAGCAATCAGAACATCAGACCCGACCCTTTTAACAAAAAGAGTTCGGTCTGCCTCACCACGTGTGAAACCAAACTCAAGTAAGAATGTTGCTAACCGTGCGTACCACGCTCGAGGCGCTTGTTTCAATCCATATAACGCTTTCTGCAGCTTAAAAACATGGTTAGGATAATGGGGATCTTCGAACCCTTTAGGCTGTTCGACATAAATTTCCTTATCAATATACCCATTCAAAAACGCACCCTTAACATCCATTTGGTGTAAAGTGATGTTAAGCCAACATGCTATAGCTAACAACAGCCTAATCGATTCTAACCTAGCAACAGGCGCAAACGTCTCATCAAAGTCTATCCCTTCTACTTGCGTATAACCCTGAGCTACTAAACGTGCTTTGTTCCTAACAACCCTACCAAGTTCATCAGATTTATTTTTAAAGATCCACTTCGTACCTATGACATTAATGTCCTTCGGCCGTGGGACTAAAATCCAGACTTGGTTTTTCTCGAACTGCAAAAGTTCCTCTTGCATCGCATTTATCTAAAAATTATCCTTGAGTGCTTCAAGGACATTCTTAGGTTCTATCTCAGAAACAAAGCAATTGAAGCGTACCTCAGCGTATACCGTGTTCATGCATACGTTTCTTACCATGGACTTGTAGTCTTTGCGTGGTTTGTCTCTGGTCTTTCTTCCTTCGTTCATATCTCCAATAATGAGGTCAGTGGGATGGTCTTTCTGGATCTTAGCTGGCGGATCACGTCGCACGTCACTGGGACCAGTCTCAGTGTTCTGATCTGCCTCGGATGTTGAGTCAGATGTTTGCTCAACATTGTTACCACCAGTCTCCTCTGTCCCATCGACAGCTTGTGTAACATCTGAAATATCAACTTGAAAAGGCATATTGCTAAGATCAGCAGCATCATCGAACACAACATTCACGGATTCTTGAACGGATTTCAAACGCAAGTTATAGACACGATAGGCACGACTATTTGACGAGTAACCTAGAAAGATGCATTTATCACTTTTCGAATCAAACTTAGTTAAATATTCACGATCATTCAGCATGTAACAAAAACATCCAAATATATGAAAGTATTTAACCGTAGGCTTTTTACCATTCAACAACTCATACGCTGTTTTCTTAGTGCCATGCCTAAAGAACACACGATTCGAAATGTGACATGCCGTATGCAATGCTTCAGCCCAAAAACGCTTAGAAACATTCTTAGATAATAACATAACACGAGCCATCTCTTGTAATGTCCTATTCTTCCTTTCGGCCACCCCATTTTGTTGGGGCGTTTTAGGGGAAGAATACTCATGCACTATGCCTTTCTTATCACAAAACTCATCAAAATACTGATTCTCAAATTCTCTACCATGATCAGACCTAATACGAAAGACAGTAGCACTGAAATTGTTCCTAATCATAGCACAGAAATTTTTAAAGAATACGAATGATTCCGCTTTGTCCCTAAGGAAGAAAATCCATGCATATCTAGAAAAATCATCCACGAGCACATACGCATATTTATTACCTCCTATGCTTTCTACTTCCATAGGACCCATCAAGTCCATGTGAATTAATTGAAAACAGTGAGTCAGTTTTAAAATGTTGGGCAGCTTGTTGGTCAACAGTGTGACTAACATGTGTTTGCTTACCCTTCAAACATGACTCACAAACAACCTTACCAATCTCCTTAAGCTTCGGAATGCCTCTTATTGCATCATGTTTGATAAGTTGTTCCAATGTTCTATAGTTGACATGACCTAGTTTGTAATGCCAAAGCACAACCTCGTCTTCGGCTTTTGATAGTTGACACACATCCTTCACACCGGACTTGTTCCCTACTAGGTAGCAATTGTCGCTGGATCTCTTACCTGCCATTACTCGAACAGAATTTCGGTTAAAAACTTCACAACACTCCTTATTAAACCTTACCTCGAGATCATCATCACACAGCTGGCTTATGCTGATCAAATTCGCTATAAGCCCGTCTACATGCAGCACGTTGCTAAGCTTGGGAAAGTCGGGCACATTTAATCTGCCTCGGCCAAGAATTCTACCTTTCGAACCACCTCCAAACGTCACAGATCCACTCCTTAAGGGCATGTAATCACTGAGATATTCTTTGGTACCCGTCATATGTCGGGAACACCCGCTATCAAAGTACCATGAACCTGTCACGTTAGCTCGCAAAGAGGTGTATACAACTAAACATTTATGACCTGATTTCTTGATCCAAGCTTTCTTAGGAGGTTTAACGGCATTCTGTTCACAGGAATTCGAAGATGAGCCAGCTGAGCCTGTACCAAACATATCTTTCAATACTGATTTCTCAATGTTGACCGATATGTTGGGTGACACTTCAGCCGACATCGATTTCTTTGCAGAAATCTCTCTCTTCAATTTCCAGCAGTATGACTTCAAATGACCTAACTTCTTACAATGATCACACACATATGATTTATCATGATTTTTCTGGGTCACATGCTCGGGACTATTTTTAGGCTTTACGATTTCAACATCGTCATTCACAGATTTAGCTTTAACAAAAACAATCTTAGGCTGATCATGAGACACGGGTTTTGAGCTATCACATGCAAGCTGAGCACTAAATCCTAGGCCTTGCTTATCATAAATACCAAGAGACAATATATCATCAAGGGTGGACTTACCCTTGTTCAATTTAGTGAACGTTTCCTCGGCTTTATTTACATGTTTTTGAATCGTGTCGAGTTCCCTCTCTTTTCTTGTCAGTGCGGCTTCCAACTTGTTCATGCCATCCATCAAGCCTTCAATGATCTTTTCATTTTTCTCATTTTCTTCGATCAATAGTTTCACCGCAGCTTGGAGTTGTAGGTTATTTGCCCTCTCCAAGTCGTATTTCGTGGACAACTGCTTAAAGGCTTCTTCACAACTCTCTGTTTCTGGTTCTGAATCACAACTCAAAAGACCATCAAGACAGTTTGAATCATCATAATCAAAAATAATGTGTTTTACAGATGTTGAGTCAGATGTTGGCTCAACATCAGTTACCGCAGTAAGTCCGATTTGATTATCTTCATCTTCTTCATCATCAGAAAAGGACTGTATGGTCACTGACGATTGCTTAGGCTCTTCATCTTCATCTTCATCGTCTGACAAGTCGATCCACATAGACTTACCATGCTTGCGAAGTGTGTTAGCACATTCGTTGGCAAAATGGCCCCAACCTTGGCATTCAAAGCATCTAATTGCCTCATAGTTGATATTCTTTTTCTTTCCATCAGACTTACCAAATGGCTTGCGCTTTACGAACGGAGGGGCAGAAGAGCTTTCAATTTGTGCATTCTGGCCTTTTCTGAATGTTGGGCCAACATTCTGCACAACATTCTTCTTTTTGAAGTACTTCGCAAATCTCTTCACAACCATGGCCATATCCTCTTCGTTGTTGGGATCGAACTCAATCTGTTCCTTCGATGGCTGGCTCACCAGTGCAACACTCTTTCCTCGTGCTGCCCTCCTTTGGACTTCGAGATTGGTTTCGAAGTTTTTCAGAATGTTCATCAAGACGGTGAAGTTCATGTTTGCTAGGTTGTATGATTCCTCGATTGCCGATACCTTCACATTGAATTTTTCGGTTAGTGTACGAAGAGCTTTAGAGTTTAATACCTTATTTGTCATAGGATCTCCTAGGCTGGCGCACTCGCTTGAGATCGTCAACAGCTTTCCAAAGTACGTGCTGATATCTTCGTCTTCCTTCATTCTGATGTTCTCGAACTGACTGAGGAGGAGGCGAAGCTTGGTTTCACGCACACTAGCGTCGCCTTCACAGTACTTCTGGAGAAGATCCCACGCATCTTGAGCAGTAGAGCAATTTTGGATGATTTTGAACATAAACATGTCCACGGACGAGAAGATGGCGTTGAGTGCCTTGTCATTGTATTCGGCCGCGTTCTTCTCAGCGATCGTCCATTGCTCGAACGGCTTATCCACGACTTCGCCATCAGCGTCTTGTGGAGTCTTTGGAGTCGTATAACCATGCAGCACTGCTTCCCAAGCTCGCACATCGATGGACTTGATGCACTGCCGAACACGGACCTTCCAATAGGCATAATTGGAGCCGTCTAACACAGGAACTTTGGCGAGGTGGTTTGAGCTTGTAACGTCCATTGTAAATGATCTTCAGCGCTTAGTAATGTCAAGCGTAGGCTCTGATACCACTTTGAAGGCGGTCCCGTATACAATGGATGTAAAACGCTACGTATTTTGCTGATGTTGGACTCGATGTTAGGCTAACACTCACTCTCACTCTTTTGTACGCACAGCGGAAAACGATACGAACACAAATAAGTTTTTGTGCAGCAAGTCAAATAACTTGTTGCGTGCCCCAAAGGGTAAAAATCCACTAGAAAGATGGATTACAAAACTATCGAAAAAGATAGTTAAAAACTAATCTAGCAAACGAAAGGAATCAAAAAAGGATTCTAAACCTAAAGATCTCACGACCTCTAAAAGCTAGACTTAGTAAAGAAAAACTCTTTCAAGATATAACTCTCGTTCTGAAAAGCTCTGATTTTCGCTCGGTGTTCGTTCTGTCTCGAAATGGTTAAGTCTTCGACTTATATATGCCTTCACCCTTGAACGACTTGTCCAAACGACTTGGCAACCTCCCACAACGTCCACTAACGTCCACTAAGTGTATTTGGACAGTTAGTGATCGTTGGGGCTCGACTTGGTCAGCTCGGATTGCTCGGTCTTCACTTGAGCTCCAAGTTGCCTATTTTTAGTATGCTCTTTTCCGATTTTTGCTCTTGCTCAACTACACTTCTTCCACGCGGTTTGATCCGTTCCATTCCTTGAATGAGTCCTGCACAACACTAGAAAAATGCCACGTCATAATTAAAATAGGTTTTGGGCATGAAAGATAAAACTGAGAAAGGGAACATTCTCGGCCAACAGATGTTGACTAGAATGTTACCCAACATTGTTTCAGTTGAACGCTCAACATCAACAGTGTGTTTTGAGAGACACTTGTTTACAGAGGAAATACTAGGTTAGGGTAGTACAGCAAAGCATTGGTTTTGGAGACCATAGGCTTATATTATTACAATTACAAAATATATTGAAAACAATATACATATTGGGAGCTGACGTGGATGCCAAACTATATGCAATGAACGAAGAACAAAGGACAGAAACAATACAACGCAACACTAATACTACACCCTATATATATATATATATATATATATATATATATATTCCACAGCTTGGCACCTTCTGTCGTTGCACATCTCATAATCGTCATAAGCGTTTCTTCAGCAAGGGTTTAATTTTTTTAATTAAGCCAAACTTTGTCTCAGGTCAGATATTTTAAATAGATTTGATTTTTTCATTTTTTTTGAAGATCACGATGTGATTATCATCTACTATTTAATAGGAATTCCGAATTGATGTGAAAATATCATAAGCATATTGATGGCCGGCTTTTGATTCGTCGATATCAGTATAATGAATGTGACATTTTTATGTTACTCTCGTGCCAAAATCTAGTATAAAATTTAGAACCCAGTTATGCTTCTTAATATAAATATAAATATATATATATATATACATACAAACGGATGCATGTATGGTTGACGTATAGAAAAGGTACATAACCCATTACACGTACGTTTAAGGGATTATCTGATAAATGATCTAACTAATTTTTGGAAAATTCATTATAATATTCCGAAATTATATATTCGTCCGTACGAATGTTAGTGAGAAAAAATAGCATATATTAGGGCAACTTCATACTCGTACAACAGAATAATGGTACAGTTAGCGTAATAGAGATAAACAAACTAATGGCATACAAAGTGCGCCATGGAGTACGTGTACATGCGTGAGGGAAAACAGGTTTTCAGTTCTCGCCTCTCGGAGAAGAAGCAAATCTATGTATTAATTCTGAAATTTATATATATCCCAATAAAGTTAAGATTTCGATCTATATATTCAGATTCATTAATCGAAAAGAAATACTAAATCATCAATTAATTGTGGCCGGTTCGATGACGGAATCACGCACACACAACACACATATGTGTAGAAACTCCACCAATAAAAACCATATAATTTTTATTTTATAAAATTCAAACCATACAAAATAATTTGTGTGACCATAACTTATTAAGTTCCAAAAGTCAAAAGATACCGAGTAATAATACCACAATTAATAAGCCGGCAGTTGGATAACTTCAATGAAATGTGTGTGAAAGTGGCATACTTTTGCTGTTATATTTTATTTAAAAAGATTCTGGTCTAATTTTATTTTTCAACTTCAAGTCGGATATCATCAAGTTTCATCGTCCCGAAAATTATTAAAAACGTTAATAAATTGATTGTACGTGGCCTTAATTAATGAAGCTGCAGGCAAACAATTTAGATGCATGCACATACATCCGGTCACCGCACCTTATAGTGTATTACATATCAAAGAAATTATATAAAAATTCCAGTAAATTAAAGTCAAAAATTTTTTATATAAAGAACTTACAATTAGTTTCCTGGTTAATTCATGCATTTACAATTAGTTTCCTGGTTAATTCAAGCATTTATTTCATTTCATATAATACTATTTATATAATTAATTCCCGCTGTGATTTCATTCACGACCTAAGTCGAATGGCACGGCGAGTAAGCCAACCAAAAGTCTTGTACATAAATGTATGGCAAGTCAATAATTATCTATATATTCTATCTCTATTGTGTGTAGAAGTCAATTAAATGAGCATATTCAAGTAAAAAAGTCAGCCTAGCAAGTTCGCAGCTGTTGAAATGATCTGTCCCATAATCTCTGTCCCATTTTCTGTCTCACTCTGTTAGAACTGATTTTATAAGTATCGGAAAAAATATGATGTGGATATCAAATCGATCGTCACGAAACAAGGAATAAATTGAATGTGTTTATTTATTTTTACCATATAAATCCCATGAAAAATATCGACGATTTTATGGTTTGGTGGAATATAGGATTAAAAGAATTAATAAATAAAAAAGAAATTTTGTGAACCGTCAGATTTAAATTTTAACGGATCTGATTATTTGGGACATAGAGGGAGACACAATTGGTGAGACAGATGATTTCATGCGACTTCGTAGATATAATACATCTTATGTATAATGTGAAATTATGCGTGCATGGGATGGCCCTAACTCTTTCATCTCTATTTGTCATGTCCAATTTGTCAACGGCCATAAAATTCGATCCAAACCAAAACCACCTTTCTTCCTTAAAACTGCTTGGCCCTCAACGGCATTCGTTCGTTCGTACGACTTTTTTACATTCCTTCCGCTATAAATGAGCCCCATAATATCATCGCTTTTCACCACCTTCCCACTCTCTCTCTCTCTCTTTTTCTCTCTCTATCTTTTATTCTGAACAAAAGAAGATGTCGCCTGCGTTGATGGTGGCTGAGGAAAAGAGAAGAACGGTTGTTTCTGTAACTGCTGACAATGATCCTCATCGTTTAATATGCAGCAGTAGTATTAATGGCAGTAAAGGAGTGAAGCACATGTACGACAATGGAGTCCATCATCTTCCTAAAAAGTACATATGGCCAGTGGAGGAACGTCCGTTATTACTATCAACCACAACGTCTGCAATCAGTAGTGGCGCTGGTGGGAAGAAGAAGAAGAAGAAGGCATCAGCAGATGATGACTGTAATAGTATTAGTACTCTCATTAAGCTTCCCATCGTTGATCTCATGGATCTGCAAACAAGCGCCGGGGAGATGAGGAGGTCTCAAGCGCTCCAGTCTCTTGCTCGCGCCTGTGAAGACTATGGATTTTTCCAGGTTTCTTTCTTATTATTAAGTTCAAATTCCAACATCTGAGACGTTCTTGCAGGTCATGATGATTATATTGAATGGTTGTTTGTTTGTTTGTGTCTGATCAAATGTTCTATTAAGCACCACCTCATGCAGGTTGTGAATCACGGCATCTCTGAGGATGTGATGAGCAACATGGTTGAAGCAAGCAAAGAGTTCTTCGATCAGCCCATAAGTGAGAGGGAGAAGTACATGTCTGCTGATCTAAACTCCATTGTTAGGTATGGGACAAGCTTCAACCAGACAAACGACGGTGTCTTTTCCTGGAGAGATTTCCTAAAGCTGCTCTGCACTCCCATGCCTGACGTCGTCTCCCATTGGCCATCCTCTCCTCAAAGCTTCAGGTAATAAACTACATTTATTTATCCATCCATGACATTCCCAACTGCCAATTAAGTATGGTAGTTTCAATTGATATTGTTATTACAAACAAACAAAAACAACAGGGAAAATGCGGCTACCTACGCACGAGAAACGAAGCAGTTGTTCCTGACACTCGCTGAGGCCATATTAGAGAGCCTGACATTATTATGTTGTAATAAATTATCCTCCAAGTCCAGCGACGAGAGAGAGCAGCAGCAGCATCAAGAATATTACGAAGATGGTGATTGTGAAGGGCATAATATAAAGTCGATAATGAAGGAATTAGAAAATGGAAGCCAACTTATGATGGCAAACTGCTTCCCGCCATGCCCAGAACCTAATCTTACACTGGGAATGCCACCTCACTCTGACTACGGCTTTCTCACACTTGTACTTCAAGACCAAGTTAAGGGTCTTCAGATACAGCACAGACAACGTTGGCTCACTGTTCATCCCATGCCTGGTTCTTTCCTAGTCAACGTAGGCGACCATCTTGAGGTACGCGCAGAAATCTATCTATTTCCCAGTTTGTCTTGTATATTTTTATATTTATTGATTTTGTATTGATAATTCACAGATATTTAGCAATGGAAGGTACAAGAGTGTGCTGCACAGAGTGCTGGTGAACGCCACCATGCATCGGACATCAGTGGCTTCATTGCACAGTCTGCCCTTGACGAGCAAGGTGGGACCATGGACTTTGTTGATAGATGAAGAATCCAATCCAAGGCGTTATAAAGACACGGCCTTTGCTGATTTCATGGACTACATCAAATCTTGCGACTCCAAGAACAAGAACTTCCTCGACACAAGGAAGATACATAAATAATATTCATCAGTAATAAGCTGCTAACATAGATATAAGAGAACAACACTATTGGATGGGTTTCATCACATTCGTTTTCAGTTTTATGAGTTTTATACATGTATTGATTGTTTAGAGAAATTCACTGTTTTGGGTTTAGCATGCAGTGAAGGGAAGAATTATATGTTGTTCATCAATATCTGCTGCCAAAATATTGGTTGTAAATTAAAATCGTGGCCCCGCTCCACGACAGCCAAGATCTATGTCCAAATACCACCACCGAGAAGATACTCCCAAAAAAAAAGCGAGAATCATAAAAGGTACGTCTAGTCTGACAAAAGTTCTGACCGCTTAATCTAGAAGAAAACAATAAATTACACATCAAATAAAATGGCACTCATTTCCACTTCTCCTGAAGCTCTTTCTTCTCGGACCAAATCCAAGTGACAAAGATCGCCACAACGAGGCCTATGATTGTGATGAGAAGCAGAGCGTAACTGAAATCCTCCGTAAGAGAGTCGTACGTCTTCGACGGTGCGAGACGTGTGAAGAACAGATCAACACCATATGCAAAGACGAGCGCCGTTGACTCGAGCTTCGCAGGCACAGTTACTATGCCTCTAAGGCCTTCTACCTTGAGAGAATGGGTTACATAAGACTGCAAAATAGCAACTCAGGGGATGAGGCAGATTATTTGGAAATATATTTGCGATGACAAACTATCCAGAAAACAGTCAATTTTGCAATGTCAGTTGAATGTTTTTCTTCGATTACCTGAGGAATGATTGGCAATGAATCTGTAAGAGGCATGAGTCCTTCCTCTTTCTCAGCTTGCGTGGGGTTAAGTGTACGTCTTGGGTCTAAAAACCGCTTGTCAAGAGCCAAAACCTGTTAATTTTAATGCTATAACTCATTAAAATGGGCAACACATCACCGCAGAGTGGTTCTAAAGATGCAACACATAAATTAGGGAAGGCAAAATCTAAAAGGTCAGACATTGAATATCCGACAATGTCACACAGCAGAGGTTATTTTGTATAATCTGTTAGTTAAAAACCTGACCTGATCACCAATTGTACCGAGAAGAAGCTGTTTGGAAGTTATGCCTTTGGCAGTTTCTGTCACAGCCAGTGTTTTCACGGAATGTGTGAAAAAGTATGACTGTGATTTCGTGTATACTTCAGGACGGGAGTAAGCCGTTACAGGGGAAGTAAGATTGTGCATTCCCAGAATAAGCTTCATTACATCTTTGTTATCCTGGACACATCAATAGTTTAACATATATCAAAGACAAAACACAAGTGCGAAAAGGTATAAAGAAGGCCAAGTTGAAGAAAGTACCGCACGAGCTTGATCGAAGATTTCGATGACAGACATCTCATATCTGTGTGCTCTTAAGTTGAAGTAGTGGTACACGATCCAATTCTCACTAAAAACCTTTGAAGGAATAGGGGAAAAAGGTCAATTATAACTTTTCAGAAGGCACATAAATCACAAGAAAAGCAAAGATAGGTTACAGACAACTCTCTGGATATAGCATTAAAGATATCATTGTATGTGAACCAATGGGAACTAATACTTACTGCTTTTACAGGGCCCTGTGATCCCTGATGAGTCATGCGATGCAATATGCGGCCAGAGACAGTATCAATCACATAAACAATTAACGACGACTCATCTGGTGTAACTGAACCAATGGGCCCAAAAGCCTTCGGTGAAACTGTAGCTAAAAAGAGCAGATTTCTGGAGATATATTTGTATATGACTTCCTGATCGCCCGTCACTTTTGCTTGAGTATGCACTACCTAGAAAGGGAGAAGTGGACAAGGAGGCATATCACAAACTGATATGAGAAAGCCAAAGCCCATAAATTTTTTCGTGAAAGATATCTAAAAAGAAAAATGAAAGAAACACCGACATTTTGAAAGCCAAATTGGTTAGTTGATGAATGGGGTGCATAAGAAGAAAAGAGAAACCTCATTTGAGCTCCTAGCCACGGTAGCAGCAATCTTTTCCGATTCTAGTGGGAACACAATTGACCACAGACCCTTGGTGTCAAAGCAGAAGGTGTCTTCCACCTCATGAACACAATTCTTATGCACAGCATGACCCCTTAGAATACCTCTGTCAGTTTCGACAGAATACCAGTAAACATTTTCTGACTCACGCTGGAAAATTTCAAGAGCCTCTGCAGTCCTAGGATACAAGTGAGCCTTCCCATGAGCATCCAACAATAAATGTAGGCGCTGTTCAATGGAATCGGTTAAAGGCAATTGAATAATGTGTGCAATTGAATGAACAGGTCCAATGTTCTGGCGCTCCTCCCCCGTGTAAACGTCAACAATGGAAAGCACGCCAGCAGAATCAGAACTCTCTCCACATTTTCCCACGATGAGAACTGATGGATTCTCATCCAACGCATGATGGTGAGGATCCTGCCATTTGTACAAGCTGATCGCTCTCGGACTTGCACATTTATGTGACTGACGAAGAGAACTCACTAATATAGACCACACTATCCTTCCATCTCCCGTGTGTAGTGCAACTAGTTTTCCTGCTCGAGTGAGTACTACAAGAAGCTTCCTGAATCCCTTGCGATCCCGTGTCAACTTGCTTTTATCAGAGCTCTGTAATGTTATTTTCTGTATGGCTGCTACATCATCAGGGGTAGCTATCATAAGGGTTCCTTTGAGCTTCAGCAAATGCCCCTTAAACGAGTAGACGAATAGTAAGACCCCAGGTATATCCAAAATAGTATAATGAATTTTTAGCGACACATATTGATGAAATATAGTTGAAAAGTTTCACACCATGTCACCTAAGCATTTAACTATAGAGATGGTTAAGCATGATGAGTGGAAACTAGAAATAAAAAACACAGCGGCAGTTGCATCGGTGTTTCAGATATGCTGCACAGCAAAATTACAAACCATCGAAACCATATCCATAACCATATCTATCTTAATTGGCATCTTACCTGAAGCCATTCGAAAATGTTGTGCTCTACTTTGGCCACAGATACACCATCTTTTTCAACAGGCAACTCTGATGCCACCACATCAGTTATTGAAGCTAGTCCATCTTCCCTACTCCATACAATCTCTCCTTGCTGCAATAAGAGCAATGAATGGTCTTCCATCACAATCAGAACCCTGAATCCATTTGACCTGTCGGTTCGGACATAGCTGTTGAGAAAAACCTTATGCACAAGCCCCCTATGCGGATCCATTTGAACTGCTTCCTCTGTTAACTTGAGTGACATGTCATTGACGAGTTTGACAGTCACAATAATCTTATCATCAATATGTTTAACTGCAGCAAACGCTTGCTGACCATCAGGAAGAGTTAGAGAATCACTGGCAGCGTTTATATTGACAAGGTCTGCGACAACCTTCGGACTGCCACTACTTATCACTTTGACGAGGAAATTAGACCCATCTGCTTCAAGTATAAACACTCCGTGAATTTTGGAGGCAAGTATGATTGCTTCCCCTTGAAAATCAGGAATGATTTCAGAAATTTGATTCTGATGAATGGTAATTCCTCCAACTTGAAAGATTAGCGTAACCAGAGTCTTTCCAGTGGAATCCACAGCGACAGCAGTGTCATCCGCCACAAACAAAAGCTCCCCAGAAAACCCAGCAGGAAAGAGCACGTTATTGTGCCTTAGCAGCTCACCAGTCTTGACATTAACGTGATAAGCTTCTACTTCGGACAAGCCACGGAGACCTACAGCATACAAAACATCCCCTTCACCTGGATAAATTAGCTGTTGGACGTTGATGCTGCAAAATGTGAGATAGACTATTCAAATAATTGGCAAGTACAAGCAAATAAAAGTAAAATGCATCGAATTTTGTTTGTATTAGGGTTCAAACCCTTCAGATGCTAATTCCTTTCTCCAGATGACCTCGCCATCGAAGCTCGCAACAGCCTGTATGAAACCATGCCCATAAACGAATATTACGTCATCCTTGGCGATCTTCAAATTAGCCTGCAACAAAAGTAAGGAATTGCTTATGGAATATAGCATGCATGATAAAGCAAAAAACCTTATGGTGTGTCAGTTATGATCACATAAGACATGGATTGCTAAGGTTTAAAATAAATAAATAATCAATGGAAAAAGAATTTATTATCTTCTAAGAAACAACGGTGTTTAATTTGGAAAGACATAAATAGTTTCTCACTGGAATTAGTAGTAATGGTTTTGAGGGCTTTGATCCAGAAAGTGTAGTCTCCCACACCATCTGGCCATCTGGAAGGTTCCAAGCTCTTAAAACACTGCCTCCAGATGACAATGTGATGACATCTGCAAAGACAAAAGTACAATAATTAGCATATACATCCAACAAAATAACTCATCTATCGTCAGAACAACATTTCACTTGCACTCCAAAAGGGGATGCTATTCCTTTTTATGAAATCAGTAATAATCACCTCTTCCATTCATCACCAAATATGAGTTATAAACTAATTCATTTCACAACACGGCAAAAACTAGTAGCCTCCTTTATCCTCTCATTAATCAAAAGGATACTTCTAGTAGAATGTACCACTAGATTCAGAATGTACAAAACTCAATGAAAGTTCCAGATAAAAATGCACATCATAAAATAATAACAATCAACAACTAAATCAATGAGAAAAGTTTACATTTCCCAAGCGCAATATCTAGTTGATTGACAGCATCGTTTGGCCCCAAGATATGCCTCCAAACTGCACATGAAGCAAATTATACAAATGAGACCTCAGAAAAAGATGAGCTTCCGACCAATACTTATATATCGAAATAAAAAATTTAAAAAAATAATAATTAAACTTACAGATCTCTCCGTGCCGAAGATCAAGCGAGGCAACAACATTCTCTTCCGTGGAAACAATGACGCGCTTTCTCCCCGCCTTTTGAGTGTGGAAAACAGCGTGCTTCACTTTACCTATGTACTGATGATGCCTGCACAAGCAATTAATCACAAATCAGAAAATTAACAACAATCGCGCAATAAAAAAAGTAAAAAAGAAAGAAGAAACTAGAGCTTGCGTGAAACTAACCAATCCATGAGGCCGACTTGGTCTTTGTAGACACAGTGAGCTGGATACGAACAACACCAGAGTACAAAGATTACAGCCAAAACCCTAATCGCCATCTCCATGGCTGCGTACGCTTAGCAAATTAATCAGTATTAATTTTTTAATTGGCCAACCAGAGCCAATTAAGGGAACGGATCCAGCAACACTAGCCGAGTCGTGAGTGTTTACTGTTTGTTTAGAGTTGGAATTTGAGGAAGTCCGATTTTTCTTTTTTCTTTCTTTTCCCCTCCGTTCCGCCCATAATATAATAAAGCCGAAGGTCTAAAATAGTAATTAACGAATCCAATTGGGCATCAAATAGTTGGTTTAGGCCCAATATGGTGTTCAAACGTGGGCCTTCAAACAAGATTTTCACTAGAGAAGTTAATTGGGTAATGGTAATAAGAACCACGTCTGAATCATGAATGCTACTATCGGCGACGTGTGAATTGTAATTGATTTAAGAGCAGATAATGTCTTGAATGTGTGTCTGTGTATATATATATTATATAGATCACATTTAACTATTTTTTTTCAATTGAAGTCGTATGGCTTTCATTTTTTCCTTTTCTAGTCTTGACATAACTCATAAAAATGAACGTAGCCATGATCATTGTTTACACTTTAAAAGTGAATAGAAAATATTGAAGAATTCACAGTTGAATTGATGAGTTTTTTGAGAAGAAAAAGTAATAAAATGTAGCAAGTAGTAAAGAAAACATGGGACTGTGTGTATGAACACTCCACGATTGAATTTATTCCATTCTAACATTTCTCCATCTTTCGTGTCCTTTTCTTTTTCTTCCGAAACTGTCACCTTTAGAATGCGTCACGAGGGTTAGCACAATAACAAACGCCCCTCTTTCTTTCAAGTCTGGATCTTTATTACCAGAAATCAATGCGTGAATGAGTAACTTTTTATTTATCCAATTGCATCATTTATTTGAAATGGAAAAAATCTCCTTGCTGCTTATGGGATCAGTTGGTTTTGGCTATTGCATGCATGTGTTAAAAAGTAAAGACATTTCGTGGTGGGGGAACGGATTACTCTACATATTTTTATTACAATATTCTTTTAGTAATCGCTATAAGGAAAGGAAGGTAATTTAAATGATAGAAATGGCAATAATTTCCTCCGTAACACTGAAGCATTTGACTAACACAATTAATATTTTTTACAAGTTAAAAGACCACAATAATTAGAATTAATGGCATAGCTCGAGGACATTAAAATGATGAATCAACTCTCTCATCATATATTCTCCAAATCAGCAGGGCAAAACAGGAAATGAATCGAAAAATTACGGCGTGAAGCCTTTTTGCATGAAGGTCTCGAATATAGAGGCTGGGGCTATGAGACGCTTGGCGAGTTGACTCACCACCATATTCTTTTCTCCTTTATCGCTCTCACTTTTTCCCCAATGCATTTAATGAAATTAAATAAATATTCTTACGGATATTAATTCACGAATTGCATATCACTTGCACACGCAAAGCTAGTGTGTTTTTACATACACTCACCTCCTTCTTTGTCTTATATAACTTCACTTGGAGAGAGAGAGAGTGAGACGATTGCAAGAAGAAAAGAATTTAATGAGTGACATCCAACATGTGATTCTGGTATTTTAAGAATCAATACAATCTCGGAAAGCTCCTTGTAACTTACACAAATGTGTGTGCGTGTGTGTTTATATATAATTATATACACACAACTGTCATGTATATCGAATAGTTCAAGGGTTTTCTGAGTTCGTAGGGTAAAGGAAATGTTAGGAGCATCGTTATCATCGACGACGACGACGAGGGTTGTCGGAGTATTTATACTTCCTTTCATTTTAGTATCGGCGATCGCCGTGGTTTTATCGGGTCCAAAGTCATCAAATTGGATATTTAATTCAAGTTATTACCCTTGGTCGTCTTGGTCTTGGACGAAAAGTTCGGTGTTTGTTCCTACGATAACTCATGAGAATTATTCGGGTGATGGGTTCATTTCCACGGCGGGGGGCGGTGGTTTAGAGACGGCGCTGAGGATGAGAAGGGTGGTTGGAGGCGGAGACACTGAGGAAGAGGTGGCCGTGGATTACAGCGCTGGGGGAGCACCGCCGCTTGTGGTTGAGCACCCACCACCAGTGCTCTATGTAAGTTTTTTTTCCCGTTTTTTTTTTTCTTTATTTGATTTTCTATAATTGATAGATGTTCTTTTAGCCTTTTTGTTAGCTTAATTTTTTTGTGTTTCTCTCAATAAATGCAGTTGACCGATTCTATTCTCACGAGCATACCTTCAAGAAAAATGTCTTATTTTCTTTCTTTTCATTTTAAGAAACACATTATTTTGAAATTCATTTTAAATAAAATGGTTGCTTATAATACTTGGCAATTTTCCTATCGGACAGGAACAACACAAGGAAAACAAGAATGTTGTCATAAATACAAACGAATCATCAGTTCTTATTCCTACAATTAATGGCACGCGAGCTCATCAACCATCAACAAGCCAAAGAACAATAAGCAAGAGATTAAGCAGTTTCCAAGTTTTAGAGGCAAATCTTCAACGAGCCCGATCCGCAATTCGAAACGGGTCAAACGCAAATGGAACACTACCCGACCCGGACTACGTTCCTACGGGCCCCATGTATTGGAACTCATCGTCCTTCCACAGGTAATGCTAAACTTGAATTGAAGTCATACCGAGACCACACCTTTGCAAGCTAAGAACATTATTCTTAATCAATTTTATTTTTTGACCAAGAGTTAGATTTCATTTTATTTTAGGAGCTATCTCGAGATGGAGAAGAGATTCAAAATATACGTCTACGAAGAAGGCGAGCAACCCATATTTCACGACGGGCCATGCGGAAGCATATACTCCATGGAGGGAAATTTCATCCACAAGTTAGAAACGTCGAAATTTCGAACAAAAGATCCCGAAAAAGCCCACGTCTTCTTCCTGCCCTTCAGCGTCACGTCGATAGTTCGCTTCATATACGATAAGAATTATGACGGCAGCGGCGCCAGAGATCAGTGGCTCCCTATGAAACAAACGGTAAGAGACTACGTCGAACTCATCGCAAGAAAATATCCCTATTGGAATCGAAGCCTCGGCTCTGACCACTTCATGCTTTCCTGCCATGATTGGGTACGTACGTTTTCATATATATGTTTGCGGTGAAGTCATTATTTATATTTGTCGGAAATAACTATTTTTTTGTATTTTATTTACAAATAAAAGGGGCCCGAACTGTCGAAGTCCGTACCCTCGCTGTACGAAAACTCGATACGAGCGCTGTGCAATGCGAACACGTCGGAAGGATTCAAACCCTACAAAGACGTATCCATTCCAGAGATCAACCTCCCCGGCGGCGGACGAATGGACGGGCTTATAGGAGGCCCGTCGCCCTCAAAGCGGCCCGTCCTGGCCTTCTTTGCGGGCGGTGTCCACGGGCCAATCAGGCCCGTTCTCTTAGAGCATTGGGAGGACAGCAAGGACGAGGATGTCCAAATACACATCAGCAGGTACCTTGATCCCAAAAGGGGGGGAGGATTTTCTTACGCGGAGATGATGAGGAGGAGTAAGTACTGCATATGCCCGAGCGGGTATGAGGTGGCGAGCCCCAGGATGGTCGAGGCTTTGTACATGGGCTGCGTCCCAGTGCTGATAAAGGATCGTTACGTGCCTCCGTTCAGCGACGTTTTGAACTGGAAAATGTTCGCAGTGGAGATATCTGTCGGGGAAATACCAAAGTTGAAGGAGATTCTCAATGGGATATCGACGAGTCAGTACATAAGGTTGCAGAGGAGGGGTTTGATTGTGAGGAGGCACTTTGAGGTTAATCTTCCGCCGCCGAGGAAGAGGTACGATGTCTTCCATATGACGCTTCATTCTATTTGGCTTAGGAGGCTCAATCTTAGGCTCCACCACCAAGATTCCTGATGAATAATAAACATGATATGTTGTTTGGTTATTTTACATTTATTTCTTACGGGTGGTGGTTTAGATGATCAAGTGAAGCGTGCGTCACACTATATAATGCGTTATATGTTCGATATTTGTTGGATGTAATGATTTCTATTGACCTGAAAATGTAATAATACTCATCTGAGAGAAGCTAATGAATATCGTAGTACAATGCATGTCTCTCTCCCACCATTAACAAAAAGCCCAAGAAGGCAACTTGCAGAGAGCACGACGACGTAGGGCCGAATGAAAAATCCTTTTTTAAGAAGATTTTAATAAAAATATGCTGCACTTTGATATTTGACCTACATTCCAAGAGTCAAATATATTATCTTAAACCCATAGAGAAAAGATATTTTCACTATCCTCCTTCTTAATTTCATTTAAATTATGACATTTTTTTGGTGAGTTTACTTAACTAAAAAGGAAAAAGAATAAAATAAAAACGAAGAAGCGGCATATGGATGGATACATCCCCCCCATAAACGCAAGACAGATTGTTTTTTGGGTAATTCTGTGGTCTCTCTTTCATTTACGTATATATATTTCATTCAGTGTTTCTCTCTCTGCAACTTGCTCAGTTCTCTCAAAAAACCATGGGCAGTTTTACTTTTTTCCAGCTGATGAATCAAGTTGTTCCCAGAGACAGACCACAAAGGAAAACCACTTGCTCTCTATACCACTCTCATCTGTATAAAGCTCACATTTTGTTTAGTGCCATTCTTCAGACAAAAACCGCATCTTGGACCAAGAAAAATAGTAAGTGCCTGAGTAAAAAGGTATCTGCTTTACTATCTATCTACTGTTCGTGTTTGCATAGCAAGGCATCGAAAAGCTGTTAATTGCTTTTTCCATGGATCCCAAAAACTCTAACATTCAACGTGATGGTGCCGCTGGTATGCTGGGATTAGAGATGTCTCTCCACCACAATGATAGACATCATACTATGACGACGATGATGGCGTCTTCTTCCTACCCTCGCCGTGAAGCCGATCATTACGGCCACTCACTGCCTCATCAGCAACCACCAACCAAGAAGCACAAGTCAAGACCTTTAACCCTTAGTGACGACGACGACGATGAGCCTCATGGAGCAGCAGGCGGCGGTTACACGCCGCCTGAGAACAGTGCTGCTGATGACGACAAGAGAAAAACGACGCCGCCGACGACGACGTCGCCGCCTCCTTGGCAGAGAATGAAATGGACTGATAACATGGTGAGGCTGCTGATCATGGTGGTGTACTACATCGGCGACGAGCAGGTTGTGGTTTCCGAGCCGCCGCCTATAAACGACAACAACCCATCTGCATCTGCTGGTAATAATAATAATAAGAAGAAAGCCATGTCATTGCAGAGTAATAATAACAATAAGAAAGGTAAGTGGAAATCTGTGTCGAGGGCTATGATGGAGAGAGGCTTTTACGTCTCGCCGCAACAGTGCGAAGACAAGTTCAACGATTTGAACAAAAGGTACAAAAGGGTCAACGATATTCTCGGCAAAGGAACGGCTTGTCGCGTCGTGGAGAATCAGAGCTTGCTCGAAACCATGGCTCACATCTCGCCTAAAATGAAGGACGAAGTGAAGAAGCTGTTGAATTCCAAGCACTTGTTCTTCAGAGAGATGTGTGCTTACCACAACAGCTGTGGTCACAACAACGTCGTAGACAATAATTCGCCTCAACAAGCTGAAATCATGGACGTACCCGATGATAAACAACAGCAGAGGAAGAGCTGTTGGCACTCGAATAAGGAGCATCCCGGCGGGATTTCACAGAACCTTAACATGGCTGATAATAATAATGTTGAAGATGATGACGAAGATCTTGATGATGATGACGTGGACGAGAGATTGTCCAAGAAAAGGATGAGAGATACGACCTCTGTCTCGCCGTTGATACAGCAGTTAGATACTGAGTTGAGCATGGTTCTTCAAGATTCGACCAAGAGTGCTTTACAGAAACGGCATTGGATGAGGAGTAGGTTGATGGGATTGGAGGAGCAAAGGGTGGAGATTCAATTGCAGGCATATGAAATGGAAAGGCAGAGATTGAAATGGTTGAAGTTCAGCTCAAAGAAGGAGAGAGAGATGGAGAAGGAGAAGCTCGGTAATGAGATGTTGAAGCTTGAGAACGAGAGAATGGTTTTGCTCATTAGGCACAAGGAGATTGGCTTGACAGTAGATGATCATCAACAGCAGCATTCTTCTTCTAGTAACAAGAGGGAGGAGGATTGATACTTCTTGTTATATTATGATATCTGATACGATACTGATTAAGAAAACGCTCGTTGATACCTTGTTCGTTGATTGATTCTACGTCATTAGTACTGATGAAATGATAATGACTGAATAATAAAGATAATTGGAGTGATGTAACGATGCAAACAAAGCTGAGGCTTGGAATATAGCGACATTTATCAATTTAATTTATTTATTTATTTTATTGGATACTTTAAAAACCCTCGTTCGTTCGTTCATCTTCATTCACAATCACAGATCGTAAAATGGCCGCCACTTTCAGCACCTTCGCCGCCGCCAAGACCCTCCTCAAACCAACCACCACCGCCCTCATCAAGCTCAGACAACCCAATCAATCCGTCTCGTTTCGCCGCCGCCTCAGCCACAGCACGACGGCAATCACCGCCACGATATCAGTCGGCGACAAGCTCCCCGACGCCACTCTCTCCTACTTCCCACCGACCTCCTCCGACCTCGAGACGGTCACAATCTCCGACCTCACCGCCAACAAAAAGACCATCCTAATCGCCGTGCCGGGGGCTTTCACGCCGACGTGCTCCCAGAAGCACCTCCCGGGGTTCGTGGAGAAGGCCGGCGAGCTCAAAGCCAAGGGAATCGACTCCATAGCGTGCATCTCGGTGAACGACGCGTTCGTGATGAAGGCGTGGAAGGAGAATCTGGGCATTGGGGACGAGGTGTTGCTGCTGAGCGACGGCAACGGCGACTTCACAAAGGCGATTGGGTGCGAGCTCGATCTGAGTGATAAGCCAATTGGTCTCGGCGTTAGGTCGAGGAGGTACGCCATGTATGTTGAAGATGGTGTTGTGAAGATTCTGAATCTTGAGGAAGGTGGGGCTTTCAACGTTAGCAGCGCAGAGGATTTGCTCAAAGCCATCTGAGTTCTTCTCTCCTTTTGGTTCGTTCCTTGTTCTTTTTCAGGCTTTGCTTGCGCTGCTTTCCAATAAAAAACGGAACCTTTTGCGATGTTAGTAATGATGTCTTTTTGACGTATCGATGTTGGTTGTTTCCAATTTGAGCTTCCATTATCGTCTCTCTACGCCGATGCTATATTGAGATTTTACTTTGCCATAAGAACTAATAAAATTCGAGATATGTTCTCGTGATAACAAGCCAAGGTGCTTTTGTGTCGAATGGGAGAGATGTGTGTTTCAAGAAAAGGTTTGGGCTTGAGAGTTGAGTCAAAAATTAAACCTTAAAAGAGCCATATGCTAATTAGACAGAATGTCTTGACGCGAATGAAAGAAAACATCACAATGCCAAAAACTGCAATTCCCCTTTACAGAGATTCTTTACGATGATAGCTTGGAAAGATTTAGACATTCAACAATGGCGACAACTGTTGGAATTACTTGGCCGCAGAATGCTTAGCTTTTGTGTGAGATTCCAAAGCTTTGTCCGAGCCGAATGTCCTTAGAGAAGCAATTTATACGATCGCGTGCGAAGAGAACTCAGTCGTTTAAAATTTCACATGGCACGGTAAAAAATCTGGGGATGAGAGACATGTTACCTGCTGCAGCTCTTGCAGGTTATGGATCCTCCAGATTTTGGTGTCTTCTCATTCGGCTTGTTTCCCGGAGTTTTACCGGCTTGTTTAGAAGGATAAGGAGTGGCGACATGTTCGACAGATTTCTTGTTATCTGGTCAAGCAAATGAAGAAATTCATAATAAAAGTATGAAACTGGTAAATTGTTTTATGGTTGAAGATCAGATTAGTAAATCACCAGTTCTCTGGGGTGTTGCTTTTGCCTTTTTATCTTGGCCAGGTGTTTTCGCAGCAGATTCTGCAGGCCTTTTCTTGGATGGTTCGGCCTTCAGAAGACATGCATAAAATTTAGTGTGCCCAAAAAGGTTAGACGAATAGAAATTTCCAAGGATATGCATGCTACCTTCTTTGGCGTCTCCTCCTCACTGTCACCAGTTTCAGCATCAGAATCATCAGAGTCATCCTCTCCCTGCAGTTATTGCATGTTTTATGTAACAAGAGTGCAACACGTCCAACTTAAAAACAAGTAGAAAATACGGGAGATGACAAGTCAACGCAAGTATAAGGTGCTATCATTGGATAGGAGTGTTGCCTCGGAGTCATCTTCATCCTCATCCTCAGACATCATATCTTTATCACTCTTGGTTGTTGCCTTTTCTTTCTTCGGTTCCTCAATTTTCACCTTGCGCTTGACTGCATCGATCTTCTTATCTTTGGCAGCACTTCCCTTACCAGCTTCAGTGGCCTTTTCTTGCTCAGCCTTCGTCTTAGGTTTTCCTATAGAGTTGCACAATATTAATCTATATTCAGTTGTAAATACAAACTAAAGTGCATATGTCAAGAAATTACTACCATTAGTTGCAGTAGTGAGTGGGATGTCTTCATCTGATTCAGATTCATCTGTAAAATACAGTGGTAAAAATAAAGGAACCACAGAAGAAATAAAATGAAATTGACCAAGGAATAGCAATGCCAATGAGTAAGAGGAGGATGGGAATTATTACCAGATTCTCCCTCTGACATCTCCGTGCCAATTAAAGGAGTTAAGGACTATATAGACTATAGAGCAAATATATGGTGGCGATGGAATAAAACTGAGCAGAACGGAAAATAATACACAAGGATATTCTTCATCAAAAGGGTTATGGGCCTTGTATCCCAAGAATGATACACTTCCATTCTTCCAATTGTGGGATATCTGAAAATCTTTGTCGAAGACCAAATCAAACTGTTGCTGAGGCAGCTTTTCTGAGAACAATGTCCCGAGAACAAGTTTTTTGCCATCAACATTCACAAACAAGTAGATAGATTCGTTTCCTTTCCCCTTCTTCACCTCACCAAGACAAGCCTAAGGAAAAAAAGGCAGTGTTTACGAACATCTAACAATAACGATAAAAAAGTAAAACCCAAGACATAAAACTCTTGCATTATAACCTGAGAAAGATGCAAGATCATGCCATCTCCAGGCGCAACCTTAAGAGACTGTCCACTTTTCACCTCAACACCTGCAAAGGATTAGGTAAGCAAACATAATCATTTCATAAACCAATACAGAAGAAACAATGCCATAAGATACCAAAATTTTTGGTAACCTCCTCCTCGCATTACACACAAGAACAGAACCACAGAAAATAATGACAATCTCAGCGTCAAACCTCCTACACAGCAAAATAAAGGCCCAGAAAAGATGCTAGATTACTTTCGTAAATCATTTTACTTAGCACAAAGACAAATCCCAAAGGATCAAACCTTCACTGCACTTGCATTACGAAATGAAAAAACAGCAGCTGAAGTGCTGAACTAAACATGAGAAAAAAAAACCCATAAAAAATGAACAAGGAGAGGAAAGATGAGAAGCATTACACCAAAATTCCATCGATAACGGCACAGAAATACTGTAAGTCAGAGTAAGTGAGGGATTTTCACTCAGGCTTTTAGGGCTTTGTAGACGAACACGAGGTTTTGAGCTAACTGAGCACGGTTTATAAATAAACACCCTCCGTGCAATTTCCCTGCCCTGTATTTTCTGCTCTGCCTACTGAAATTGGGCCGACGTTAATGGGCTGATCCTATACAACTAGTAAAGTGGACGAAGGCCCATTATAAATGAGTGGTCATATAACCGAACCCAAGTCCCAACCAAGCCACTAGCAACGAGGCCACGTCAACTGAATCTCATTTTTCATTACCCCGTAAATAAATAAATAATAAATATATACCACCCACCCACCCGTTTCGTCCTCATTCCTCAAGCTGCTGAACTGAATAAGCAACTCCTTTGCTCTTTTTTATCTTTTAATAATAAACGTATTCTTGATGAAAGAAAATGATGAAAAAGTTGCTGATACCCCACCCCTCCGTTTTTATATATTTTTTTTTCTTTTCACGAAAAAAGGGTTATATTCATGCCGACATGTAACGACCTGACGTGGCGAAGAAAGAGAAGAGAAATTGGGATAATTAGAAAAACCACCCCAAGTATTTTAGGTATTTATGGCGTATACCCGTATCATTCATAACAAGAGACTCGCTCGAACTTTTGATTTCCAGAATCCAGTGGGGCCCAATGTCGACATGCAATGCAGTGGAATCTAATGAGCCCAACTTGTGAACCAGACAGGAATCGGTGGGGCCCATTCGTTGGGCCTAATGACAGTGGAGACCAGCTTTATGGTATCAATTGGACCGAATTGATATTATTCCTGAACCATTATTACACGCATAGATAGATCGGATAGATAACAGCGTTGCTGTAATCTTCTCTTCATCACTCCACTGGTTCGCTTCTGCAAAAGACCCATTTCGTGTGATCAGATCAGGTAATTTTGATTATCTAAAATAAATAATTTTTTTTTTTGTGTTCTGTGAACCATCAATCATTGGTGTGGGTGCACTATCGGTGCGCGCTAATTGTTTGAAGAAGATGTTTGGCGTTAATGCATATCAGAAATTTGTCTGCTCAAGGAGAAAAAATTCCTTCAAGTTCTCTCTAGATATGCAAGATTAGTAAAAGATTTACCTTATTTGGCTCGACATGAGTACTTGGAATAATTCTTTTTAACTTTTTGGAAGCAGGAGTTAGGTGCCCTAGCTAGATTATAACCCAATTCCGTTTCCCTAGAAAAAAAAAACCATGATCTTTGTAACTAATATCTTTGCTAGAGCTGGTTTTAGTTTCATTTTGTAGGACTTTGCTGATTTCTCAAGCATATCTGTATGGTTGTAGGATTACTACTTTCTTATTTATCCTTTAAGATTATAATGAGACTCTCTCAGTAAATAGTTAAGTGTACTTGTTGTTAGTGCCAATATGTCAACTCCTGCTAGAAAGAGATTGATGAGAGACTTCAAGAGGTTGCAACAAGATCCTCCTGCGGGTATCAGCGGCGCACCGCAAGACAACAATATTATGCTGTGGAATGCAGTTATATTCGGGTGAGGATTTCACGCCACAAATAAAATCTTATTTCTTTTCTTTTCTGGCTCCATAGAGTTATTTGTTATGTTAAGCAGTTTCTTGGCTTATAATTGTTTGTTTGAAACACAGCCCCGATGATACGCCGTGGGATGGAGGTGTGTTTTTTTTCTATTTCTTTTGTGGATTTCTTCTTATTTCCTATGGTGCATGGTCGAATGTTGTTGACGGACTTTCGAGTGAAACCTGGCAGGTACGTTCAAGTTGACCCTCCAATTCTCCGAAGATTATCCAAACAAGCCGCCTACAGTTCGATTCGTTTCTAGAATGTTCCATCCAAACAGTAAGAAGTTGGATCATTAGTGTGTTTCTGTTGGTTTTATTCCGAGCTTGATATGAAATCCAAAAATCTTTTTTCTTTTCAAGTTTACGCTGATGGAAGTATATGCTTGGACATCCTTCAAAACCAGTGGAGTCCTATATACGATGTTGCTGCTATACTTACGTCTATACAGGTAATATCTATGAGCTCCTCATCTACGCCTTTATGTCTATAACTTCCCCTCTAATGGTATCTAATGAGTCAACACATCATTTTGTTATAATTTTGTAGTCGTTATTGTGCGACCCGAATCCGAACTCCCCTGCAAACTCTGAAGCTGCGAGAATGTTCAGCGAGAATAAGAGAGAATACAATCGTAGAGTAAGGGAGATCGTCGAACAAAGCTGGACAGCCGATTGATGGCCTCACCTCATTCCCAGAAAACTTTACAAATGTTGTGAAGATCATCATATCAGATGCTTGCCTGCCTCGGACAGGTTATTGTAATCAATGTACTTTATTGGGTCTATCTATTTAGTAAATTAAAAGTAATACTGTGATGCTGGATTTGAATGTTTTCAGAGTCTTTAAGAATATATTTGTGGGACTGTAATTACAAAACAAAGCGTCGAGTAACTTAAAAAGCCAGCAACAACTTTCATCCTTGGAGCCTACGCAAATCAGCCGAACTGAACAAATCGACCTTTTACCAACTATGGATGGAATATCACACAACTCTTAATGAGAGTAAGTAAGCAAGCTAAAGCTATTCAATAACACACCGTATAAATAATGCATGCAATACCTCGCAAGAATCCATTTACAATGGCTTCGATCTTAACTAGGATCAAAACTCTCTTCTATCCTAGTTTAGTAGGAGCCTCATCAAGTGCAGTGTACAGCAAAGGAACGTCCGATGAAGAATCAAGAATGTGCATGGTGTGCTTGTTTAGCTTAAAGGGTGATTCTAACGACGTTCGTGTTCTTCAATGTCATCACGAATTTCACAAAGCGTGTGTTGGGAAGTGGTTGGCTTTGCCTAATGTTTTCAAGAGATGCCCTGTATGCAGGTCTTTCATCGAAGAAGAAGACGAAGGAGATCATGTTAGGGATGATGATCACAATAATCATAAGGCTGGTGTTATACAAGAGTGGTTCACAGATGAAATGGTCATTTGGTTTTCTTCCTTTCACGTTGCTGGATTTTGAGGTTTAATGTCTTCTTCCTTTTTCTTATCGGATTGATGTTAATGGCTTTCTCTTTTGTCTCGTCCAAGACAGCTAAAGTATGTGGACTGTATTAGGAACACAAAGTCTGCTTTAATGGCGATCGATTGCTGTGTTTTCTTCAATGTGATATGAGAGGCAAAACATTTTTTTAAAAGACCAAAACATAACATCCCATAATATCATTTTTCCAGATCGAATTCTGATCTCACAAACATCGAAACTACGATCAAATTGATACATTTCCTTAAAAGTAAGCATGATTCTTATAATTCCTAGCTAACAATAATCTCATCCGCTGCAACTATTCATCGACCATTCACATTGATAAACGCGAGGCTGGTAGATACTCCACTGCTCCTCCTATGCTCGTGTCGTGCTCTGAGCGAAAAATAACAGAGAGAACGAAATGAAAAACACTGTCGAGGAAGAAAGATAGAGCATGAATTATGTGTTTCATCAAACAAACAATAAAAGGAGGGAAGAAAATCACCTGTGAGGACGGCCATAAATATTTCAACAAGCATATACACTCTCCATGGAAGAAGACTTAGTAGAACGTCTAAGCTTGCGCAGGTGCTGAGCTATCTCAGCCAATAGCTTCGTTCCTTCGTCTCCTCTTTGCAAGACCGTCCCAGCATGTTTCATGAAGTTGCAGTCATCTTCGAGGGCTCTAAGTCTCTCTCTAATCGAACGCTCTTCTCTTTTCAGAGCATCACTACTGTCTCTTCCTGCAAGAAAAAAAACAAAAAACAACGTTTGTTGTCCTAATCACTGATCAAAGAAAAGTACAGAAAGTAAACTTAGATCATCTGTGTTTAGTTACCCATCTCTTTGTCTTTGCTTTTACCTGCAAATGATACAGTTGATGAGTCAAATGCTTCACATGGTGCATTCATCTTTCCCTCAAGATCTGTCAGAAGACCTAAAAGATGCGATCTTTCCCCTTCGAAATCAACAGAACCGTTGAAACTACGATCCCCTCTCGAGTTCTCACTACACGGAGACAGCAACTGAGAATTTATGTCCTGATAATCTTCATCGCCGTCGATCTCACAGTACTCACTATCTTCTATCTTAATGCACCCGTATTTAATCCTATACATATCGAGCTCAGCCTCCAAAGATTGTATCTCATCGTCTTTCTTCTCGAGCATCTCCTGCATTTCCTGCATGGCATCTTCGTCGTACTTTGCCTCTTCTTCCATCACTCTCTGATACTGTAATGCCTCCATTTGAAGGGCAGCTTTCTCTGCTTGCAAGCGAGTGATCATGGCCATTGCGTTGTTCGCTGCTATAGCAGACGCACTTCGTTCTTCGTCTAATTCCATGTACAGCTCCATCAAAGACTTGTTGTGCTCGAGGGGATTTTGTCCCTTCGCACGGCTTGTGATGAGCTCAATATCTGCTTCTTCTGTGTTTGATTCGTTAGGATCCGTAATTAGAGGTTGTTCGAGTGGCGATTTTCTTCCGCCCCTGTGGAGGAACTTAGGACTCCCAGAAACTGATTCTAACCTCAGATCTTTGTTTCTTCTCCTAAGAGTCGGCGTTCGAATAATTTCTTCGTTATCATCGTTGTAGTCCTGCAGCAAACCTGTCGTCGAAGCCTTCCCACTCTCTTTTCCACCTATTATACTTTTTTGTGTAAGAGAATTGAGACTCAAAAAGGACAGTTTCTCATGATTCGATTGCAATGAAATCCCACCAAGATTATGCACATCAGAAAAACTAACCTTGATTATTATTACCTGCATTTGTAGAGTCATTTTCAGGCTTAAACTCCGTGTATCTAACGCGGGGAGTTTCTTGGTCTTGTCTCTCCTCGATTCTATTAGCGAGTCTCAATGCTAGCGGAGAAGATGGAACAGTGATGCTACTAACAGATGAATTACGTCTAAATCTCGACGTCGATTTCAACACTACAGGCTCTCCACAACAAGAACACCTGTTACTGTTATTATTATTACCATCCCTATGCTTCTCCTCAGACAACTCTGAACCACCGTTCTTCATCGTCTTTACCAGCAGTTTTCGATCGTCCTCGCCGAAGAAGTCGACACCTTTCTGAAGAATCCCTACGAAAGATTTGTACTTCTCTGCATCGGAATCTTTGGAGGTGGCAAAGGACCAAAGACACCTATGGCACATGCTGCGAAGATCGGACAGCTTCTTGTGCACGTGGCAATAGGCTAAGGAAGAAACGTCCTTTCTGTGCAGTTCGCATATGGAATGGTTGTAGAATGAATTAGCGGATTTCTTGTTGAGAAGGTGTTCGATCCTATTACAGAGCATGCACGGCGTGTTCAGTTCGAACAGCCTTGAGATTTCGAACGTGAAAAAGGCTATGAAACCGTCGACGAAGAGCATGAATATGATCGTCCATTCTAGGACTACGTATATCAGGAAACTTGGGAATTTCCCGAGCTTTCGATCGAGGAAGGCCTTCAACGATCCCATTGTACGAAACGAGATGTGATTGTTTCTTTGTTAGCTAAACCAGCAGGAACAAAAAACTCAAGATCAAGGCAAGAAAAAAGCGATTTCTGGGTCATGAGTTTATTCGCTTTTTTCTCTTGCCTTTTTCTGTTTATGTGTTTCTCTCCTCTCAAGTTTTTTGCTATATGATGTTTTATTAGTATGGCAAATGCTAGATAAGAAACAAAGGTGGTGAAAACATAGTTGTGTTTGGATGGTGGTATTGGATTGAGTCTAAGTATGGTAAAAGAGAGTCGTAGGTATCTGTTAGCCATCTTACCTGAATTAACGGCCAGCCATGATTTGGTCCGTTGCTCACTGTCTGGATTAGTATGTACTTGTATAATAAACTGTCGGGGAGAAGATTCTTAGTTTAATTATCTCTTCTTAATTAAACAACTTTTTCTCTAAAAAAAGTGTATCATCTAACATTTTCTTTCAGAATAAAAAATAAGAAAATCCATCCTCCAATCTATACAATAAGAAAATAAGATCAAGATAATCTAAATCCACAGTGAACATACATTTGCTTTACTAGCACCCTTTACCCCCACTCAAAGCCACTACCATAGACATCATCATGCAAAACTTGGCTGCCACTCACTCGTACAAAGGTTGCTTCGATGAAAGTTTGCTCGGTGAACTTTCTTAACGGAACAAATCTGGGAAAGACCACATTATGAACCGCGCGAAAATGTCAGTGTCCAAGAACTCGACGTGAGCAGCTCGACCAATCATGGTGTCGAGGTTCCTTCCTTGTAAGGACATGTTGAAGCTGACGTCGCAGCGCATGAAGACTCTTGGTCCTGACGACGAGGAGGAAGGAGCTCGTATTTGGTCGAGGCAATTGTTGAGCATCTCGAGGAAGACTTTACCCTTTCTCGACGAGTCCCCTGAAGATGCTGGCGACATTTCGATTCTAGCTGAGTGATATGGTACATAACCATCCTGACAGAGATGTAATAAATAATAGAAAATTAAGTTGCGTGCATGGGTAGTGATGGTACAAGATAATATAATGAGAACGATAACCTGTGGCGAAGATAATAGAATGATGTTCTTGAAGTGTTCCAATGTCTTTAGCTGCAAATAGGTTGCCAGTGAACGAATGGTTTCTAGTAACTAGCTACACGGATTCTGAACTGTCAAACTTGACGAAGAAAAGCTTGCGAAATTAAAAGTTTACCTTACATAGTTTGTACAAGAAGGTATTTTGGAGGTCGGGTTCATCGGAAAAAGTGAGCTGATGTATACACGGCGTTCCCTTGAGCTTCTTTAAGAGCCACAGACCACCATTAAACAGAGAATTTGAGCTGTAAAGATAGCCCAGGTGTGGCCCAGAAACTGAGAGATAGGTATGCATGTATCTCAGATAAGGCTCCATTGCGCTATCTGTAAGTGCAGATAATATGACATTTGAAAGGCAAATCAGAGAACGATAAAATGGGATCCTTTCAGTGATCACGTTACGAAACCTGTGAGGGCAGTTCGTAGAATAATATTTCCAATAGAATGCCCGACAAAGCTAAGCTTTATGGTACTCGGGATTCCATATCTGGATTCCTTATCCATTTTCTTTTTCACAAAAGATACAACTTCCTGCGCCAGCCTATGTCCCATATCTCGAAAATCATCCGACGTTTTATCTTCGTTGGCCTTCGACATAAGAAATTCAGTCGTTGGATCTATCAAAAGCCATTGGTTTCTGACAAGGCGCAAGTCCAGATGATGTCCCTACACGCATAGTAGGTACTTAAATACTTGAATTCAGTCTACTTCCCCTTTTTTTGAACTAGAGTAATATCTAGTGCTCGATGGAGAACTTGCCTGAAACCCATGGACAAAAACGACAATTTTCAGAACACGACCACTTTGACGAGAAGCAGCAACGGGTGACTTGGACCCCAACCCAGCACTCAAGGCATTTGCATGTTTTTGTTGTTCCTTTTGACTGAAATAAGAATTTCCACTAGTTGATCGGACGGGCGCATTGCCAACTCGTTCTACAATGACAATAGGGATGAGTGATGGGTCACCAAATACATGCATGTCTTGAATATATCGATCGTTGATCTGCATTCGAAGCAATTGACTGATAGTGATACAGTTTCAAAAAAGGAACCGACATGACAACATGCCTTTTCTTAAGGACAGTAACTCACACTCATTTGTGCAATACTTCGCCTATGAAGCTCGGCTCGCATGCTTGCAGTCCGTGCAGGCTACACATGAAGGAAGAGATAAACATTACATTAACTGGTTCTGGTGGTAGAGACGTAGTAATGAGCAATTAAGCAAATCTGAACTTACATCTCCTTTTAACTTTTGAATAACAGGTGCTCTACCACGCAGTCCCTGGTAAGAGGAATCATTGACCATGCTGCTTATGTATCGATGAGGCATCTCGACCTTCCTGTAAACCATCCAAATTGACCATTCTGCTTTCCGATCAAAAGCCCACTGACCGCGAAGATATTCAAGAATTTTCTTCGTGTTGGCCCTGAAAAGAAACGCTAGCAGTTTCTCAGAATTTATGGGGTGAGTTGCACCATGCCAAGAAGATGAGGAATATTTGACCAAAACCTGTGAAAATTCAGAAATGTACTCCACAAGTTGAACAACTGATTGCCAATCATACCAAATGACTGTTGAAGCTCATCCTCATGAAAGTCACCTTCACCATTTAAAGTCTGTTTAGGAAATAAACGCACTATCAGCGAGCATTCACAAAAATTAACAGCATGATTTGGAAGGCCGAAAGCATCATTACGAGAAGATCATTTGAGGACCTTGGACAATTTGTAAGGCTTGCTTGAAACTTGTCCAGGAACTTCATCTTCCTTAGAAGGCATGTCTTCAATAACAACTGATTGATTGAGAGCCTTCCCAATTTTCTCAAACTCTTCCACAAGAATGTCGCGAGCACTTGATAATGATTTACTCAGCATAGACTGTTGAAACTATCAGCAAATCAAAACGAGCTAAACCAGGTCAGATGCCATGGATCGAAAGACCTATAACGGTCATGAACACAAACACCACATGGTATGAGAAATATCTGGTAAAAAGTAAGAGCGTCACAAAATCAAGGAAAAACGTTCAACACATGAAAACAAATAATCAATTGATCAAAGAAGAGTAACTAGTGAAACATGCATCTCAGAAAAGAACATACAAGTCTCTCATCTTCACCCCCTCCATCAGCATCAACTCCTTGAGCTCGAGGGAGACTGGAAAAAATACACATCTAAATGTAAATGCAACCAGACTGACAAAAAGAACAGGCAAGGTCGTTTAATATGTATATGGTACAGGTGACATTATGAGAGAGTAACTACTGCCATACATATCTTATTAAAAGCTTATACAGATAATAATATATTTGTAACCAGAAAACAAATATTTCAAGAAAGTTATTTTTAGCACACCTTGGTACCTGCAAGGACGAAATCCCAGTCCCACTTTTCAGCAGAGTGGTATGCACGCTTGTGTCGACTAACACCGCGTGATAAGCATCGAAATGGACAGGGCAATAAGCATGCAATCCCAAAAGAGCTTTAGAGGGGAGTCGGAATTCATGGACTGCTGCAGGGCTTTCATCAAAACATGCCTGAATATTACATCTGCAAAGAAGGTTTATGTTTCAGTCAAAGCTTGAAAAGATTCACCCAGCTAACACCTTCGAGTTCGCCCTCATACGAAAACACGTGAGAAGAGAAAACAAATTTAGCAATGTGATTTTAACAGGATAAAATGAAGAAGCACAGCAGTCATGACAGAGCTACAAATCATGTGATATACCTGTTTTCTTGGACAGGAGCGAATAGAAGCTCAAACTTCAGAATAACAGCAGACATGGACTGACCCTGATAAATGTCAATACCCCAATCAGGGCCACAACAACAAATGGGACACTAGTAACAGAAACATATTGGAATGTTCATCTAAAAATATCAGGCAAAGTAGTTGCATCAAGAAGGCACTTTAGTTGTCCATTTCATTGTATACCTTTGAAATTGGTTTGATTTAGCTTCTATATCTCAGAAACTTCATATTATAAATCAAAACAGTAGCCAAACAGAAAACCTGGGTACATCCTTTTGCATCCGCACAAAAATGAAATATTACCTCTGATATACGCAGAGGCAAGCTGAACGAAACAATCATATAGAGAAGAATATCCTGTTTAACATATCTAATCCGAAAAGGCTGTGTCGAGAAGCTATGATCTGTGTCATCAATTCTCCACAACCCATAGACGTCTTCACAACCCAAGTCAGGAGCTGGCCACAAAAAAGTCAACTGATAAGCAGGAGAAGTATCTATTTCTTAACTCTTCCCTACAGAATACATCAAAAGGGTTTCTTTTCCTCAATTAACCAGAAAAAAATCCTTCTGCCATGACAACAATACCTTCATACTGAACCACTCTTGCCGGAGTGGCGAAGGAACTGCCATCATCATCATCCTCCCACCTCATCGATATCTTCAACTGGTACCATCTAGCAAAAGCAAATGAAAAGATACTCACACAAAAAAAACTCATAAAATGAAACTGCATCGGAAGCATGTTCTCATCGCTCATCAATGATAAACCAACCCCTGCTGAAACAAGTCGAGATTGTGAAATCGATGAATGTAGATCGCAATCTCATGCACGGCCTCCAACATCGGCAGTTTGATCCAATTTTCCGTTTCTCTTCCTCACATCATCGTGCTGGCCATTAAAGTTAGCTTGCTCTCATCGGGGCAGTCCAATCTCCTCCTGGCGCTCACAGCTGAGGATGAAGAAAACCAGACATTTGTAAAGACTCGACTTTGCATATCTGAGTTTCCGAAAACCTGATCAATGAACGTTCTACAGCCTCTTCAAACTAACCATATCATTCACTACCACAGCTCCTTAGCTCGGTCGTGTCATTGACAACGAAAGAGGAAGGTGGCTTTTTTGTGTCCGTCGGCGAGTTTAATGATACGTTTTACGGCAATTATTGGTCAGCTTTTTCATTCTTCCCCACCAAATTCAATTAACGTCGTCGTTCCACTTCATACAAGAGAATCCGTCACGATGTTCCCCGAAATACCCTCACGTCCATAGGGCAACAGTTCACAGATAAGAGGGTAAAACTGTCCGGACAAATCCTATATATCTCCATCCCACACCGTTCATTCGTGGAGTCGTGAAAAGCGGAAAAAATTTGTTAAAAGTATTTATAAGAGACAAAAAACTGGAGGAAGGGTTTCTGCTATCCGCACCTCTTTCTTGTTTTTTACCTCGAAAAAAATCTATCTTTCCAGAAAACTCGGATCAATAAGCGAGCAACAAGGAAACATAGAGTTCAGGATTTTGTGATTTGTTGGCCCACGAGTCGAAAGTTGAAACGCAGTCATGATTTCCGATTCGATCCCAAACGCATCCGTACCAATGGCTTCCTCTTCCAGCCACAGAGATTTCGCTAAGAAAAAGAAGGTAGCTGACTGCCTTTTTTTGTCTATTATCTTTGTTTCTGTTTTTAATCTGCATTTTTGTTTTGCTTTGAATTATAAAAGAAAATCACTTATGTTGCATTGTCGAGGAGTTATGTGGCATCCGCAGTTTTGTCTTGCATTCTCTCAATTGTTTTCTATATGGAAAATGTCCAACCCTTTTGTGGATGGATTGGGGGTTTTGCATTTTGGATTTTTGGGTAGCCAAAAATAATTATATATTGTTGAGCTAAGCGATGTTCCATTTTCCAACTTTTCAGGCCAACCGTGTGGCGAAGCTCAAGCAGTGCAAGTTGGATGCCCGTCGCGAGCAGTGGCTCTCTCAAGGTTTGGATAGATCTTGCTTCAGTATCAGTAAATTCTTTAGTTTTCCTCTCTAAAGTATATCTACCGTTAACTCGTTAATAAATGTGGTTCCCTGAGCAGTGCTTATTAATGGATAAACCTCATGTTCTATAGAAATATTTAACGTGCTCATATTTTAATGGCTGTCCGAATTATGATTCCAGTGAAAAACAAAGGTCGGCGTAGGGAGGAAGTTGATGGAAGAGGGCAATCAGTATGTGAGAAGGACGTGAGGGTCCAATCTACGAATAAAATAGACACTAAGGCTCAAAACGAGGAGGAATTTAATGGATCAATGATGCATCATTTTTCCGATTTTGAGTCTTCGCCGCCCGGCAGTCCCAACAGTCACACAAGCTGCATATTGGGGAGTAATGATTCGGGAATCAATTTCTCTGACAGTGGCAGAAGTTTGAGCAGCAGTGGTCAAAGCAGTAGCAGTAAGAGTTTATGCTCGTATATTGTTTTTAGCAAGGATGATGAAGCTGGTAATGATGATGATGATGATTGATGATGATGATGGCTGTTTAGATGATTGGGAAGCCATGGCTGATGCTTTGGCTGCCACCGATACGAAGCAGCAACAATGCATCTCAAACTCAGAATATGATTCAGCTTCTTCGGAAAAATACGAATTCGATGCAGAGTTGGAATCTTGTTCGACGAACAAGCAGAGGGTTCCTGGAAAGTCTCATGCTTGGAGGCCAGACGATGCTTATCGTCCTCGAAATCTCCCGAATCTGACAAAACAATTAAGTTCGAAGAGTGGATGTAAGAATCTTGGGCTTGTCCCTGAGTCATGCCCTATATGTTTCGAGGAATTGGACTACAGAGATTGGAGCTTTCTACCATGCCCTCTGCCTTTTCTATCACAAGAAGATTCTTGAGGGTGATGGCCGTTGTCCTATTTGCAGGAATCAGTATGAACAAGTTTGCTTAGAGGAACCTTTGATGGGGGGAGCTTGACATTTGGATTGCCTTGCTCTTCTTGCAGCACCATGGTCACCAGGTCTTAGATCTCTCTCACTTCTTTCAAGCTTGTCTGTTTTGCCCTTACTTGTGCCTGACATGCATTTCTTCGGTTTTACCACACACTTGGTCTTGTGAATGTGTGAAGGGATGAATTGGCTACAATATGCCTTGCTAATTTGGCTCATAGTGGACATATATCTATACATTTTTTTTTTGGAAAATATTCTGAAACATGGCTTGAGCTTAACAATTTAAATGGGCCGAAGGGCTCGATAATGAACGATTTTTGTACCCATTAATTTATGTAGCCTAGTAATAGCTTTGGGCCCATTTATTCGCCTCCATGAGGAACACAGATAAGGGAGGCGCAGAAATTAGTAATAATATATGATCACATCAAGTCGCATATTGTTCCTGATAGCCCATCCCTAGTCAGACAGAACAGAACCATAATGTGAAGAAAATATGGTTTCATAAAGTAACATTCGAATCCTCATCGCACTCGCATAGCTTTTAAGAGCAATCATGTAAAGAAAGGAAAACGAAAATGAAAAAAGAAGGCAGAAAATGGTACAGTAATTGAAGTGCCTTGTAAGATAGCATAGAGCAGCAGCAGCACCAAGAACCAAACCCTATTTGATTTTTTTTTTCTACAGACAAGAAAAGATTGGTAGCCACTACGCAAGAATTAAACGTGCCCGTGTATATACTTATATATTGTGTGTCTGCGTAGGGTCTTTCATAGTGGAGGGAGAAGGATTCTGCGTATATTGTAGTGTAGCAGAACTAAAATAATTACATTTGCATACTGCAATGAGTAGGAAGCAGGTGGTAATAAGAAGGGATGGATCATCGGAGGATGGTACTAGAATTACTAGTTCAAGAGTCGACGTGAAATACATGGAATGTAGGAAGAACCACGCAGCCAATATCGGAGGATATGCAGTCGACGGTTGCTCAGAGTTCTTGGCTGGAGGTCTGCCTGGGACGGCGGCGGAGCTTGCCTGTGCCGCCTGTGGATGTCACCGGAACTTTCACCGGAGGGAGCCCGGAGATATCATAGCAGGGAATAATAATAATAATATTTAGTATTAATGCATATCGGGAAAAGAGGAGAGTTAATGCTATTAAAAATAAAGCAAGTGTAAATCATATTTGTGAGTAAGTACATTAAAAATATTGTATTCATGTGTGAATGTTCTGATTTCGTCATTTTCGTTGCCACTCCCTCCCATATACTATCATTCTTCCATTTACGTGTGTGTTGGAAGCCATTAAACGTATCGTCTTCTCCATGTAAAAATATTGTAAGATTTTCATCAAGCCATTAATAATATTGACTAGTACTGCTTCATATTTATTCTCGCCATCAAGATTATAACTATCATACGGGGTCGGCCAATGAACTAAGGATTGGTTCTTTCACCTCAAGGCACATGAGATTTATCTTTTGCCATCTCTGTGATATACATGCACGTTAATTTCTTTTGAATTATATCCCTTATACATACATATGCATGCGCCTGGTAATCTAAGCTCTCCGGCCCATTATTATTGAAGATTCCTAGCTAGCTAGATAGCTAGGAAAACCATTGATAGTTCGGTATGCCAAACAATGTGTCTGCTGCAAAAATGTTAACAAGGGTCGTCACTATGAGTCTTGGAAAGTGATGTTGCACCCATAAAAAAAAAATAATGAATTTTTTTATTACCATATATCAGTTTTCTGTTCTTCAGAGTGCTCAAAGAAAGTTCCTCAGCTTCTTATCCCAAAGAGGTAACCAGTGCATTGCATTTAGCCACATCATAAAGCTAGATTGCAACTTGTTCACTTCAGAAAAAAAAAAAAGTATCTATATATGATGATGACCGTACTTGTAATAAGGTTCTCGGTTAATACTCTGTATCAAAGCACTATCTATCATTGTCAGATTATTTGCTAATCACTTCATCCTCTTTCCTTTTAGAGAAAGTTTTAAGTACTCAACTATCAGATCAGACGTCATAATCATGATGTGTTAGAAAAAAAAAAACAGAAACACAGCCGAGTCTCTTCATATTTAGCAGATGTAATCATTCTATATTAGGACAAGCAGAGAGTTCTTAATCCAGCATCCTTTGTAGTAAGTAATTCTCAATTAAAGAACACTATTAACTGATAAGTTTGTTGCATATCACCCATCAATTAAACTAGCTTCTTCACATGTACCAGAAAACTTCCAGAAACTAAGTAGTAACTAAGGAAACACTTACGACCAAATGGCGTGACGCATGTTATAACTAACAGTTAGGTAAGCCCTAAATGTTTGGCAGCGCCGAACTCTTTGTCTGATGATTCTCAGACCTTGATAAAAAAGCCATCTTTGAGCTGCTTAAAACATTACAACTAAGAAAAATATTGGTAGTTGGGAAAACAGAATTATTGCTAATACACACTTTGTAAGGCAGTTCCCCTAATATATAACATATACTTATTGGTCTCAGTTTTCTCTTGCATGCATATTAACGACGTGCGGATTAGTATATATTAAATAAAAAAAAAAGGACATGGATAGGGGGAAAAACATCGTTGATTACATCGATCCGAGCAAAATCAAGATTTTACTATGCGATATCAATGTCGAAAGCTGCCAAGAAGTTTTGGGCTTACTCTGCAGATGCTCTTATCAAGGTATAACGTACGTACATTATTTAGGAGGATTTGAAATTAAACTTTTGCTGTTTAAATATGTCTCTTTTCAGTGTCTGCGGTTTGGTCTGCTAGAGATGTGTTCAATACGATAAACATTGAAGGACCTCGTGCGAACATAATACTTGCCGAGGTTAATCTTTTGATGTCGAATGATGCGCATGTCTTGAGGTATATCATGCGAAAGAAAGAACTGAGAAAAATCCCCGTGATCAGTGAGTATATTCTTCCTTTTTCGTCACATTTTCATGAGTATGTGTGCCTGTAAAATATATATATAGTCTTTATTAAATGCTTTTTTCTTGTCTAGTTCTGACAGAAAGAGATGAGGTATCTACAACAATAAAGGGTGTGAGACTTGGAGCAGCAGACTATCTTGTGAAGCCTCTATGCTTTGACGAGATATCCAATCTGTGGATGCATTCACAAAATTAACCAAGTAAAACATTATTATGAGGAATATCTGCGTGATTTCTTGTTCTTTCTTTTATATGGCGCGCCGTAACTAGTGTGTGTGTGAGAGAGAGGGAGAGGCAGACAATTCATAATCTTCGGTGTATCACATATCTCGGCAGCCTTTGTTGATAAAACGTATATCTTATCGACTTTGCAAGAAAAACATTAAACGTCACCTTTGTGTCCGAGTCAAGATAACACCAGCTAAAAGAAGGTGATCAAATTGATAATAACTCATTTATTATATCTTCCAATTGATAATGATTCTTCGGACACCTTCCGTTTTTCCCTTGGAAGGGTTGAATCGAATGGTGGATGTTGGAGGTACATTACAGATGCGGATAAACGAAGATTTCATAGAGAAGTACAATTTATTACACCATACCAACTTCTAGTTAACAAATTAAGTACTACTACAATAGTCAAATGGGCTTTTCGTTGGCGTTTCCCACACAGAAAGGGCTTAATAGACATGAGCAGCCAGCCTCGGCCTAGGGTGGACCAACAAAGGTTCGGCCCGTTGAAGTGTGAGCCCATATGCTTCCTCCATGTTCAACTCTTCAGGCGAAAGCCCATTAGCCAATTCGAAATCGAACCCATGGATCAAACTCGCCGTCAGCAGCTGAACCATATGTACCCCCAAGCCCAGACCCGCACAGACCCTACGACCCGCCCCGAAAGGTATCAGCTCGTAATCGTTCCCCTTCACGTCGACGTGGGCCTTTTCCCCGCCCTTCAAGAACCGTCCGGGCCTAAACTCCAACGGGTCGGACCAAACATTCGGGTCGCGGGCTATGGCCCAGACGTTGACCAGAAGGGTCGAACCCTTTGGAACGAGGTACCCATCGATTTCGCAGTCATCTTCGGCGATCCTCGGCAGAGAGAGTGGGGTCGGAGGATGGAGGCGGAAAGTTTCCTTAACAACGGCTTGGAGTTGGGTCAGTTGGTTCAGGTCGGATTTGGATACGGGTCGGTCCTTACCGACCACCAAGTCGAGCTCTTTTCGGACATCGGATAGTATCTTGGGGTGGCGCAAGAGCTCAGCTATCGCCCATTCCACCGTGCTTGAAGTCGTGTCAGTTCCAGCAGAAAACAAATTCTATACATATATACATACACAAGAAGAAAAAAAAAAAAACATTACTATTGAACTTTGAGATAGTATAGTACGGTCAAGATCTATGCAACAAGATGCCTAGCTTGTCGTTATTATTGGAAAGAATCTTCAATAGATTTCCAACTTTCTATTATCACATCACTGAGGAGTGGTCCAAGAATGAAGTTCTTGGGTCATTTTCGGTTAATTAGCTAATTTGGGAACTACTTTTTTTTTTTTTTCTTTTTCTCAGATGATGATCAAATTTGTCCCTCACAAGCAATAAGCTGCTGTCTGTCATAATGGTAAGTGATTGTAGTAGTGTGGTAGGTAGTATATGAGGTTAGGAAAGTGGCCACGTAAGAAGCGTTTGAGTAAATTAAGAAATTTACCAAGAGCAAGGCCTTGATTTCGGTGTCAGTGAGCCTCATGCCATCGTCGTCATCAACTTCCTTCTTCAAAGAGATCAAAGTGGTCAGCAAATCTGTGCTGTGTTCTCCTCGTCCATGGTCGCCGGCGGCGTTGACCTGCTGATAGTGTTGTTGTAAAATCTCAGTCAAGAAATTGTCGAGGCGCTTGTGGAGCTTCTTCATCTTGGAAGCAACTCCTTGCAAGTCGAGGGGTTCGAGGATTGGGATGAAATCTCCGAGGTTGAAGACGCCGGCGAGTACCATGATCTCCACCACCATGGCCTTGAACTCCTCTGCCTTTGCGTCGTTGGTGCCATCCTCGTGGCCCACCACCCGCCTACCCATCATCACGCGCGAAAGTGCATTCGTGGCGCACACGTTGAGCATTTGACCTATTCGGATGGGCGTTTTGCCCGCACCCGCCAGCGCGCGGCTGAGTATCGTCACCTCTTCCTGGAGAATTATACGTATAATGGTGGACAAACAAACAAACAAACAAACAAAACCATGTATTATTATTTATCCCACACAGACACACAATAGGCCGCTTATTCCTCTCTCTTTTTGAAGCTAGCTTACTGTTCATTAAATTATTATATATTTATTTTTTCGGCCATCAATGCCTCCCTCTCTACCTTATTGCTAGGTAGGGCATGAAGCCACGTGTTTCGTCATAAAATATGTTCACGTTATTTATGTTTTAAAAGTCATATGCAAAACGAGTGACAGCCCATCTCTCCCTTCTTACCAAGCAGCTAGTAGGTTCACTTCAGACGAGCTTTTATTACAGACCGCACATTGTAATATTACTACTATATATAATTGAAAACCCTATCCTATCCTAGACCGCAACGACCTCGGATCGTTTCTCAAATTAATTCAATGAAGTACTATATGTTATAAATAAAAAAACCAATTGAGTTTAATAATTCATCGGCCGCGGTGGCTGTAGAGCCAACTGAATTTAGGTTTCGATAAAAACATATATTAGCAAAAGTAATTATTCATAAAGAAGAAAGAAAAACACGAGGTCGTCGTCGATGAAAACGAGGAGGGCGAAGACTAACTAACCTCTCTGACGTGGTTGAACTCATCCATAGCCTTGGCGGAGAAGATATGCTGAGCACAAATCTTCCTCAGCAGCCTCCACTTGGGACCGTACGGCCTGAAAACCAAGTCCTCATAGTTGTAAGCGATGTGCTTAGCGCCGGAGTTTGGCGGACGGCTCAAGAAGTTGGCGTCGTGGACCTTCAGAAACTGCTCGGCCACGCTCGCCGACGAAGCCACGACGACGTGGACGAATCCCATCTTAAGGTGCATGAGTGGTCCGTACACGCGCGCGAGCTCGGCCATGGAGGCGTGAGGCTTGGGGCCAAGGTGAGGGAGGTTTCCCACCACCGGCCACGGCCTTGGCCCAGGTGGCAGCAGCAGTCGGCGTTTGCCGGCGGGGATGAGTCGTAGGATTGAGTGGTATAGGAGGAACCCTAGTATGGTGCTTAGGATTATCAAGGCCAAGGGACTCATCATGTTTGTTTAATTTTAGCAGTGTGTGTATGTGTTATTGTAATGCTTTTATTTTGAGTGACTTCATTATATATCATCGATAGGAAGGAGTGAAGGGAAGGTCTTTTTTCTTCCACTCTTCGCTACCTACCCGTTTGGTAGTAGGCATTAATATAAGTAGTATATTATATTTGGGTGGAATAGTCTTCTCGATTTTTTTAGTTCACTAATTGATTGAATAATAATATGAATGTTCAGTTAATGATAAATATATATGTGTGAGTGTTGGTGTATGTGTGTCGGTATCTTGTTTTTGTCAAACTTAGAATTTCAGTCAAAAACTTGTTCTCTCTTTGTCGAGAGCCCTCCTATTTATAATACCAGTACAAGCTGATTTTCAGCCCCATCCTATTGATGATCTGTAACCTACGAAATAACTACTCTATCCTAAAATATTGGCAGCTAATAATACCCATTCAATAGCAAGATAATTCTGCCATTTACAGCAAATAATACTCATTAATGACAGCATATCCCATCATATCCTTGACATCCCCCCTCAATTGATGCCGGTAGATTGACGAGCATCAATTTGCCAACAAGGAAGTTGTGACGCTAACGTTGCATTGATTTAGTTAGGATATCTGCAATCTGGAGACTGGTAGAGACGTGCGGAAGAGTGATGACCTGGTGATCATAAGCTTCTCGAATAGAGTGACAATCAACCTCTATGTGCTTCGTGCGTTCGTGGTACACTGGATTGGATGCAATTTGGATGGCACTTGTATTGTCAGCATGTAATGGAGTTGGGCTGTCTTGTGGAAAACCAAGTTCTGTAAGGATACCACGTAGCCATATAATCTCTGAACAAGCAGCAGACATAGCACGGTATTCTGCCTCAGTGGATGACTTAGAGACGAAATTCTGTTTTTTACATTTCCAAGAGATGAGTGCACCACCAAGAAACATACACCATCCAGTAGTCGATTTTCTCGTGTCTGGACATCCAGCCCAATCGGCATCACTATAAGCTTGCAGCTGGAGAGAGGAATTCGCAGGAAAGAACAAACCAAGACTTGAAGTACCAATGAGATACCGAATGATGCGATGGACAGCAGAGAGATGAAGATGTCGAGGAGATTGCATGAATTTACTCACGGTATGAACAGCATAGGAAATATCTGGCCGAGTAATGGTCAGATAGATGAGACTACCAACCAACTGTCGATATAAAGTAGAATCCTCTAGAAGCTCCCCTTCATCTCGTCGATACTTTACGTTAACCTCCATTGGGGTGTCGACTGAGGTGGCGCCTGTGAGTCCAGCTAATTTAACCAGTTCCTCTATGTACTTGTGCTGGTTCAAGAAGATTCCTGTAGGTCGTCGATGTACCTCTAACCCCAAGAAGTAAGTAAGATTTCCAAGGTCTTTCATGTGAAAAGCAGAATTCAGCAGTTGCTGAATTTCAGCGATAGCTTGCACATCAGATCCAGTGATAACTATATCATCAACGTAAACAAGAACAACTACCATGCCATTAGACGTCCTTCGAAGAAAAAGTGAGGGATCATACCGACTCTGCGTATACGAGAAATCGAGCAATGTAGATCGAAATTTCTCGAACCAAACTCTGGGTGCCTGCTTCAGACCGTATAAAGAACGCTTTAGTTTGCAAACATCATTAGGCGAAGAGGTAGGCATACCGGAGGGAAGTTTCATATAAACGTCTTCCTTGAGTTCACCATGTAAGAATGCATTCTTTACATCCATTTGAAGTAAAGGCCATGATTGAGAGGCAGCAAGGGCTAACATCATCCTAACAGTGGTCATCTTGGCTACCGGCGCAAAGGTCTCTTCGTAATCAAGACCATACTCTTGTTTGTTGCCGAGCACCACTAGGCGTGCTTTATACCGTTCAAGAGAACCATCAGAACGTAGCTTGACAGTGAATACAAACTTGCTGCCGAGAGGTTTCACCGATGGAGGGCAAGTTACAACATCCCAAGTTTGGTTTTCTTCAAGCGCAAGAAGTTCTGCTTCAATAGCTTTCCGCCAACACTCATGCTCCATGGCACGTTTGTAAGATGAAGGAATTGAAATAGAAGATAAAGAGGCTTTTAAAGATATAGGATTTGAGAAACCATACCTTTCTGGAGGTCGAGTAACACGAGAACTATGTCGGATAGGGGCAGATTCCGGTGCATGTTCTTGAACAGGATCACCAGCGAGAGATTCGACCCGAGGGGCCTCCAACGTTGAAGTTTCTGGTACTGAAATGGGAATATTCTGGTTTGATGTTGGATTACGTCGTCGGTATACATGAAGAATTTTAGGAGCAGGGGATGTAGGATTTGTTGTGGTTGACTGAGGCGGTGACTCCGCAGAAGAAATTGAAAGTGGTACAAGTGAAGGTGAGGTAGCACGATCTTTATAAGTGGTAAAAAAAGACTGATTTTCAAAGAATACCACATTTCTAGACACTCGAATACGTCTTAAATCAGGGTCATAACAAAGAAAGCCTTTTTGATTCATAGAATAGCCTAAAAAAGCACATTTCACAGATTGGGCTGTGAGTTTTGTACGCTCATGTTTGGGAAGATGAACATAACATACACATCCAAAGGTTCGTAACTTAGAATAATCTGGAGTACGACCAAACAATCTAGCAAAAGGAGAGACATTACCTAATGTTGTAGAGGGTAATCTGTTTATAAGATAAACGGCTGAAGAAAGTGCTTCACACCAAAACCTAGATGGTACAGACGATTCCAATAACAAGGTGCGAACAATATCAAGGAGGTGACGATTCTTTCTTTCAGCCACCCCATTTTGTTGGGGTGTTGAAGGACAAGACCGTTGGGAGATTATTCCATTAACTTGCAAAAATTCTTGAAATTGACTCGACACATATTCACCTCCATTATCCGAGCGAAGAATTTTAATTTTCTTTGAAAATTGAGTCTGAACATAGGCCTGAAAAATCTTAAAAACAGAAAATACTTCGTCTTTCGAGCGCAAGAAATAAATCCATGTGAAGCGGCTATAGTCATCAATAAAAGTAACGAGGTATTTAAACCTGGCGTAAGAAGTACTTGGCGCCATTCCCCACACATCGGTATGAATCAAATCAAAAGCGTTTTCAGCATTTGTCGTATGGGTTGGAAAAGGTAAAATTTTGCTTTTTCCAAGTTTGCAAGAATTGCAATCAAATTGAACAGAACTAAGAGATCTATCACCAAGAAAACCAGACTTCAATAACTGATGAAAAGTTTTATTATTTGGGTGACCGAGACGTTTATGCCATGTTTGAGAATCGACATGAGCATAATTACAAGATAGGAATGGTAAAGAAGTATGGACGAGAGGTAGTCTGATAGGAAAAATCCGTCCAACCTTAGGACCCCTCGCGATCATCCTCCCTGACTGTTGATCCTGCACAACACAACCAGATTTAGAAAATGAAACATTGCAATCGTTATCAACTAATTGACCGACGGATATCAAATTAGTGGTAAGGCCGGGAGAGACAAAAACACTAGTTAGAGAGGAAGAAATATCACCGATGGATGTGATAGGTAAATTATTTCCACCGGCAGTTTGTATCTCAAGATTTCCAGAATACTTCTTTACATTGGACAAATAATGAGCATTACTTGTCATATGATTGGAAGCTCCTGAATCAACGTACCAAGTGGGTTCTGTAGAAAAGGGTTTACCTGAGATTCCTAAGGTAGAGAAAGCAGAAAGAATCATTTGTTGGATCATTTCTGGAGTGATGGATTGTACGGAAGTGGAAGCATTTTGTGTGGCATTGGCTGTATCGACAAAGCTGCTTGCACTTTTAGATCCAACCGAGGTTGTATAAGCCGTCTCTGATTTCTTTGGTGGTCGAGTGGGACACTCTTTGATTATATGCCCTTCCTTCTTGCAGTAATTACAGAATTTTTTTGAACAATTTGAAGCATAGTGTCCAAACTCCTTGCAGGAAAAACATTGAATTGTGCGCAGTTCTCTTCCCTTTTGTTTGTCTTTTGCTATGTAAGCCACTGGGACGGACGAAGATCCTTGTTCTTTTAGATGGATCTGAGTGAGTAGGCGCTGCTCCTCTCGTAGCAGTTCGTTGAGACATGTATCCAATGACGGAACATGATCTCGATTCATGATGCTGGATCTAGTTGCTTCAAATTCAGATCTCAATTTCATCAGAAATTGATCTCTTTTAGTTGTTTCATGAACTGCTTGAACAGAACTAAGACCTTCAGTAGGTATGCTAAGATAAACAATATCAGTGTATTCAGCCCACAAGTTCATGAAGCATGAATAAAATTCAGAAATAGAGAGACTATCCTGATGAAGTTTCCCTATGTCGTATTCCAATTGAAAACGACGAGCAGTGTTTTGCTGGCTGTAGATCTTCTTCAGATGATCCCACATCTGTTTTGCAGTGATAAAAGGTCGCAGATTCAAGATAATGTCTGGCTCAACAGATCCTAGAATCCAGCCCATAATTTGAGCATCTTGGGTCTGCCATTTGGCATGGGCCGTCTTGTCTTTGTCGTTGTCAGGAGCAGTCGTAGTTCCATCAACATGATTCCATAGATCTTTCCCTTTCACGAAAATCTGGAAATGGAAAGCCCAGGCCGAGTAGTTTTTGCCGTTAAGGCGAACAATGAGACTCTCATACTTTTCGAAGGACATGATTCAAAGAATAATCAAGAGAAACAAGATCTGGTTCAGAATTGGGGCTCTGATACCATGTCAAACTTAGAATTTCAGTCAAAAACTTGTTCTCTCTTTGTCGAGAGCCCTCCTATTTATAATACCAGTACAAGCTGATTTTCAGCCCTACAATCCATCCTATTGATGATCTGTAACCTACGAAATAACTACTCTATCCTAAAATATTGGCAGCTAATAATACCCATTCAATAGCAAGATAATTCTGCCATTTACAGCAAATAATACTCATTAATGACAGCATATCCCATCATATCCTTGACAGTTTTGAGTATTTCTTGTGTAATTGGAAAATGGCATCAAATCTCAGTTGGTCTTAATAAAGCTAATATGATTGAGTGAACGAGATGACTCATCTTAGCATTCAATTCCTAGCTAGTTGATTTTTTCTTTAAATTACATTCCTCAAATAATATTTAATCATGGGAATATTCCATTTTCATTGCGAAGCCCTTAGGTCTTTTGGTTGGTTCTCTAACTATACATTACAATTATTCTACAAAAGAACAAACAATATCAATGTAAAGCTTTTTGTACCCCTTGAAGTAGGGAACAATAATCGCATGATGTGTGTATATATAAGAACTTTATTATAACGCAATCGAAAAGAAAAGAAAGAACTTTATTATCATAAAGAAAGACGAGTACAATGACATTGGTGGTGGGATCTAAGAAATCCGAAGAACGTAATTGATTTAGAATAGGTTGTTGGTGAGTTGCCATCGTATGGAACATTAAATTGCTGTAATGTCAATCTAACTTCTTATATGCGTATGTGAAAATAGAAACTGTAGGAAAACGTGGGTGCTTGGTGTGCGTGAGTATTTTGTGGACTATATTCTCTGGTGTGTTAGGTTGCGAACCTAGTACAGTGTTTACTTGTTTGATTTCCATTTATTTTTTATCCAGCAAACAGATATATGCTGTAAGAAAAGTCGTTTTAGCATTTCTTTCCGACCTGATAAGCAAGCAAGCAAGCAAGCATGTAGAAGTAGGACGACAGAACTCATTGTGTTTTGAGTTTTGAGTTTGAGTTTATTCATTCAACAGTAATAACTAATAATTGGTGGTACAACTACAGTAGTAGATCGATTAGTCATGCAATAAAGTACCAACCAACGTAGGTAAGATTTATGGATGGGCCGGCCCAATATTCAATTTTACATTTTTGCTTTCTTATTCCCAGAAAAATCGAATTCCGATTAAACCCAGACTGACGGACCCTTTCGTATTCTAAACCGCGAATCGAATTAGAGCAGAGCAGAGTGGAGTGTAGGAGAGAAAGAAATCCCTGCATTCTCAGATTGAACAGCGCAAGCCTTTTCTTTGATCTTTAAGCTAAACCTGATTTTGCTTCTTCGTTGTCTTTTAAGCAAGGTCTCGATAGTTTCTGCTGCAAACTTGTATGTATGTTATGTTCCCGACGAAATTCAATCTGTGGGGCTTTCCTTATTTGTATATCTACCTACCTATGCGTGTCGTATGATGCAATTCCTAGTCATTTCTTACTCTATCTTTTCTTCCTTTCCTTTTTTTTTGGGTGTCAGAAATTTAAAATCATGCCTTTAGGTGGCCGCCGAGCTTATCATGTTTAAAGCCTTCAATACTCTTCTATGGATTTCTCGCGATCCCGGGCGTCGTGTCTTGCAAGAACTTGGGTGATTGAGGCTCTATCACGATCCAGTCAAGTTGATGTATCTGTTTTGCTTGGTAAGCATGGAGAGATCCCACTATCACATCAAGGTTTGTATAAAGATGATATCGTTCTCGTAGAGGCTAAAGGAGAATCTTTGTTGATGTCTGCAGAATTGCTTGAGCGTACTCCTCGAATAACTGGAGATTTAGGTAGGAATGCTAGAGAATCAGCGTCTCTGAGAATTTTAGAGAGTATTTTTGCCAAGGCCCCAAATGTAAACTCTCTACCTCGCAATAAAAGCACAAAAATATCCCTGGATCCATCGGAGCTTTGTGAAGATGTTCTTCGGCGAATATTGACTGAGGTACTTATCTTTATTCTACTACACTCGCTGTTTTGTTGATGATTTATATCTCTGGGGAAGTGCTGACACTGGTGATTTTTATTAATTTCTGCAGACACGTGGTTCAAGTATCGATCGATCAGAAATCTTGAAATGGGATGTTGGACCTTTCATAGAACATAAGCGATCAAGATTTGCCAAAAATGCTCTGCAGCAGGTAAAGCCTCTGTTCCTTCTAGCTGCTTTTGGTCACCAGTACTGGAGAACATGTTAACTTCTCCTTCCTTGGTCCTTACTTTCTTAACAGCTAAAGCATGCAATTCGTAGTGGAAAACATTCTTCCCTTGCATCTTTAAGAGAACAGAGTGGCCTCTCTGTTGAGAAACAATTAGAACATGGAGCCCCTATAAATGATGGCAAGTACTCGAATATCACTGGTAGACCTCTTGAAAGTGCAAGAATTGGAAGTAAGGTCTCGAGCATGGAGCAGCCTCATGAAAGTATCATACCTGTTAGCAGGAAGAGAAGTGCTGCTGAGGCTATTGATTCAGAAAAATCATGCCGTGATCAGATAAGCTCGAGGAATGTCGAAAAACCAAACGTAGGATCCGTCAAGAAGCAAAAGCACAGTGTACCCAATCATGAACGAAAAAACCAAATACTCGTGCAAAATAATAGAAGATTGAACAGATCACTGGAGAAATCTCATGATTTGGGTCCGAAGGCACCTTCAGTTCCCGACAATGACCATACTTCATCGAGGGCTGCTGTTGGTGTTGATCTTTCTCATGCCAATCGTGTTCATCGTGTTGATGGTGAATTAAATAGAAAAGGTGCGAGGGAACATCAACGTCGTGATGTGGAAAAGCCAAAAGATGGCAGAAGTGCTTTTAGCAGGCTAAATATAACCAATAGAGGTCCATGTATATCTGAGACGGATGTTGAGGGGGAAAACGTCGGCACTATTGGTGATAGTTATCAGAAAACTAATGGAAAAACCAATATTCCTTCAGAGGTTAGGACGTCTGACGAGGGACCATCACGACGAGGCTCTTCGGAAAGAGGTCATGCATCTACTGAGACACAGAACCTGCATCGTGGAAATGATACGCCCAACGACTACTCTCATGTGGAACGGGGGAAAGACGATCATGCTGCAGATGCACGAGGCAAGATGAAAGTCGTACACGAATTTGGAGCAGCTAAGGAAGTTGATGAAACTCATGTATCTATTGATAGACCTGTAGACGGTGCAACTGATGTGTTGGGAAAGAAGATAAGGTTTTTGAGCTCTCAGTGCACGTACAGCCAGGAGTCTCTGATAGCATCTGACTCGAGAGACCTAAATCTATGTTTGAAATGTAACAAGGGTGGAAAAGTGCTGATTTGCAGTTCTGACACGTGCTCTTTGATGATTCATGACAGCTGTTTGGGTTTAGATAAAAGATTTGACCTTGGGGAGAAATTTTACTGCCCATTTTGTGTGTATTCTCGGACTATCACGAAATTCATGGAAATTAAGAAAAAGGCGTTCTCGGCAAGAAAATACTTGGCTGACTTTGTTTCGGATGGACTAGGACAGAAGTCAAACAAACACCGCAGACAATGTAGTGCAAATGACAGTACTCTGGAGAAGAATGGTAACGGTTTGCCTAAATGTAATGAACCTAACGTTACAAATGATGTAGAAAAAGCCACTAGTTCCCGGAGTAAGAAAGATCCCCAATTCGAACAAAGAGAGTCTTCATTTCCTAGATCTGAGAAAGCCAAGCAAGAAAAACAACAGTAAGATGTTCTCTTTCTCAGTGTGTTTCTGTTCAGTGCTTATAATTTTCCTAAGATACTCGTCCATTTCAACTTAATTTTACCGTATCTTGCAGCACATATCCGCTACCTCCTAAACCGAAGCGTCAACTAATGCCGTGGACTACTGAAGAGGAAAATCTGTTGATGGTAAGCATAGTAATTCTTGATCATTATGATCTGTATCTTCTTCTTGCCCAATTATGTCCCTGGATATTAACATCAAGTTAAAGCGTCAAATAATTTGCGGGTTTTCGCAATTTGCTCTGAAACAGGAACAAGTGAAAAGATTTTCTGCTCCAGGCACAACTATTCCTTGGACAAAAATTTTGGAATTGGGGGCCAATGTTTTTCAGGGACGGAGACCAATCGACCTAAAAAATAAATGGAGAAGTACTGTACGCAAAGCGGCTTCAAAATGAGACCAATCTGCTTCATCATGATGCTCTGTTTTGTAACATTCCTCCACATGCATTGCATGTCCGGTTTGTGGTGTAATGCTTTTGTTACTTCGGCTTAGGTTGTGTAGTGTGTTGCTTTGGCCTAGAAAAGTGTAAACATGTTATTATGATTATGTTATCTCAAAACTCGAAATTCACTGGATTGGAACAAAATGTAAACAACCCTATGCCAAATTGCTTTCAAATGATTGTTTTTGTAAAATAAATTGCATCTATGATTTGTGATAGGAAGAGAATATACATTCATATGTTCATATTAATGCCCAGATCGCTATTTTTTGTTGTGTTGAGAACAAAACTATTCATTTAAAGATCAACGAAACTATATTGCAGTACCGAAGTGTGCAGCTATGTTTGCCATTATGTTTGCAAAGGTGTGACTACAAAACAATGGATCCGAAGTAATAGATGGCTCTGCTCTAGAAAATTGGCTGACCCAATCGTCGATGAGTGGTCAAACAGTCATCAATCCATGGCTGCCCTACCCTTGGCACGAGGCATTTTCTTTGATGTCACTGCACAGCAAAGATGATATATATAGCAATAAGCTAAAGAGACAATATGGATGAATAGAGAGAAGAAAATAATGCCCCGGGGGGGAGGGGGGTAGGGAGGGAGAACTCACTATCTTCGACATCCTTTAATTGGTAATAGTGAGGAGCTATTTCCACCAACCATTCTGGTTTAAGCTCGGTCACCTTGAGGTCAAAAATCAGATGTTATGGAGTTTTTCTTTTATCACAATACAAACAACCACGCTACATCAAACGATTAAGAACGAGAAATAGGACGTAACACTAACCTGCCTCATATACTCCTTTGTCGTTAAGACCAACTCGTGGTAGATTACCCATCTTGGGAGCACCTAGTAAGATAGGAGACGTATGAGCAACGATGGCAACTTCATATATGAATATCTTTTAACCTTCAAAATTGCACTGGAATTATTGTTTAACTAAAAGGGCATACGGAGGAAAACTATTCTACCTGTGATAATCCAGAGCTGGGATGGATGTGGACTGTCTGTGGATGTTTGACGGTTCGATAAGAGCCATTCTTCTGTAGCTTAGCCGAATGGGGAAAAAATCCTGATGTTATGGCTTTCTTAATCACGTCTAACTCGTTCATACTTGAGCTCGGTTCGATTTCAACTCTTTCGAGCAATCCCTCAAGCTGATCCCGTATGTCTCGGGCTCTTTTCATGCTCCTAACCTGTAATTATAAATAAATGATAGTTGAGATTATTGAAAAAGGTAAAAAGAAAAAATCCAACAAAATAACCAATTGACCATTACTCCACCTGAATATAATTTTCGTAGCACCATTGAGTTGAGAAATTGGTTTCTTTCCACGAGCTATACACCTGCGCAAACAATACATCAATCAGTACATCATGATAATAGTGCAACTGAGATGCACTATTAGAGCCTTATTATAAAATGTCATTATTCTTCCAGAATTGGTAAGCACTACTGCAGCAGAAAGCAAAGAACTAATACCAAACATGTGATAAGAAAAAGAAAACAAAAAAAGAGTAGACTTACCTTGAGAAGTGCAATGTGATCCCCAACATTCCCCATGTGAAAATTCAGTCGGGCATTGTCGGCATGAACTTGCTTATCCTTTGGCCTATAAAAGATCGAGTTGCCAATAGACAACATGGCAGCAATAGATATGATCTCCTCCGAACACTTGTATTTGTCAGAAGCAACAATCATCTTTGAAAGCATAGGATCGAGAGGAAACTCGGCCATTTTCCTACCCAATTTCGTGAGCTCACCAAGCTTATTAAGTGCATTCAGAGCGTAAAGCAATTCCAACGCTTTCAACAGAGCTTCAGATGGTGGAGGGTCCATGAAGTCAAAGTTCAATAGATCGTTAATGCCCAGACTCTTCAGGGTAAGGACCACATTAGCCAAGTTGGTCCTTTGTATTTCAGGAACTGTATTATCTTCCAAATCGGTATGAAAATTGTAAGCAGTATATAACCGAAAGCATTTTCCAGGACCTGTTCTCCCAGATCGACCTGCTCGTTGATTTGCAGATGCTTTCGAGATGGGAGAGATTAACAACGACTCCATACCAGTACGGGGATTATATGACTTCATCTTGGAGAATCCAGGGTCGATTACATATTTGATTCCATCTATGGTCAGGGAAGTCTCAGCGATGTTCGTGGCCAATACAACCTTGCGTGCCCCTTCAGGAGTGGGTTCGAATATCTTAGCTTGCAGTTCCGTAGGCAGGTTAGCATAGATTGGACATATGATAAGCTCTGCTATTTTTGTTCCCAATCCTCTTGTCCTATGCTTAAGGATTTCTTCTGCAGCTTCAATCTCCTCCTGCCCTGTCAAGAAAACTAGAATGTCACCGTCACCAGGTGGCTGCTGAACATGGATCTGAAGAGCAGTAACTATGGCAGCATCTAAGTAATCAGCTTCTGGGGCTTTAGTATAATGTATCTCGACAGGATATCTCCTTCCAGGTATCTTAAATATCGGAGCTTGATCAAAATAATCACTGAACTTCTCAGCATCAAGAGTGGCACTTGAAATTAGCAATTTGAGGTCAGGGCGGAACCTAGAAATATCCTGGCAAAAGGAAGAATTAAGTGATTTGATATTCGTGTGAATAAAATTATCAATGTATAGTGTGCATATGCATGTGGATAAATAAAAGATGCAACAAATAAAAAAGCTTACTTTAACCAACCCAAACAATATGTCCGTTGAGAGTGTCCTCTCGTGGGCCTCATCCACCATCACAACACTGAAATTTGTGCAAAGGAAGTTAGCTACAATGCAAGGTAGACGCTATAAAATAAAAAAATCAAGATCTGGCATGTACCTATAACTGGCAAGGTCAGGTTCCCCCAGGAACTCACGCAACAGCATTCCATCTGTCATATACTTCAAAATTGTCTTTTCAGAAGTACAGTCTTCAAAACGAATAGAATAACCAACCTGCAAAGAACAAGACAAAAGAGTAGGAAAAGAAACACTAATCTGGATTCTGGATTGAGGTGAAAATATTGGTTTGTAAAGAATCACTAAAACATAAGCAGCAAAGGAAGGAAATCTTAAAAGTTGGACGAAAACTTCTATGCAAGTCTATAAATGATATCAGGCAAAGCTTGTGCATCCAAATTTTACAATTGTTAACAATGGCTTTGAAGGGAAAACAAATTAGGCCACATAACCCATAAGTGTTTCTTTGAAATATTCTATCAAACAATCAAAACTAGCAGCCCAAAATGCCACGGGGAACATTTACACGATAAAAAGAGACATACCTCATGCAGTGGCGGAGCCACGTGAGGTCCAGTGGGGACCCCACTGGAAAAATTTTTTATTAATAGTTTACTGTAAATTATCTAATTATAGGATGAAAATTAAAGAAAGTTATACTATGAGGACCCCAGTGAAATTTTCTAAAAATACATGGATGTGGGGCCAATTGAAATTTTCTAAATATAGTGGGTAATTGAAAGTCTGCCTCCGCCACTGACCTCATGCCCAAGTTTCACTCCCATTTCTTGAGAGACTCTAGCAGCAACACTCATGGCAGCAACACGGCGTGGCTGGGTGCATCCAATCTACAATATTTGCCATACATTGTGAAAAAAACTGTAACTGATGTATTATGCAGTTCCATGAATAAATGAACACAGCATAGAAAAATATTCATTGTCCTTCAGGAAGGTCTTGAAATTAAATGCAAATGCCCAAGAATATGGAACTAAAATGATCATAATGAAAACCATAGTACCATTCCGCGTTTTGTATATCCAGCCTCATGTAGGTACTGAGGTATCTGCGTAGTTTTTCCTGAACCAGTTTCTCCAACAATTACCAAAACCTATATTAAATATGCGTATCAGCAACTTAATTTGTATTGAAAAATTTGTCAGATAACCAAAGACAATTAACAAATAAACGCACCTGATGATCATTGACTGCTTGGAGCAACTCATCTCTATAAGGATATATTGGCAGTGTTTTTCTGTCATTCTGGCGAACAATCCAATATCAAGGTAAAGAGGATTTTCCAAAGGAATATAGAATCAGTCATAAGCAAACAATTACCGAAATTTATAGTCTGAAAAACAAGATCTTTAATAAGCATAATTAAATTTCCTTGACACAGTAAATGAGACACGTTTAGCTTTTCCCAATTGTACGAAAGTTATAATGTCATTCTGCAAGAACTATTTTGTCAAGGGCTCGTGGGTTTGAAATGATTTAGCAGAGTTCTCAATAAAAAACTTTCATGGATTGTCTGTAATCTAGTTCGTTATTCAATATCTACCACCTCAATTAATTAATTTCTCTTTCATCCTAACTCTTGAGACTTTATAAACTAACACATGCTTTGAGTGACATGCTGAAAGACTTTCAACAGTAAACAAACCTGGAGTTTCTCGAATGCCGATTTTGCAACAGCAGTTTCTGGTGATTGAGTGGATAACTCTTGATCAACCTGCATATTCAATTTATAACAGAAGATGAGTTGTACGAACTAACCAAATACACCTCTAGCTATACTAAGATGAAAAGTTACATACATTAACACCATCCATGACTGATGCCTTGATAAAATCAATTTGATCTTCGAAAACAAACCTACATAAGCAGAGAAACCAAAGTTGGAGTCTCAAGCACTCAACAGATTATCTCTGTCACGTGGTGTAAAAAAAGATGAGCAAACATTTGGGTACTTGAGGTTCTCTGATACATACATGTCTCGGTAGCATAAGGATGTACTAAGGTGAGCATAAAGGAGCAGATAGAATGTACGAAAACGCAATGCTACTCACTCGTATTCATTTTTTGGAGCTTTGGTTTTAGACCCAAACTTTAGAGTTGCTTTGCCTATACAAGAAGAGAACGAATGGTTAATCAAGCTTTCCAAAAGCATGAAAAAGAGCATGTTATTTGCTGCAAAATATCATTGAAAAGTCAATCAAAATACCAATCTGGTGATCTTCCCATGCTTCTTGCTCCGCAAAGGGGTTCATTTTTTCTTCTGCAGCCGGATCCCTAAAGCAAAGGTGGAAATTTAGCCCAGGGAAGATAGTTAGAGGAAAAAGATTTCCATGCATCTTTATAATAACACTGACTTGTAACGCTGCAATGCCACAGCAAACCTCCCTTCTTGGTTCACACCACCTTCAACATCATAAGCATCAGGCATCCTATACTGCACTCAACGAAAGTCATTTAGAATTCGACTCAGTAATTGGGATGGCCAAAAGGAAGAAAAATAGGTGCATATAAAAGTAAATTGTTATTCACCATTTATTCTCGCGGAAAATATATTATAAATGCCAACTGATTTTCCTAATTATTGTCATATTAACTAAAATTTTAATAAGAAAATTCCTAACCACAGGTCACAATATATGCAGAATATGCATGCACCAATAATACGTCAAGGTGAATATAGAATGCTGGAGGGTTTGATGATGAACATCATTAACAGCTTATTACTACAAGTGTGGAAGTTATTGGAACTCCAACAAATTTGTTATAGAGATTTTAAAATCACTTGAAATCCCTCAATTTCAACACACTCAAAATCTTATGTTGGCTGATGCAAATTCCTTCTGTTTAATCTTTTCTTCTTCAATGTGAGGATCAACCTTTGCCAGTATTAATGACAGAAACCCAAAAAATAAATAAAAACATCAAAGGCGATTTAAATGATAAATCATCACCTCATCAAATGAATCAGCCTCTTCTGTCCTCTTCTTGACGAGTTCATAGATTTGCTCTTTGTAACTATCACAAAGTGAAATCAATTGTCAGTTACTAATTTACACGCAAATAGAATTATATTCTACATTTCCACATAAGCAAGCTGATGCATGACGAAATATGATAGCAAATACCAGTAACAGGATTATAGTAGCACCAACAGTATCATCCTACTAAAAATCAAATGAAAAAACAAAGCTGACATACAACCTCCACAATTTCTTCATGAAAGCTAGGTTTAAGAATAGATCAACATACCTTAATTCGCGGTGCTCTGCTTCAGTGAGCTTGACTCCTTCAAACAAGTATTTTTCATCCTCAATACCATCTCTAAAATGATCGAAGGAGAACATGGTATGAATAATAAATTCGTAAATTATAGACTAGAAGATGTCCTCACTTAAATGGTCGTTCATCAACAGCAAAAGCACATTCTAAGTCTAACTTCAATACCTGAGCTCTTCCAATTTCGCCTTCTCCCTCTTCTTCAAATACTCTTGCCTCGACACTTTCCTGAAGAAGAAAATAAGAATATGCACCATAAAAAGTGAGCCCATAAGATAAACAAGTACCATCACATACAGAGGAAACTATGATATACTAGTTATAATCATGATGAAGCCCAGTGCCCAAAGAGACAACAATGTTACAAACGTACTTGGACATTTTCTAGTGACTTTCATTAGTAGTCAGTACACATACATTGACTATTTTAAATATCAAGGGAAATACTGATATCATGTTTTTTTGGTAATTTTCCGAAGTACGGTATGACTATTTTAAAAATTATCGTAAGTTGATGAATGTGCAAACCTTAATTCCTCCATATCATCATCATCTTTCAAAGCTTTAGCTCTTCGAATAGCCTCCTCTGTTAATGTTAGCAAAAATAAATAAATCAACATTTGCTCTTGATGTGCGCCATCCATACGAAGATGAGAACTAATATGCCAAAAATGGAACTTGCAAATAGATCAACCGAGTGTTTCTAGTTAACAATAACATTGATAGGCAAAAATACACAACAATTTCACTAAAACTATAAGCTTTTTCATACAGCTTACGATTTACATGAATATTGAACATTCATATCGCACCTCAAATTTTGTTCCATGTTAAGGTCATTGCAAAGAAATTACCCGCTAAAGTTTGGGAAAACGTCGCATTTGGTTAAGAAGAGTTCAGAACACTAATTGCCAACACTATGGTTCACTTTAACAGGATACGAAAATACTCTATCATTAAATTATAATAAACGATAAAAAATCTCTATAGTCACCCAATAAGATGATTCCGTAACTGGATAAGAAAACATCACAAGTAAAAAGACTAACATAAAAACAGCAATGTTTATGAAAATCTTCAAATAGAAAAACCAAAATCCACAAATTAAACACATTACCTTCTTCCCTCTTCGACATTTTTTTATCAGTCATCTGTACATCGATACGAGAAAAGCGTGAGTCCAAAGGTCAAGAAATTCTCAGACAATTGCAAAACAGCTACTAGTTTTCATTGAACAAACTGAACTAGTTTTCATTGAAACTAAACTAATACCTACGCCCAAACGTGGAACATTTTGAATCACTTTTTCACTTTTGAGGAGTAACAGTATCTAAAAAATCAAATTTTACCAATAATCGGACAAAATATTTGAAATCATTGGGACTTTTCCTACAGGTAACCGATTATAGTACTTAATCATATCAGTTGTCTGAAAACTGATCACTAGACAAAGAAAATTGAATATGCAATCAGCTTATCCACACCTTCCTAGTAGCAGCTGCATCACGTTCTCTAAGATGTAGCTCCAATTCCTCGCGTTCTCTCTGATCACGCAGTCTATCTTCTTCAGACTGCAACCAGAAAACAGCATAATCATAAACCACGAACACGCGAGTAGAACTCTAATCAGATAGGACCCAACTGAAGTCCTTCAATCAGGAAATCTATATTACTTTCTTAATATAGTACTTCAAATAAGTTCCAAGAAATTCACACTTCACAGTGCATCCAGTCTAGCTGGAGGTGCGGCTGGTAAAGGTGGCTCATAAACATAAAAGATACCTCAGAACCATCATCTTCATCTCGTGAAGTCCTGCTTCTTACTCGTCTTTCCTGAGTTTTGACTTTCACGACCTGCAAAATCAAATCAATACAAACTCATATTGTTTGAATTGGACATATAACGAGTAACTATTAAACAATCCTATCAGACAATAAAATTAGAAAGTAAAGCATAAAATGTTATGCCTCATCATCCTGGTCATCTTGAATTTCACTTCTCTTCCTAAACTTTTTACTTCGACTATCCTCCTTTTTTTTCGACGGAGCAGTAGCAACCGTATCCTCCTCTTCCTCGTCTGCCTCCAAGAGCTTGTAGGTCTTTTGTTTTCGTGCTAGAGCTGTTGCCTCCCGCTCCTGTTTCTGATATAGCTGGAAAAAGTGACGAACATAAGACTAGTGATACCTAGCTATTGATGTTAAACTATCACATGAAATTTTGAGACCAATCAATATCCAACACTCACGTTTGGCCCAGACGATTTATGCTCCACTCTTGAGTATATTTCTTTTGCAAATGTTCGCGTCTCCGAGGGAGACGATACTCCCAATTCACCCAGTTGCTTTTCAATCTCATCGGGAGATGAAGCCTTCTTAGCTGCCATCGACATAGAAACATTGAGCAGGCTCAAATGTTCATGGAACAAAAGATAATGCCTACATGGACATAAAGAATATACTATCTGCAGCAATGGATACTTACATAACGTTATCACATACTGAACAACGACGGGCTGTGAGTAACCCAAAAGAGATATTAACTTATCGGAGACCCATCTGTTCAAATCACTCATTTCCCACTGCAACAACAGAAAACAGAAGAATTTTCAATGCTCTAAAGATGATAAGGTCGCGCCACTTAAAGGGTACAAATCATTTAAATTGCTGACCCACAAACAAGGAAAGACAGACTAGTAATTGCATCCATCAACATGCATAGATATACTAAGCTCTACATAAGCAAAACCCCACAGATTGAATCTCGTCCGGGAACATACATACACGATCGCAGAAACTAACGAAACCTTTGAAAGGTAACGAACATGGAAAATCACAGTCAAGCTTACATCCTGAAAATCAGCCTATAACCTGCGCTGTTCAATCTGAGGTTACAACAGGTATCACTCCACCCTAATTTGCGTTTTAGAATCTGAAAGGGCTTTATGATTAGCGCTGGGTTGTATTTATACTTATTGAATTAGATTTTTTGTTCGAAAAAAAAATAGATTTTCTGGACTTTACACATAAATACCCTCCACAAACTTGTCATTTAGTAATAAAATTTTTATAAATAGGTACCTGATCCCGCCACAGGTACGCCGTATTAGCACATTATTATGATACATAATACGTTTAGAAAATGGTATGCCGTATTAGGACATTTACGTATCATATAAAAACTGTATAGGGTACCATACAAAAGGCGGACAACGTTCTGAAACCGGGTTTTCGAATCGGACCGGAAATTTTAGTGGTTTAAGATTTAGTGGTATGCCGAAAATCAAATCGGAGTTAAACCGGTATATTTAAATTTTAAAATATATATTTTATGAATAAAATCAAGCAAATTAAATAGAAAATATAGATGGTTTTATGAATTTTTTCGAAATTATAGTTTTATTAAATTAAGGGACAAAATTAATAAAAAAGTAAATTGTGTTGGGATTTAAAATTAATTATACTAGGGGTGTGAAGTATTAAATTCATAAATTTGGGGTCAAAATTAAGTAGAAGGAAAATATTAGATTGATAAGTTAATTATAAAATCAAGTAAAATGGGCATTTGAACCCAGAACATCAAGGAAATAAACTGCGAATCTCACCAGTAGACCAACCCATGAATACATAATACTGTTCGTTTTGCCGATCTTATAATTTTCGTTTTTTCTTTTTTTTTTAAAATTAGAACAAGACCGGACCGGGATCAGACCGGATTTTTGACCGGTCCGGTTGGAACCGGCCAAAACCGGCCGGTCCGGTCCGGTCTTAAAAACCATGAGGCGGACATGGTACGCTATTCACGCATATCAAGGTATGATCTTTTATAGACCTGTCAAAACGGGCCGGCCCGTAGCCCGCCAAAGTCCGTCCACTGGCGGGGCGGGGCGGGCTTAAGAAAGCTAGGCCCGCCCCCGCCCACTGGCGGGCCATGGGCCGGCGGGCTTAGCCCGCATTAATTAAAAAATAAAAAACCCTGAAAATAAAAAAAAAAATAATAAAAAATATATTTAATATATTTCAACTTCAGAAAATATTAATTAATTTAACTTTTAATTTTATAAATTATAAAATCTTCCCAAAAAAATATAAAACATTATATAATTTAGCGGTAACTTCCGTTAAGTCCCCCTATTTTCTTACACATAACTCCTCATTCCATATAATTTATTAACAAACTCCCTAAATCAAAACAATCTTACACATAACTCCCCATGGACGATTTTACCCCTATATTTTTGTAGTACCAATATACGTATGTTTGTAATACCTCATGGACGATTTCGCCCCCCCCCCATTAAATTCCATGCCCCCACCCCAATTTGTAGTACCAATATACGCATGTTTGTAGTACCAATATGTAGATGTTCGACGTACCATACCGTGAGCCCATAGATGATTTTTATAGTACCAATATACAAATGTTTGTGGTACCAAAAAACTTGTCAACACCCACGGACCACCCTTACCCAAAATTGTAGTACCAATATACGTATGTTTGTGGTACCAATATATAGATGTTCGCTGTACCATCCCGTGAGCCCATGGATGATTTTTGTAGTACTAATATATAGATATTCGTGGTACCGTATTATATGCTAGTGTAGTACCAAGATTAGGTTACTCGTAGTGCCAATATCTACGGTAACCGTCACGATAATAGGGTAGGAGTTGCTATAGTTAAGCAAATGGTACAGAAAAGATACTACAAATAACCTACGCATGGTACTACATTATCTCACGGAATGGTACCACGGTATGGTACCACGAACATCTATCCATTGGTACTACAAGAATACGTAGATTGGTACTACAAGTTCTGGGTAGGCGTCCCTGGGTACAATTTCAGGGTAGGGTTTGCGATAGTTAAGCAAATGGTACGAAAAAGGTACTACAAATAACCTACGTATGGTACTACATTATCTCACGGAATGGTACCATGATATGGTACCACGAACATCTATACATTGGTACTACAAGAATACGTGTATTGGTACTTTTTGGGTAATGGGTCTGTGGGTGTTGACAGGTTTTTTGGTAATATTGTTGTTTTTATAAGGCTAAAATCGTCCATTAGGGAGTTATGTGATATAAAGTTTGAAATGGGGAGTTTGATGATAAATGAATGGAATGGGGGGAGTTAGTTGATTAATAGTTTGGGATTAGGGAGTTATGTGTAGATTTCTCAATAATTTATATAAAAAATTATATAATTATATACAATTATGTATATATATATATATATTTATCAATTAACATATATTAGTTATTAGGGCTAGCCCGACCCGCCAAACATATATTAGTTATTAGGGCTAGCCCGACCCGCCCTTTGGCGGGGCGGGGCGGGGTGCGGGCTGCGGATAATATTGCCGGCTCTAGTCTTTTACACATAAACTGGTACAACAAATAGTAAGTCGGGTACCTATCTGTAAAAATCTCTAATAAAGGTATTGATATGTAAGTTTTTATTCAAATAGATATTTATGTAGATTATTAGATTTTCTGGGCATATTAGAAAATTAAAATCTAATTCCGTAATCATATTGAGCGCCTTGGGGGCCCAGGAGAAATAAGATCCATAAAGCTACCAAGATATACCATACTATTTACCTTTTTTGCATGGTAAGTTTACTCCACATTTATTCGTCCATATTCGAGTTGGGTCCAATCCAGCCCAATAAACGTATTAATAAATGTTTTTCACATAATTAAGAAATAATAATCTCTATTTTTAGCTGATAAATGATATTCTGAGATATACAATACATGCATATATATTATTTACATTTCATTCTAGCTCATCACTCACAAGAATGGATCGAATTCGCAATAACAAATAACAATATAGTTGACCTCATATTTTTTTCCTGAAAGGAGTTCACCAGCTCAAAGAGACTAGTTCTTTTCCTGAAAGCCATTATATAGAAGCAAGCAGTGGATGAGTTTAATTGACCTGAACTCTCTCACAGAATATATATATATATATATATATATATATATATATACACTATGTAGTATGTTAATAAAATCACGAAATTTTATGTGATAGTGGATTGCTGTGACGAATTAACATGTGATAGTGAGTAGTTTAATATTTTTTAGTTTTAAAATTCAAAATAATTAACTATATTAAAGCATGTCAGCATTATAACTATATAAGATAAGATATATATGTATATATATATATATATCTTTCTATCAACCATACTCCATTAACAATAAATTTATAAAGGCAGCTGTAGCGAAATAGACGACATTCAAATTCAATCAAATGGACATCTTCAACATGGGACTGAAAAAGTTAAAGTTTATCTTAATTAAATGAAGTGGAAAATTATTTGGGGTGATTTAGGTGGAAAATAAGAGAAATTTGTAACTCTAAAAACAAAAACAAAAAATGACGGAAAAAAATATAGAGACAAATAGCACGATTTGATACCCAACGCGTGTCTTCTTGTACTTTGTTGCGTTGGGTCCTCAGATTTCCCTGTGTGTGTATATCCATCCCCCACACATTCAAATGTGAAATGCCTCTTCAGCTAATCTATACGTCTGTGTTGCGACCTTCTTTGTTTGTCATTGGTTGTAATAGTATTGCTCGGTAGGTGAATGAATTTTAGCTTAGGTAGAGGAGATGTATGGGATGGGCCTCTGATTTGTAGGTAGCAGCCTTGCCCGAGATTGTTGCAATTCCGTATACAACTTTGATTTCTTTGCCATCTGCTAAGGTTAGGGATCTCGGGGGCATTTGGTTCGGGTTTATGCGGCGTGTGATTGAGGAGCTTGGTATATTTTAATTGCTCTGGTCCTTTTTGCTTTCTGCTATGTCAAATGCTTTTCGTTGCTTAACAACTTGTGGAATATGGTGGGGTTTTACGAGCTGAGTGTTTAGGCGGTTGATATTGATTTGGGGTTATCTACCTTGGTTAGTTATTAGAATATGAATGAAGATTTGGAGACTTGTAGACGGGGGACTTTTCAAGGTATAGTATGGCTTGCTCTGTCATGCTAATGATCATTGTCTGCTATCTTTGGAATTTGTAGGCGGGGGAATTTTCACGGGGCAAGGACAAACTTGAGAATATGGATGTTTGGGTTGTTGCTGCAGCTGCTGGTGCTGGGCTTGTAGTTCAACGTCTCAAGAACCTTAATTTTGTTAGACCAGAGGTTTCTAGCTCTCAAGATGACCAAGACAGCAGTTGTCCTTTTCGCAGATTGTTACTGAGAAAAATATCCAACAATGAGACCAAAGAACGAGAAATAGTGAGTGAAGTTTATTCTACCGAAAACATTGGTTCTACTTCTCTATCGGAAGGTCATAATTTTGTGATGCCGGATAACTTTGGGAGCTGCAGTTCAGTTTCAGATACAAATTCTCTATCTGGTTTTTTGAATCATGAAGATTTTGAAGGAGATTGTTTGGAAAATAGGATGCCTCCAGAGTCTGAGGAAGTTCTTACGAGTGACTCAATGCCTCAACCTTCGTCAGTAGAAGTTGGAATTTCTTATGGGTTTAGAAGAAATAAAAGTAGTATTAGGAGTAGACGAACTCACAGTCATGCCATTAAACCTCGAACTTCTCTTGAAAGTTGTGTCATGGCTCAGTTATACAAAGGACCGGGTGAATTTGAAGAAACTATTTATTCATCTGATCAATTACAGAGACCAGATGTGAGGCCATTTGTTGTGTCTGATGGAAGCAGAATTATCAGCAGATTGCCTAATGAATCCTTTAGCGCACAGACTGAAATTGGAAAGTACAAGTTGCTGAGTGATACTTCTGTGATGGAGAATAAGGATGTCCTCGGTATTCCAGAACTGCCTGACATAGTTCATGAAGACTCGCAAAGAAAAGCTAAAACTAGGAAAAGAAAAGCGCATATTTTGGGAAATGGTTCTCGTGAAAATGAAAGCAAGAATCTTGCAGGAGATGGTAATATCTTAATTGACATCTTTCTATTTTTCTTCTAATGCACATTCACATATAGAGCTTGAAGGTGTTTTTTTTTTTCTCACTGGGATTCATTCGCCATCTTCCATTTTACGTAGCTGGGTCATGCATGGTTAAATAAGGCAAACATGATGTTTCATGTACTAACCGCCCTTTGAATTATATGCATTGTTTGTTTGGGCTTTGTTTTTCTAGACCCGTTTCATACTGATTTTCCATTTCAGGGAATACTTTTTGTGTTACTGATCATATTTGATATTTAAGAGTGACTTAGCCCTCTCTCATTTACCAGGAATGAAGGATAAGGGTCTTCATTTCTTTTGTGGCTTAACCGTGGGAATAATATCATCGTGCCTGGCAAACAAAATAGAAATGGAGAATTTGCATAAGCTGCTGAAACAGAATGAGAATTTAGTTCAAGATTTGCAGGAAGAACTAGAGATGAAAGATTCTCTTACCGTGAAGGAACTTCCTACTGAACAGCAATACGAATCACATGATGCCCACAGCGATCTTCACTCTGGTGATGCCACCCAAGCATCATATCACGAACGAGAAGAAGATAACCGTTCATCAACTCCTGAACACAAGCGTGAGGAGGAATCTTTGAGCAGGATTGAAGCAGAACTCGAAGCCGAGCTGGAAAGGCTCGAATCAACCATGAACTCATCTAGATTAGATGGAAAACTATCCAATATAGTCGAGGTGAAGACAATGTGTCCCTGTTTTTTTTTTTTACCAAACTTAGTGATTTGGATAATTAACTTCAATCACCGTGATGGTTGAAGATGACAGTGATACGTAATTAGTCTTACTGCTCAAAGCTAGATCATAGTCTTCTGCTCAGAAAATTTAATGGAGTTTGTGACAGTATTTTTCCTGTCTTTTTCTACAGCTCGATCCAGATTCTGTTCCAGATGTTGTGGAAGGTGAACTCAGAGCGGACTTATTCGAGGCTAAAAATGGCGAACAACCTTATGCCGATAGAGATGGTAGCGGCACAACTACACCACGCTCTCTTCCTCAGCCAGTCTCACCCAGAGAGCTCACCCTGAGATTACATGAACTCATCCAATCGAGACTTGAACATCGCGTTAAGGAACTTGAGTTAGCCCTCGAAAACAGCCAAAGAATGCTCAAGATGTTAGAGTCTTCTTCTTCTACTGCTCAAAATAGCCTGATCATAAAAAGCGGGCAGCAACGTCAACGTGTCCTCGACCAGCCTGTTGTTATCAATTTATCAGGGGAAGCTTTATCTGCATACAATGAGGCTTACGAAGAGCTTGCGAAAGTTTCTGAGTCCGACGGTGAAGATCCGTTGGTGGAGTTTGAACACAATGGTGGTGTTTTCGGAAATGGCGATGATGTAAGAACTTCTGGTCCAGATAGTGGTTGGGTTTCGAATGGGAATCGAGATACAGTGACGTACGGTGGATCTGATGATTATTCTTTTCCTCGTTTGAACGATAATCTCAGTGGCAGTATGGAAGAGAGTGATGATGAGATGGAAAGGCTTTTGATAAGTCAGGTCATAGAGAAAGCAAAACAGGGTTCTCCTGCTGTTCTGAAAGCTCAGAGATCATTTTTATTAACTGAGAATTGAACATAGTAAATAAACACGTGTGTGAAAATTAATTTCCTGTTGTGGAGAATTTTCCTCATTTTCTCCATCAAGATTCGTTCGTTGAGGTTTCAGTTTGGCTATGGCAGCAAAAGCATATTCTCGCTAGTGTTGATGGCTCCCCAGAAACCAACCCGGCTTATGCAAAAGACGAACTCCATATGCAATCAAATGAACCCAAGGCAGGAGAGCTAGTTAATGTAAGGAGTGGGGGAAATTTGTTTCTTGCATCATCATCTTGTTGCCTTTTCCATCTCGATCACAGCTTATGAAGCTGCCATTAACTTCATCTTGTCGTGTCTACATATTTTGCCGAAAAAGAAACGGCCACAACACGGAAACTTTGATAGATAGGTCTTGGTTCAGCACTTTAGACTTAAACATTCATTAAATCTTTAGATTTGCACCTAATTCTTTGTCTACAACAGTTCAAGGAATCAAACATAGAAACCCTTACTGGCACGAGGGATACTTCCTCTATACATGAATTGATGTATCATGAACTTAGATGAAAAAAGAAGTTAGGCAGCTACTCAATTGCTCAAAACCCCCTTAACGTCTTCGTAGTCGCCTCTTTATCGCAGAGTTAAGCTTTCTTTCACTTGTCTCTTACATTCACGGCACTAGGCCGTATCTATTCATCCTTTTAAAGCCAAAAAACAAGTGGCTCAAACGGAACTTAGAGGCAGTTGTTGGTCGACATATAAAGTCTCCAAACATTCATAAGGATTTGCGTAAAAGTAATCTTCTTCCTTAGGTTTATCTTCAATTGCCAATCTTTTGGTTGGATTTCCCACGCGATTCGAATGTGCATCTTTAACAGCTGAGGAGAACTTGTCCCATGTAAGCGAACCAGAGTTATACTGATCTATTAGATCGACGAGAAGCTTTCTGTCCAATATAATAGTCCTCTTGTATCCAAGATATCTGAAGACGAAAGCAGAATGACTATAAATGGTTTCATTCGCATTTAGCATGCCACGGTCCAAGAAGTGTCAAAACAAAATATAGATTGATTTTCTTTTAGCAAAATTTAGTACCTCCGATGTCCGTCAACGATTTTAGCCATATTTCCATCATACGTGGGAATGAATATATCACTCTTGAGTGCGACGAGATAGTCAAGCGCAGCCATTTGGGACGAGTGGTTTTGAAAAAATCTAAGATCTGAAGATTTCAGCAAAGTCTCCTTCCTTACCTGCTTTCACATTGCCATTGAAAAAATCCAACGATTTCTGGACAAGGTGCAGATGTACTATATCATCATCAGTATCCAATCTAATATACACTGACCAAATTTGGGAAAGACGATCTCAAACTCGACAATCTTCTCTCGACCCCATATATTTCTCCAGCAGCTATGTAAATCTGGATATTCTGGTCAATGTTCAAAGCCTTTAATGCAAGTGTGGTTTCTTCGGGAGTCAATGGACACAAACCTTCATTTCTTTTCGAATCAGAATCAATGATCTTCTCTTTCCACCATGGATAAGCATATCTATATGTGAACAATTTAGTAGTACAAGAACAAAAATATATCAAAAAATACTTTTTAAGTGTAGAGCACTTAGATTCACCTCATTCTTGTTAATTCATCAACCTCGCCGGCGTTGCATCCCTGTGTACACCCAGAAAAGGCTAACATGTCCATTTCGTACCGGAGATGCAGCACTATGAATGGACCGTTTTGCTGCAGTATCTTAATAACTTTTCTTCCCAGTTCTTCAATATGAGGAGTAAACTTTAAAGCACTGAAGTTTACACGGCATCGAAGCTTTTGAAGTTCCAAAGGCTGATCATTATTGGCAAGACGAGCATCGGTTCTATTCAAGTGGACGACTTTATACTTCTGAATCAGAGGAAGTATCTGCAGGTGGACACAACTAACTTAAAAAAAAAGGAAATAATTAAGCAACAGAAAGGAAAAACCAATAAATGCCGAGAAGTGGTGGTAACCTGTTCACGATAGTAAGAGATATCTGACCAACTAACTGGAGGCATGGTATAGATTAACCCTAGCTGAACTCTCCTCTGTACTCTTGGAGGTAGCTGCTTGAGTATTCGGACCTCATCTCTTAGAGATGTAATAAAATGGTCAACATCAAATATGTCTTCAAAATCACTGCAAGAAGTTAGAACTTATCTTGCTTAGGTCAGGGAAAACATCGTGGAATAGGAGTAATTGTAAATGATCTTCAGAGAACTTATCTCAGATGGAACAAACAGACCTAGGATCATTCCAGAAAGAAGTCTTGTCAAGTTCAGGAACAATCAATGTAACGTTTAGATAACTAGCAATAGCTACCACGTCACAAATCTGCAGCCAGAAACAATAGAATTAAATTAGGAATTCGTCAATGTGATAATAAACTGAAAAGCTAAGACGATGAAGTGCTTGAAAGGATAATCGATGGGAAAACATAACGTAACCCACCGCAGCTCGCATTTGATTAAGCCCTCCATTGCATGAAACCATCAGGTAACCATTATTCTTGTAAACTCCTAGATGTGTAAGCATATGAATCAAGTCATGGACCAGTCAAGTATGATGGGAGATAGTAAAGATGCCGTTCCTTAGTGGTTTGTCAGAATGTACTACATTGTTCCATACCAAAGCAAAAGAGATTATACTTTTCAAGAAAACCATACAGTAAGGATCAACTTTACACCCATAATTGCAAGTACAATGAAAGGACAAAAGGCAGAAAATTCACAGATAGAAAATGATACAACAATCTGTACCAGATTAGAAGGATCAATAACGGAAAGAAACAGAAAATTTAAGCGTTTCCCACATGAACAAAAATCTCGGAAGAAATCTAAGATGAAGAAATTGAACCATATCATATCTATCACAAATCACCAAAGACACTTTCCACACATAGTTTTCACACATTCCCAGCACTTCATGTAACCATATGCAAAGAGGACGCAGGATACATATCTCACAAATGTCGATCATATGTCATTAGCCAATTTTACACACAACAAAACTGAAATTTACGGAAATGCGTGAAACACCACAGCTTACTTTTAGGTGGAAGAAACTTGAGTTGGGACTCGTTTAAATCCGATCCTATAGCTGCCGAATGAGAAGCAGATTCTTGCGAAAAGCATGAGGGCCAACCTTTTAACACCATAGGACCCCAAGATTCACTCAACGCCATTAATTGAACTAAGCAGGTCCACAAGAAAACTGTTGTTGCAGCCCTTATGATCCAAAGCTTCATTCTAGACCTTGAAGCCATCCCACTATTCCGCAGCTTCTGCAGTCTATTCCCCCCAAAAGCTGCCGCTTTGAGGCCCATTAAGCCCCACCTTCTCCCCATGCTATTAACCTCCTCACAGCCCTCTATTCTGAACATCTCAATCATAACGACAAACGCATACAATTGATTAATCTTTACTCCAAAATCCAAATGAGCTCACTCAGAATGCTGAAAAGTTGATAATGTAGTAGGTTCGCAGCAGGGAAACCCAGGTAAATCCTCCGAGATCCGCACACATTAGTAAAAAAGGTTAGTTAAAACCCAGAGAGACTCGATCTTCGCCGATCCTGAGCCCAGGAGGAAATAGTTACAGTGTCAGCTCAGTTAAACAAAACTGAGCGTAAGGCCAAAAACCGAAAGGGTATGCCGGGAATGCGAACCTAGATCCGACGAATATCCCTGATGGACAACAGATCTTACCCGTCGGGAAACATGCCGGCGTTGAGTATCTCAAACGAGACAACAAAGATGAATGTGAGGGGGCGAGAAGCTATCAAGGACAATGAGTGATGGATTGGAAAGAGAGACAGAGAAAGTCTACGTGTGACTGTGAGGCGTGAGCGCGGTGAAAAACAGGCACGAAAGCGAAGAGTTTATAGCTGGTTGTTGCGCTCAAATCGAGCAAACCGATGCCAATGTAGTGAGTTGATTATTACTTACATTGTTTTTTGCCAAGTGTTATTGTGATTCAGTGCGGTGAGGTCCACCATAGCTTCTACGTTGGAACTAGGTACATGTTAATGGGTTAATTCCATATCAGTCCTTTTCAAGTTTTCAATTTTATTTTAAATACCCCACGAATTATTTCTTCCTTATAATCATTCATTTGAAAATTTCTTCCTTTTCAATACCTAAAAAGCTCCTCAGCGTAAAAAGGATGAATATCAAAAAGCTGAATAATTATGTTCACATGAATTATACAAAAAAAAATCGTTACATACCAACAAAATTGGACATTATACCATAAAATGTTGAAATTATACCATCTTTTTCGTTATTCTACCAGTAAATAGCGTTATTATAATTTACAGCAAACGTAATTATACCAACTGATTTTGCAATTATACCACAAATTATAGAAATTATACCATCTGTTGTCGTAATTATACCAACAGAATTGTACACTATACTAATTGGTATAATAATGATAACAGTTGGTATAATTAGAATAACGTATAATAATAAAAACAGTTGGTATGATGTCGAATTTAAATAGTGTTATTGTAATTTACAGCAAAATTGGAATTTACACCAATGATTTTGATATTATACCAGAAATTGCAATTATACCATTTGTTTTCGTTATTATACAGGAAATAACGTTATTCGAATTTTATACATCGAAATTGGACGTTATACCAATTGATTCTGAAATTATACCAGAACTGTAGAAATTATACCAACTGTTGTCGTAATTATACCAACAAAATTGTACACTATATCATTCGTACAATATGATAACAGTTGATCTAATTAGAGTAACAATTGGTATAATAATAATCAAAACAGTTGGTATGATGTCCAACTTAATTTCAGAAAAGGGTATTTCGTCTGTTCATTGTTTGGAGTATTAAATACACAACTTTTTTGCAGATCAGTACTGAAAAGGAAGATTTTTTCAATAAGCACTGATAAGGAAGTTCAAAAGTGACTCATAAGGAATTCACCGTGTTAATAAGGCACTGATACAGATGTAGAACTGTAAATGCTTATAATGATGATATATAAAATTATTACATAATAATCTAACCCTATAACTGATGGCAACCCAACCAATATCGCAGATTGGCCCCCCTTGAGAATCGAAGTTGTCAAAGATCTAACGACTTATGTTAGGACACGTGGCGGGTGTACATACACTACGCTCGTGGCATACCATATCGCGCCGACAATATCTATCCGGTAATATTTTTTCACGTTAAAGAGAAAGAAAAAGAAGGAATTATATCACAGCGTATATACTAGGTACAAATTTCTATGAACTATGTACAAAGTTTCCAAATGAATCTCGAACGCATCGACTATGTCTTCATCATCATCATCATCATCATCATCTTCACCTTCACCTTCAAATATATAATGCCTGTCGTCGTCTTTTTTGGATCGAATCGATATAAACTTGACACAAGTTATTTTTCAGCAAACAAATTAGGAAAAAAGGGAAGTAGTGTCTGTTATTTAAAGGCTGGTCCTGCGTTGAAGCTGTAGCTGGGGTTTGGTGTGTAGATAATTCTTGAGAGTTGATCATAGCCTGCGAGGACACCAGCACCGGCCACCCCAAGAAGCATATTAGCTGTGATTCCTCTGAATAGAGCCGTAAATCCCTCAAGGCGAACGATCTCACGAAAAGCATGCACCGTACTCCGATACTTGGACGTCTGACCACAAGTTAACATCATTCTACGTCTTAGCGTGTCGAATGGATATGCGCAGACACCCGACACCGTGGTCACGCTCCACCCCAAGCAGAAGCTTGCCACAAAATTGTCCTTGGAAATAAATAAATAAATGCTGAGACTTTTGCTCTTATGACACAGAAGAAAGCTATGTCAAATGCCCAAGTAAAACAACTTAGAACGAAGAGATCAAGAAAATCCAGTCACCTGAAATGGTCCAACCAAGACGATTGGCTTCATGGTGTCATAAATCCCAAAATACATCCCTCGGTACAAGGTAATCCCCCATATCGAAACCCCAAAACCACGATAGAGACCTGCGATTCCGTCACTAGACAAGGTCTTACTGTAGACATCTATGAGGCCATTAAACTGCCTTTTCCCGCTTACCCGACACTTTACAGCATCGGTTGCCAGACGAGTCCGTGCGTAGTCTAAGTGATAGAGAAACAACGAAGTGGTAGCACCTGCTGCACTGCCCGAAGCAACATTACCAGCAAACCACTTAAAGTATCCATCTTTATCCTTTGAACATCTAAGGAGGGATTTGAAGTAGCCTTTGAAAGCAAAGTTGAAGGCCTATACGCAAAACACGCAACAAAATCTTGTTGAAAAGGCATGCTACAAGACAATGTAAGAGTGGCTGCGGCCATGATTGTACCTGTGTGGGAAAATATCTGATGACATTGGCTTGATTACCCCTCCAAAAGGAGATAACGCCCTCTTCTCTGAAGACCCTTTGAAAGCAATTGCTGATACTCATGTAAGGTCTTTGAAGCTGACCTCTCTTTATCAACTCACCCTGATTCTGCAACAACAGCTTCACTCTCTCTATTGGTGCAGCTGCGCTTTTCGCAACAATAGCAGCTGCCCCACCCATTAGAAGATCAGCCGAAAATTTCTCAGAATGTGTAGCAGCCATGACGCTGGTTTATCCCTTCCCCTTCAATACTGAATATTTTGCAGCACAAACATTTCTGAGTACATAAGAAGAAAGGGACAGTCGTTGCATAACAAAAAAGGGGCCTCGATGGATATATAAAGCAAAGTACTTGACAAAGAATAGTGATTAAAGGGGCAATCGAATCGTTCCTCATTCCACAATCTCATAAAATAAATCCCAAATCAGTTAAATTGCCAAATTTTCACGAAGATCATATAAATTTAGAAAACCCGCGAAAACGCAATCACATCGTCATCGAGCTCAATGAGCGCAGCGAAAAATCAAGATGGAGAGATACATGAAGAAAGGTGGGGACTTACTTGAGGGGCAAAGGGCGTGAAGAAGATTGAATATTCTGCCGCGTTAATTATTATCTGCTCCGTATTTCCGTCTCCTCAATGCTGATTCACGCGAGCAGAACGAGAGATTTGTCAAGAAGATACTTTGTTTTTTTTCTTCTGTTATTATAATTATTTTATGGGTGTGGATATCAAATAAAAGAATGCTTTATCTTCTTCTTCCGTCGTTCGTTACCTTGTTTTGTTTAAATTTACGCCTCTTTATATTTCTGGCCCGAAATTTTCTTAAACTAATAAATAAAGAAATAAACGTATTACCTTTCTCTACTCCCTCTACCCAACTACTTCGAACTATTGTAAGCCATTCGGCAAAGATTTTTAGTAAGAACTACGAAGAGAGAGGCTCACACAACACAATATTCGTAAGAGCGAACGATCTAATAAATGGAGTATAGATTGCTCCGATGGAATATTACCGAAAATATTACCGACCTGTTAGAGCTATGTGTTTCGGGGATATCAGTTTTTATTTCTTGGCTTGGTGAATGGATTGGAGTCCATTATCCATAATTAATATGAGCATTCATTGCATAAGTGCGAATCAGATGAACTTTTTGAAATGTTAGGAATATATATAAATTGATGGCATTAAAACTCTTTTTTGAACGTTGGGTTTGGCTGTGCTGTAAATGAGATATGATGATGAACCATGCAAAATTATGCAAGCCATCAACAGTCATTCATTCCATTTCTGAATATATACTTCCATTTTTCAAATTTAAATACTCTCAATCCCTCTCTCGTAACTGTTATTATTTCCTTTTCACACTTGAAGCGTATCTCTACTACTACCACAGCATAACAAACTATACCGAGATGAGCTCATCTCCAAGAACTGTTTCGAGGAGAGTACGATGTGGAGCACGAGATTTAGCATCATGCTTCAATCCTTGCTGGTTTCCTTTAGGTAATAAAAACTCGTCCATCATACATATGTTTATAATCGTAATTCCCTAGCCACCTGACTGATTCTTTTTATATATCTTCAAACAAGAATCGGGCAATTTGCACAGGAAACGACAACACAAGACGAAAAGGAACATGACATTCGAGTTTAAAGGCAGTGGCAGAAGTCAAGAGGTCATTAAAGAGAACCCTGTTGCTGATATGAAGAATTTGATAAGACAATCATCACAAAGCGGCAAGAACAACACTAGTGTAATAAGAGAAGATCAAGTCCAACAAAAAAAGGCCAACAAAACTTGCTTTGCAGATGAAGATTACATAGTTTTCAGCTTTACAGAGGATGGTGTTTTTGACATGATAAGTGAGTGCAAGACATCATCGGAAGAGTTTGACGAGAGCGATTATGATTATGATGATGTTTATGAAAATGCGTTTTGTGTGGCAGCTGGTAATAATACAGTCTGGCATACCAATAGCAAGGTATGTGATATATGGTCTAAAGTTATACAACTATGCTGTGTTTGTGCGTGTGTGTGACGTTTTAATGTATATATTTGGTCCATTTCTTTATCGGTGTTTTACATGGAACAGTTTTTTTATGGAGTACACAACAGTCATGGTTATATAGAAGATTCCATCAATGGAAAACAAGTTCCCGTTATGGAAGTTAAGGTACCTATCCATTATATATTTCGAGTGCTTTTATGAGGTGAAACCTAATGAAGTTTTTAGTGTTCGGGATTGCAGGTTGGCGAAAAACTGAGCAGCGGAGAAAATTTGAATGATGATGTTGAGCAGAGTGAGCAGAAAACTGATTCTTTCGAGTCGTGTGATTCCAACATGTCTGATACTAGTAGTAGTACAAGCTCCTTTTCTTTCCCAGTGTAAGGTTTTTACATGACGTGTTTTTTTTTTTTCTGTTTTTTTTTCTGTTATGGGTAGATTTTGTTGACTTCTAATATCTTAAAAACAAAGTTCCTTATTTTTTCCTCAAAAACCTGCAGATTGAGCCCAGAATGGATCGGCAGCCCAGTTCATATGCCTAAATCGCAGGATTATGATCACGGAAGGGCGTGTTTACACTGCTGTCAAAGTTTGAAGTAGTATTCATTGCATTCTTTACCATTTAGAGCGAGAGAAAAACTAATTACTTGTTACAGAGAACTCGTGTAGGTGGAAGGGGTTGTAAGAAGTTTGGACAGTTTTTTTCAGTGAAGCGGCATCAGTCATCTTACTTAAAAAATGCGAGCGCAGAAGTATAATGAATCCGACATAATACGCATTCCGCAGAACCAAACATAGTTTTTTTTTTTGTGTATTTCGCAAGGTGAAGCTAAAAAGCTATGAAGGAACAACATTGTTCACCAAGTATCTAAAGGCCTATGTTATAACAACTGTTTGTCTTCATGATTCTTTTAAAACTAAGGACTGCAGATAAAGCCTCGCATTAGCAGCAGTAGCTATAGACTCCTCGTCTTGATTCTCTTTTGCAATGATCACTGCAGCTTCATAGGCTTCTCTTGCTTCTTCTAACTTCTGCAGATCCATTTCAGATTCGTTGCATACATTAAGATAGTGAAGTAGTTACCATTAATACCACAAACTTCTTCTGCATTAGCATTCTATTCTACTCATCACCAAGTTATTGAATCATCACTGATAAAAAAGCAACTTACTGATAAATTGTTCTGACCGAGGAAGTAAGGTATGCCATCATACTCTTTCGGTTCAACATCAGAATCATTACTTGTCAGGCCTTGAATCAAACATACAAAAGATGAAATCTCTCCTAGTGCTGAATCTAGATCTTTCGTGAGCTTCTCCACTTCTCTCTTTGAAGCTATTGACTCGCATTCTAATTTTTCAGCAACTGCTTGTTTGTCAGCAAGCTTAGTCTACAAAAAAAAAATAATGAAAGGATTTCTCTGTTCCATGATCTAGATGTAGTTAAGAATTAACAACAGATGAAAGCTAAGCATGCTTCATACCTTTGCATCAGAGAGCTGTTGTTGAGCAGAATTGACCAGAGACTCCTTTTGCACAACCTCCTTCATTAGTTCATCATATTTCATGCGAATCGAAGCCATCTCATTATTTGAAAGCTCAGCTGACTTCAAAAGCTCGTCTTTGTCAAATATCTTCCTTTTCAAATCCTCAACTTGATCTCTCAAGGAGATAAGTTCTTGTCGATCCTCGTCAGAGAGCGACAGTTTTGAGGATGCGGTTGAGCAATTCTCAACATCTTGATTGTTAGATCCCAGGTTCCTGTTCTTTTTGTTTGCAGTGGCAGCACCTTTTCCAGCTGCCTGAAACATATGTATAACCATGGGACGCACTAAATCTAGCAGAGTCAACAAATCTTAAACTAAAATTCAAAATAAGGTAAGCAGCATATATGCCGAGAGACCAGAACACGAAAAATGGATGATATCATTCACGGGTAATCCGTCTTTACAGCCGAAATTTAAACATTCACTTGAACCACATTAAGTAAAAACGGTAAAGAATGGGCCAAAAGAAAAGGAAAAACCTTCTGGTAAAGTGATTCTCTGGAAGGCGTCTTCGTATAAACCATCGAACCACGCCTTCTGAACGAGGTAGCTGCTTTGCTCTCCTGGAAATTTCATTGCAACCCCAAATAAAAATAAAAAATAAAAATAAAAGCAACGAATTTTTCGGTGAAAGGATAACGTACAATGAGAGATTGTACAAGAGGGACCATCTCGACTAGGTTGTTGAAAAGGATAGGGTCTACTTCTCCGGTGGCTCCGGCAGCTGAGAGAGAAGAGGCTGCGCCGCCGTTTTGATGCTGAAAATCTATTGAAACATTCTGGGTTGCGTGAAATCGGCTGCCCATCGTTGAAAAGATGCGAAAGTTGTTATATTTCTTCTTCGATTCGCAGCTTCAACGGAGATCCAACCTCGCAATTGCAGAAGAGGAAAGATAATTATAATTTTAAAAAGTTTTGACCTTTCTTTGCTTCTGCATTTGAATATTTTTGGAGCGGTTTATCGAACGTGTTTAGTTCATTATTTATTTCATCGTTGTAAATGGTGCTGAGTATAATGTCATGTCCCGAGCTAAGAGAATCGGCCCATAAGAGTTGGGCTTGGCCCGTACGAGTTATTACATGGCCTTTGGCCCATTTACTTGTGTATTCTCATGAAGCCGAATGGCGAATGGGAAAATGAAAAGTTAAAAAACAGTAAATGAAATATTTTTTTAGTAACAGCCGGCCGAAGACGGCATTGTCCAATATATTACATGAAGTGTGACCAACATATTAATCAATTCGTTAATAAATGACCACTGCTCTTTATAAAGAAAAAAAACTCGTCATTTGATTAGTTAAGAGCTATGGGATCATCATCAAGCTGTTGCAACTCAGAAAAGGACGATGAAGGGTATGTGAATTACGACTGACTAAAAATTTTTAATGATTAGCATCATGAATGTATGTATGTACCATATATTCCGGTATGTGTTACTTATATTATTGTTTTACACTTTTTTCAAGGTTGGCAGTTGGAAAAGAAGGTAACAACAACAGTAATGCATGGAGAATTTTTACTTACAAGGAATTACAGACAGCAACCAATGGATTTAGCGAGGATTATAAGCTCGGTGAAGGTGGCTTTGGCAGCGTTTACTGGGGAAAAACCTCAGATGGCCTTCAGGTAATTAATTACACGTTTATATCTGTATGTGCCAGAAATACTAGTTTTATATAAGCTTGATAGAGAGAGAGAGAGAGAGAATTGTTGGATTGAATGCAATAGATTGCTGTGAAGAAGCTCAAGTCCATGAACTCGAAAGCTGAGATGGAATTTGCAGTGGAAGTGGAAGTGCTTGGACGGGTGAGGCACAAGAATCTGTTGGGGCTAAGAGGCTATTGCGCAGGAGGAAGTGATCAACGGCTCATAGTCTACGACTACATGCCTAACCTCAGCCTTCTCTCTCACTTACACGGCCAATTCTCAAGAGAGGTTCAGCTTGATTGGAAGAAGAGGATGAAAGTTGCCCTCGGATCAGCACAAGGCCTATTGTAATAAAATCTATCCTCCCCTAACTCTTACTTTACTGTAGGTATTATTATTGAACACGTACATATGATATATATACATAGGTACTTGCATCACGAGGTGACACCGCACATCATACACAGAGACATCAAAGCTAGCAATGTTCTCCTGGACTCCAACTTTGAGCCGCTGGTAGCTGATTTTGGGTTTGCAAAGCTGATCCCAGAAGGAGTTAGCCACATGACCACTCGGGTCAAGGGCACCTTAGGGTACTTAGCTCCCGAATATGCAATGTGGGGTAAGGTGTCTGAGAGCTGCGATGTGTACAGCTTCGGCATCTTACTGCTGGAGTTAGTGACGGGCAGGAAGCCCATAGAGAAACTGCCCGGCGGGGTCAAGCGGACCATAACAGAATGGGCCGAGCCACACATAACGAGGGGTAGGTTTAAGGACTTGGTTGATCCGAGGTTGAGAGGAAACTTTGATGAGAGGGAGCTGATTAGAATGATCAATGCTGCTGCCTTGTGCGTTCAGAGCGAGCCTGAGAAGAGGCCTACCATGAGAGAAGTGGTTGCGCTGCTCAAAGGGCAGGAGCCTAACAACAAGCTGAGGGGAAAAGGCTGTGTGGAGGATTTGAGGATCGAGAGCGTTAAGTATGGGGATGACTTGATGGCTCTCGATCAAGAGAGCGATTATGATCCCGACGACGACGATGATGATGTTACTGAGCGTAAGGAAAAGCAGCATGGCTTCAATGTAGATGAGAGCAGTGTGTACGGTGTGTTTGGAGCATTGGAGACGCAGAGGATGCAAGATCCTTACAAAGATCATAGATGATGATGATGGTGATGATGATGACGATGATGATGCATCTCTGTTTTCTTGGTTTTTTTTTTTTTGTCTTTATTTATATGCAGGATTCCATCGCATGTCTAGGAATCTTGTAAGATTGGAACATTGTTCGATTTCATTATTACTACAAAGCAATGGTTAACACACACACACAAGAAAAATGAACAAATACATTGATTGATCAGGCCATTAAAAAATGTATAGTTCCATGAAACGGCTCAATTTCTGGTGGTACTTGGAAGAAGAGAAGCAGAGTAGCCAGTCGAACTTAAGCAATCAACTTGGAAAGTGCTATGGCGACCAATCAGTGACGAGACAGTCGATGCAATGTGTTTGGGAGTGGAGTGAGACCAGTTTCCACCATCTGATCGCTCTGAGCTCCATGATCAATGTATCTATCAGGTAAAGCCATTGGCCTCCACTGCAGATCATGGACAAAACACATATTTATATATATATCAATCATCTCATTTCATTCGTAGAAAATGGTATTACATAATAGTAATCAACGAGGACTATATCAGTTACCTTGAGCTTCCCGTCAAGCAATCCATTCAAGCTCAAGAAATTGGACACGTGAGAACTGAACTCTCCGATCGATCGTTCATGAGAACCTCGTGTTCCTTGGCCAGTTTCTTGATCAGATCTCCATCAAGAGGCTTGCAAAATCTCGCATCAGCCACCGTGATCGACGCGTTTTGTTCATGCGAGCATCTGTGCAGCAGCTAAGCAGTTCTGCACTATGGTCCCGAATACCAGGATTGCAACCCTATTACTACTACTCCTACTCCTACTCCTCCCGTCTCTCAAGATCCTTCCTTCGCCAATCTCAAGTGGCGCGCCTTCGTTGTGGGACGGCAGTGCAGCGCCAACCCCATTGCCTCTGGGGAATCTGATGCAGCTTGGACGATCATCTATACTTGCAGCTGTGGCTATCATGTGCATGAGATCAGCCTCATCAGATGGAGCCATGACGACGTTACTAGGGAGAAAGCCATGAAAGTGGTGTCGAATGCCCCACAGTGGGTCGGCCCGTCTGCGCCCACGAGCCCGGCCCGGTCCATCACGAACCGGACTGGGAGTCTATGGAGGTCCACGTCGTGAACCACCTGGTCATAGCCTCTTTGAAGGAAAGTTAGAGTAGATGGTGCATAAGGGCTTTAGCCCTTCGCTTGCCAGGTCAGCAGCGAAAGTCACGACGTGCTGCTCGGCGATACGTACGTCGAAGCACTTGTCTGGAAATTGCTTTTGGAACACGTTCAGAGTTCAGACCGGTCCCACCTCCCATGGCCGCGTGTATGGCCACGATGCTTTCGTCTTGCTCGGCTTCAAAGTATTGCGTGTAGGAAAGAGTCTTATTAGGCTTGGACTTAATCTGTTTCCCTGTCCTCGGGTCAAACTTCACCACGCCGTGCATTTTATCTGTTGCGGCTTCGGCGGGCGGATACCCTTTGCCCTTTTCGGTGACCGTAAGGATCCAAACGGGTCCCGGACAGGCATTTCCTTGACTTCAAGATGTAGGTAAGGTCTTCGATGCTGTGTCCATCGACGGGCCCGATGTAATAAATCCCCAGCTCCTCGAAAAGGCTAGCCACGGGCTTCGAAGCGACTTCGTGCTGGATTTCCCATTTGCCTAGTAATTTCCTGTTTATTATACAATCACATCATCCCCATTACTACTACTACTACTACTACTACTTAAGCTTACACATACATATAGGAATATATATAGATGCATACTTTGGCTGCTGGGCGAAAATGTCGAAACTTTCGACTGGCCTGTAACTTAGTGAGGGCCTTGCTGAGAGAGCCCACGGGCCGCGCAGGCCCGTCCAATGTGGCCGTCGGCAAGGAGACTTGCTTGTTGTCGTTTAAGATAATGATGAGGTTGGTGTCTAGGAAACCTGCTGATGCGGACCGAAAAATCGACACTAGCATCAATAGTGCGCTGGAAAGTATCGGTCCGTCGCCGCTTCTAGTTCGTCGTCTTTGTCTTCGGTGGATCCCTGAAACGTCACGAAAAAGCGGACTAAAGGGCGCCGTTTCGGCGACGCCCCTCCGACGCTCAAGTCGGATAAATACTCGTCGGCGTGAAAGCATATAAATAAAATAAGAGAAAGCAATAATCGGATAGAACCGTCATGACGTCGAGCTATGAGATGATTGAGCTTGCTTTCATGATCACACGTGTAGCTTCCCTCTGTTTCTTTCATAGAGATGTAGTAATATAGTAGAGAAAAACTGAGTCGTTTAGATGAGATGAACCTCCCCGCTTTAGAATGAACCGTCGTGTATTTATAGGTGAGACCCCGTGGTGGTAACCTCCCATTTACTTGGTCCGAAGCATGGTGGTAATGGGTAAGCCATTTGGGGTTAGTGAGGGTAAGTTATGTGTAGGGGAATGTTAGTGGGTTAGTGGCTAAGTGGCGTCCTCGGGAAATTGCTCGAGCGAGGCGTCACCCCTCGGGTGGAGTTCCTTCGGCTACCTCGGTGATGTTTTTCGCGGGGTGTCGCCTCGGGGGATATTTTCGCGGGAGATATTTCCCGCCCCGTCTTCGGTTAGACTCGAATTTGACCGGGGATAACACCTGCATTGTTGAGGGCTTCGTAGGCCTGGCCGGCAGTCATGGCAACATCACTATCACCGATATTAAGTGATTCTTCTTGCCCGGTAAGCACTACAAAAAACAGATGAAATAGTGACGGAACCCGCGACCGAAAGACCGTCGATTTTTCCCACAAACTGTCCGTCGAAAGCTTCCATCGCAAACCCGTAAGTTCATTGCACATTGATGTTCTTGTCTCCTTTTTTAGCGAATTTATTCCATGATGATTAGTTTCATATTCTTTTCCAAGATGACGACATCGATAAATTCTTTAAAGCCCTTCAGTATTGGGCTTCTAAATTTAGCTATTGGGCAACAGTAATATTATTTTTTTTCTTTTTATATTTCGTAACACGAACATTCCGACCAGAACCAGACCACCAACTGTAACTAATAAAATTTTCCAAGTGTAGCGCCGCCGAGTTAAAAACAGCCTTCTCTCCTTCAAAGCCTTACCGTTGTCGTGTCGTCAGACCTTAGCCTTTTCCGCAAGAATTTCTCCACGCACCAAAAAGGGTCGTTTGTTCCAACAAAATAGGAAAAGGATTCCTTAAAAAGCATTCAAGATCAATAAGAGATGGTTTTACATGTGATGAAACCAAATACCTGTTTCCGTGGGTGCTGCCACAGTGAAACGATTCCTCTTCATCTTAACCCTTCGTCGTATTCCTTATCTTCCCCTATCGCCAAAGGCAAGTTTTTCTCTTATTTTCTTTTGAGTTTATTGGGTTTTTAGTTTTAAAGGTTTGTGAAATGGGATTGGTTTTTCCAATTATTTCTTTGGATTATATTTTGAGTTCCAGGTGCGGAGAGCGTGGTATATGAAGGCATTCTTGATGGTAAAAAAGTGGCTGTGAAGAAACCAGTCTTATCAACTTCTGATGATCTCGACAAGTTTCATAAAGAATTGCAATTACTGTGGTAAATCTCTATACCTTGAGTGACGATTATGCATTTCGGCATAGTTCTGTTCAGCTATGTTTTGTTTTGGGTTTTCTGGATTCTCATTTTAATGACATGGCTGTGTGTCTGTGTGGTCCTGTCCAACAATATAGGAGTAGTTTTAGTGTAGAATGATGCATGATTGTGTTGAATGTCTGATGAAAGTAAATATACTATATTTCTCACTGATTGATTGAAGATTCGAACTTTTGTAAGTTTTTCTTAGCTTTGTCTTTTTACCTGCTTATAGCAAGTTGAACCACCCTGGCATATTAAAGCTAGTGGCTGCACACTCAAGGCCACCTAACTACATGTTCTTCTTCGAACTCTATGAGGCTGGAAACCTATTTCAGAAACTTCACGTCCAAGAATGGAATCCGAGCGTTGATCAAGTGATCAAAATCACTCTTCAGTTAGGCATGTCTGTCTATGATTATATCCTCATTTTTTTAAATCTATGAATTCAACATTGATCTGGATATATATGTTTGTTTACCTTTTTTGTAGCCAAAGCTCTGCTATATCTGCATAACCTGGGGATAATTCATAGGGACGTTAAACCTGCAAATATCCTTGTAATGTCGTTGCCCCTATACAATCATTACCACATCTTATGAATTTCAGTATTTTTCTCCTCCCTTTTCTGTTCGAATCTTACTTCCCTGATTGCATAACTGTAGTTGTCTCAATGCAGCTCGATGATATTCTTCATCCACATCTAGCAGACTTTGGCTTGGCTGAGTATAAGAAAGATCTCAAACAAGTCTCTCCCATGAATTGGAAATACTCGGGAAAACCAACAGGTGGTTTCCATAAGAAGAACATGGTGGGGACGCTTATTTACATGGCACCTGAAGTACTAAAGAAACAGATACACACGGAAAAATCGGATGTTTATAGTTTTGGAGTGACTGTCAAGTAAGGCCTGGTGTTGAATCATTTGAAAAATCGGATGTTTATTGTAATCGTAGTAGCGGGTTGTTCTTAAATGCATGTCAATCATTTGAAAATTTCCGAATTATTTAATTCTAAAGTGTTCTTCTGTTAAAAAAAGACTCCACAACGTTAAAGAAATTTATATTGGTTATGCAGCGAGCTTCTTACTGGCGTAGTCCCATACACTGATATTCGAGCAGAAGCACAAGTACTCACTCTTTTATCTTTACTTTATCATCAGTCGAGTTGATGTGATTAGATCCTTTTTAACGTTTAAAATAATTTTGTGGTATGTATTTTCCCTGATGCAGGCTCATACGGTTTTGGAGATGAGCTATACAGAACAGCAACTTACATCTGCTGTGGTGTCCGATGGACTTAGGCCCATTCTAGCAGGTACAAAATCGGGTGCGACAACTGAGTTGCTCTCCCTTATACAGAGGTGTTGGGACCCCGATCCTCAAAACAGGCCTTTCTTCACTGATATTATCTCTGAACTCGAGCCCATGTTAGAACATGACAACAAACAAGAGGAAGCTCCAACCATGATTACATCATCGCATGATCAGTATTTGGACACAGCAAAAACCCATGGTTATTGTCAGGCACCATTGAATTGGTTCAATCGTGGTCACGACATATCAAGGAAAGGTTCGTCTGAGAGCTACGTCGATTCGACCCGTCTCTATCCAGATAGTGATGATGATGGTTACCGCCCTATACTTTCATGGGGTTCTTTCTCGTCTTGTGGTAGAAGAGAAAGTATGGAAGATGTACACTTTATGCTACCACGCTTTTGTAATGAGAGTGATGTTCATTTATTTGGAATCTTTGATGGTCATCGAGGTATTTCTTGAACATGCTCATCTTTTATTACATAGATTTTCATTTCTTAACTCAAATAAAACATGCACAATGACTATCCTCCTATGTTTTACGTGTATTACCGCCCAGGCGCTGCGGCTGCTCAGTTTTCAGCTGGGGCTTTACCTGGATTTTTACGAAGCCTGTTATCTATGAACAGGTAAAAACTATGCTAATCAAGTCGTTACAATTTTTTTCTACCCAAATTTGCTAAATGTTCACTGACTATCGCATAGTAAAACACCATCTCAAGCATTATGCAAAGCATTCGTCAGAACAGACATTGAGTTCAGGAAAGAACTCGAATCTCTAAGGAAAGGATTTATCGAAAAGGATTCGCACCCGGGTTGTACTGCAATCACCGCTCTTATAGTTAAAGACAGGTTATTTGTTGCTAATGCTGGAGATTGCAGAGCGATTGTATGTCGGATGGGAAACCCTTATCCTCTCAGCACGGTGAGTCTATTTATATATTTATTTTTCAAAGTATAGTTTACAGTTTTGGAAATATATAGATCTTAATTAATATATTAGGATCACGTGGCGAGTTGTTCCGTGGAACGAGAACGTGTGATAGCCTCTGGTGGCCAAGTACAATGGCGTGTCGACACGTGGAGGATTGGTGCCGCTGCTCTTCAGGTTTCCTTTATATTTTTCGTTGAAACTGTTCAGCGCGTTTCTCGTCTTGGTTCTAACGTTAGTTTGCGCAAAATTATGTCTGTGTTATATATATATATATGTATATACATAATATATATATAGGTTGCAAGGTCCATAGGTGATGATGATTTGAAGCCTTATGTGACTGCAGAACCTGAGATAACCGAAACTTCACTGTCTCCAGACGACGAGTACATCGTAAGTTTCAGACAAAAGATGTATTATTACATTGCGCTATCTTTAAAGAATCTGTGAAGTTTTGTTTTTACTTAACCTATCGATATAAGAGAAGTACTATCCTAACACAAATTTGATCACCCAGGTAATGGCCAGTGACGGTCTTTGGGATGTCATGAGCAACGGAGATGTTGTAAGAATAATCAAAGACACTGTTAAAGAGCCATCAATGTGCGCCAAGCGGTTAACAGCTGAGGCTTCGGAACGTGGCAGCAAAGACAATATAACGGTCATCGTCGTGTTTCTGCGCCAAGTTTCAACAGCAGAGAGGATTTATTAGCGCTGCTTTGATCGTTGCTAACAGAGCAACATTTTACTTAATCTGATAATACGATACGACACAAACCTGTGTGTTATGATTCTTGACATGTTGCATGTCATGATCCGATCATGCTTTTTCATGTTTCACTACAGAGACTAGTTTTATTTAGTACAAGCATAGAGCAGATAGATCATCTTTCGTCCTGGTAAAATCTTATACCATGATATTAAGCCAGTATTAAATGTATGATTAATGAACAGTATTAGGTACGCGGTTCTGTCCAATAAGTTTCGATGCGCTAAGAATACGGTGACGCGAAATGTAATGGCTCGATACGAGGATTAATGGTACGCGTTAATTGCTTCAGTTCTTTAACTGCATTTTACGTGTGTTAAGTGTTACATCTCGTATGAACAAGCTTAAGCTGTTTCTTTATCCTGTTGTTGAGTGAACTATACTAAGAAAAGTCACCTCTCCTATTCTAAAGACCTCCATGTAATATTTTTTATGTGTGCCTTTTGGTTTCTGGAAATCAAAAGCTATCCATGTCTTTACTTGCCAAATGATACATTTTCATTTATTACATTATGACTTACTCTTAAATTTTGTAATCTTTAAATATTTTCCCACATTCATACTCATTAAACTCTATAGACCTCGATAAGCTTTAAAAAGCAATGAGATTATCAATGTTATGTAGTTGGACACAAGACTTCAATAATGACAAGGGTCAAGATATTGAAATTATGATTATCTCCTTATTACAATATGACATGCACAATCTTTACTACTCTTTCCATCAGATAATAAAAACGTAATCTTTACTGTCTTTTCTCAAATGTGAAAAAGCCTCGTACGTGTATAAACAGAAGGGCTCACTTCTCATTTTCTTCATCAGACCTTCTTCGAGACGACTCATCATCTCTCTTTGCACTAGCAATAGCTTTTCTCGTTTTATCTTTGCCATCCATGGATTCGTCTCCCCCCAAACAACCCACCAGCACCCAAGCTGCTGTTTCTGAAGATGTCACTGTTAAGGTCGAATTAACATTCGACTCCTCCTATTCTACTCCTCCTATCCAAACCGTGCTCAGCAATAATGAGCAAAACCCTGAATTAGCCTCCCCTGATTCTGACGGCAACCCCACTAAGAATGACGATGCCCCATTGAACAGCAACCCTGAAAATGAGCGAACCCCTGATTTTCTGTGCAGGTATTGCGGTAAGAAGTTCAACACGAAGCAAGCCGGCGGTTATCAGAATGCTCACAAAGGTGAGCGTTCTGTTGAAAAGTCGTCTGCGCATGATGAAAACCATGCTGGCAACTACGACGGTCCTTTCTTCATTGGTGGTTCCAGCTCCGACCAGGCGGCTCAGATTCCCATGAATTCTCCTCGTGGTTTCATCGACATAAACAGGCCTTATTTCCATCCATTGATGAACAGCCACCTCTATGGCGGCCCTTATGCGTATGCACCTCATCAGCCTTTTGCAGGCGTCCACTACAATCAGCCTGCTCGTCCGATCCAGGGATTTAACAGCCCCCTATCCGCTTTTGCACCTTATAGCAACAATGCTATGTACCATGGTGGTCGTCCCATGTTTAGGCTTGCGGCAGCAGCAGCACCAGCAGCAGGCAATAATGTTGTTGCTGTGGATCCTGCGCCTCGTTATGTCGGTATTAACAATAATCTGTATGGTGCCATGCCACCTGCTGCTGCAAGAGGGGCTAATAATACGGCTCCACCAAACATGCATTTAGGTGGTGGATTGGGGTTGATCGGAGGCGGCGATGATGGTGGGAGTGAGACGCACATCATGAGAGGTGGTAATGATATTAATGGTGGAGGAAGAGAGGTGCATGCCAACTCGGCTGAAGAAGCTGATGATGGATCGGGGCTAGACCTGTTGTTTTTAGTACAAGGCGAGGATCGACTTTATTTATTGGAATGACTTATTATTTTTTAATATTGTTTGGACGTGGGTGAAAGGAGAGGAACCAAAGTTTTTTTCACTGTAATACTTGTATAGAATAGAAAACTCACGTAAAGCTCTTTTTCCTCTTTTTCCCTCTTACCATGTTACATGCAAGCACTCTCACTTATATAGATATCATGCATATATAAAATATATTATAAACTAGACAACATATCTAAGAATTGTGTGCTATCCCATGCGTGATATTTTCAGATCTTGGACTTTGATTTTATTCAGATTTTAGTGCTAAAATCTTGCACCCCACATGTTGTTTGATTTGTGTGTCCATTCCATTTTGTATTTGTTTTGTTCTAGTATTGTATTTTTTTGACTTAGTATTGAGCTTAGTCAACAAATTCCCCCCTTAAGCTCAATATCTTCCTGCCTTTTCATCCCGAGCATCCTCTTTAGGTTTTCGAATGTGCTTGTTGGTAACGGCTTCGTGAAAATATCTGCAACTTGATCCGAACTCGCGACGTGTACCATCTTCACCGCTCCATTTTCTACGTGCTCCCGAATAAAATGAAATCGGGCATCAATATGCTTGCTTCTTTCGTGATGAACTGGATTTTTCGCCAACTCGATCGCTGATTTATTATCTACTCGAATTTCGGTTGGCTCGACTTGTTGAAGATTCAAGTTGAGCAATAAATTTCTCAGCCATATTGCGTGACAGACGCACCACGATGCTGCCACGTATTCTGCTTCACAGGTTGATAGAGTCACGATCGGTTGTTTCTTCGATAGCCACGTAAACGCTGTGCTTCCTAAACAAAATACGTAGCCGCCAGTGCTTCTTCGATCATCGATATCTCCGCACCAATCGCTGTCAGAATATCCGACTAATTTGCAGTCGCTCGCCTTCGGATAAAATAGTCCGAGCGATTGTGTTCCTCGGATGTATCGTAAAATCCTCTTGATCGCCTTTAGATGTGACTGCCTTGGATCTTCCATATAACGGCTAACGACACCAACGCTGTAAGCGATATCGGGTCTCGTGCAGGTCAAGTATCGCAAACTACCCACGAGACTTCGATAGTCGGTCGCATTCACTCCTTGTCCTCCCTCAAACTTGGACAATTTTGTTCCAAGTTCCATCGGTGTCGCTACCGGGTTGCTTTTCTCCATTTTATTTTTCTTCAATATAGCCTTCGCATACGCTTCTTGCGACACAAAAATTCCAGTGCTTCTTTGCTTGACTTCGAGACCGAGAAAATATTTCATCAGTCCCAAGTCCGTCATCTCGAATTCCTTCGTCATCGCTTTCTTGAAGTCGTTGACTATTTTCTCACAGCTTCCCATGAAAATAAGGTCATCGACATAAAGAGCGACGATGATCATTTCCTTTCCTTCTCGTTTGACGTAGAGGGCATGCTCGAACGGACATTGCTCGAACTTGTTCTTTTTGAAATATCCGTCGATCCGGGTGTTCCATGCTCGCGGCGCTTGCTTTAGCCCGTAAAGCGCCTTTTCTAATTTCAACACTTTACCTTCTTTTCCTGGTTTCGTATATCCCGGGGGCTGCTCCACATAGACTTCTTCCTCGAGTTCCCCATTTAGAAAAGCAGACTTCACGTCCATCTGGTAGATTGGCCAATTGAGTTGTGCAGCTTGAGCCAGGAGCAAACGAATTGTCTCCATTCTTGCAACGGGAGCAAAAACTTCGTCGTAGTCTATTCCTGCTTGTTGTCGATAGCCCTTCGCCACCAATCTCGCCTTGTAACGTTCAACTTTTCCTTGAGCATTCATCTTCTTCTTATAAACCCATTTAACTCCAATGGGTTTATGCCCGTTTGGCAACTCCACAAGTTTCCATGTGTTGTTCTTTTCGATTGCCTTTATTTCCTCGTCCATCGCCATTTTCCATCTCTTGTCTCTTATGGCTTCTTCGAAACTAATTTGTTCCGAATCGGCCAATAAGCAGACTAGGTGAACTTGTTCGGTTGATCGGTACAGGTCCTGCATGCTTCGCATCCTCGGCTGTCTTGGTTCGTCCTCCTCGTCATTTTCTTGAGACGAAATCGGAACAGGTATTGGTGCAACGATCAGTGGTTCTTCAGGCGTTGTGTTTTCTTCAACGTTCCAGCCCCACGAACTTTCTTCATCAACCCGAACATCGCGACTTACTATCACCTTTTTATTTTCAGGGTCATAGAGCCGGTACGCCTTCGTTTTCTCGTCATACCCAATAAACACGAGCTTTTTGCTTTTGTCGTCGAGCTTGGCTCTTCTTTGATCGGGCACATGTGCATACGCCACGCTTCCAAAAATTTTGAAATGCGCCACCGTCGGTTTTCGGCCGGTCCATGCTTCCTGTGGTGTTTGATTCTCGAGGCTGTGATGTGGACATCGGTTCTGAATATATACGGCACATCGTACCGCTTCGGCCCAGAATTCCTTTGGCATGTCTTTGCTCTTTAACATTGATCGAACCATGTCGAGGATGGTTCGATTCTTCCTTTCAGCTACGCCGTTCTGTTGTGGTGAATAAGGCGCGGTGAGGAACCTCCTAACGCCTTGTTCTTCGCAAAAATTAGCGAAAGCACCTGACATGTATTCGCCACCTCTGTCTGATCGGAGCGCCTTGATGTTTGAGCTTGTCGCCTTTTCGACCATAGCCTTGAATTTTTTAAACGTCTCGAACGCTTCTGATTTTTCCTTTAGAAAATACACCCACGTCTTTCTTGAGTAGTCGTCGATGAAAGTGATAAAGTATTTCCTTCCACCGAATGATTCTGGTGTGATTGGCCCGCATATGTCTGTATGTATGAGCTCGAGTGGTTTGCGCGCTCGATATTCTGCCTGTTTCTGGAACGACGTCCTCGAATGTTTCCCGATTACGCAGCTTTCGCAAAGTTTCTTCTCACCCTCGATCACCGGCATTCCGTGCACCATGCCTCGTTTGGAGAGCTCCTTTAGTCCTCCGTAGTGTAAATGTCCGAAGCGCATATGCCACAAATGGTATTTGTCCTCCACGTCAACTTGCAAACATTTTTCTTGAATCGCCTTCAGGTTGAGTCTGAACATTCGGTTCCTTTCCATCTCGACCCGTGCGATCATTCTTCCGTCTTTGTTTCTTAGTTGTAATGAGCGGTCCTTCATGAACACCGAACATCCTTTTTCAAGCAACTGGCCCATGCTTAAGATGTTCGTTTTCAAGTCGGGTACGAAGTAGACGTCCTCGACCGATCCTTGTCTGCCGTCGTTTTGAGAGAAGCATATTTTCCCTCGGCCTTTGACTTCAATTTTTGATGCGTCTCCAAAGGACACATGGCCATCCTCGATCTTCTTTAGATCCGTAAAGAGATGTTTGTATCCGCTCATATGATTGCTTGCACCGGTGTCAAGATACCACACCATGTCGCTGCCGGGACTCGTATCCTCGAGCGCCATTAAAAGAACTCCTTCGTCTTTTGGATCCTCTTGTGCGACTAGGTTCGCATTTTCTTCCACCTTTTTGTCGGCCCAACAGTCTTTTGCGAAGTGCCCGAACTTGCCGCAATTGTAGCACTCAACACTCGGTCGATTTGAGCGACTTCCTCGTCCTCGTGCTCGGCCTCGTCCTCTCCAATTTTGGTTGCTTGTTTGTCCTTCCTTTTCGTGATTGTAACCTCGTCCTCGGCCTGAATTTTGGCCGAAACCTCGTCCCCGTTGACCTCGTCCTCGACCTCGGCCGTGATGCGTATATAGCGCCTTGTCATCTTTCAACGATAACTTCGTCTGCAGGGCCTCGTCCAACGATTCCTGCTTCTTCTTTTTCTTCCGTTGCTCGTGAGCTTCGAGCGAACCGGAGAGTTCATCGACCGTCATTTCTTCGAGATTTTTGGATTCCTCGATTGCACATACCACGTTCTCGTACTCGTCCGTCAGGGAGCGGAGAATTTTCTCGACGACCCGGGCTTCCGTTAGAGCCTCGCCGTTTCTCTTCAACTGATTCGAGATGGTTTGTACTCTCGTTATATAATCGGATACGCCTTCGCCGTTCTTCATTCTTGTCGTTTCGAATTCGCCACGAAGCGTTTGCAGCCGTACTTGTTTTACTCGGTCTGTGCCTTTGTACGCTGTCTCCAGTTTTTCCCATGCTTCCTTAGAATTTTTCGCGCCTGCTATCTTTTCGAGGCCGGGATCGTCTAACGCTTGGTGGATGAGGTTGAGCGCTGTATCGTCGAGTCTGTGAGATTCTTCCGACGCCTTACTTTCAGCCTCGTCGTCTGTTTTTTTCGGTTCTGTGTACCCTTTTTCTACGATATTCCATACGCCTCGCGACCCGAGCAGTACCTTCATTCGGATAACCCAACTATCATAGTTGAGTTTTGTGAGGCGCGGGACGGGCATGACTTCGAATGACATAGCTCTGATACCAATTTGTTGTTTTTAGTACAAGGCGAGGATCGACTTTATTTATTGGAATGACTTATTATTTTTTAATATTGTTTGGACGTGGGTGAAAGGAGAGGAACCAAAGTTTTTTTCACTGTAATACTTGTATAGAATAGAAAACTCACGTAAAGCTCTTTTTCCTCCTTTTCCCTCTTACCATGTTACATGCAAGCACTCTCACTTATATAGATATCATGCATATATAAAATATATTATAAACTAGACAACATATCTAAGAATTGTGTGCTATCCCATGCGTGATATTTTCAGATCTTGGACTTTGATTTTATTCAGATTTTAGTGCAAAAATCTTGCACCCCACATGTTGTTTGATTTGTGTGTCCATTCCATTTTGTATTTGTTTTGTTCTAGTATTGTATTTTTTGACTTAGTATTGAGCTTAGTCAACAAGACCTGTCTTTGAAGTTGGGATTTACAAACCGCGACTGAGGTGCATGCTTTTGCTTGACGAGGGAGGAAATGAATGATGAATAGTGTTTTCCGTTCCTTTTTTTTTTTTTTTTTTTTAACTTTCAGTGTGTGAAGAAGGATCGTCAGTGTGCTCCGATCCGTTGTGTTGGGATAATAATATTGTAATGGATTAAATAAAAATTCGTTTACTCAAAGGTTTTTCTTGCTTCCTTGTAAATTACAATAGGAACCTACTTACTTGTTAAACACGATTGATTTTATGTGGAAATTAATTATACATGATAATGAATGATATAGAATAGTGGTAGGTGAAAGTCATCATAATATTACGTCATTTTTTCAGTAAAGAGCGAGTCCATCATCACTAAACTAACGGTGGTACACCTTCATTTGTCAACTGGTTTTCTTTTCTTTTTAACTCTCTCAAAAATGACGATCTCCATCGAGCACACCTTTGATTCCGATTCCGAGACGCGGGCGACCTTCTTCGTGAAGTTTTACGAGGACTCAATCTCCACCGTCGTGACTAGCGACCCAATCGCGGTCTCCGAGTGGGTCTCTGAAATCCAGCACAGCCACCGATATGTCGTCGTCGGACTCGACATCGAGTGGAGGCCCAACTCTAGGTATCAAGAGAACCCAGTGGCGACGCTGCAACTCTGCGTGGGTCGAAGATGCCTCATCTACCAACTCATCCACACTCCTCACATCCCCGACTCTTTAATCGATTTTCTAGGGGATGCGCGCTACACGTTCGTTGGGGTCGGTGTGAGTACTGATCTGGAGAAGCTTGAAGAGGATTATGGTTTTGGGGGGAGCGCCAACTGTGTTGATTTGAGGGTTTTGGCCGCGCGTGAGCTGCAGAGAACGGAGTTGAACAGAGCAGGTCTCAAGGAGTTGAGCAGGGTTGTGCTGGGCAAGGTATTGGAGAAGCCTCGTAGGGTTACCTTGAGTCGATGGGATTGGATGTGGCTCAGGGATGAACAGATTCAATATGCTTGTGTTGATGTCTTTGTGAGTTTCGAGATTGGGAGGGTTCTTAATGCTGGTGGGGCTAATTGATTTTACGTTCCAGTAAACGTGTCTTTGCCTGCTTGCTTGCTTGCTTACTTGCTTGATTGTTAATACATCATATTGTGCAGCACAAGTCTATCGATACTTGTGTGTTCTTGATGTTGTTTCGTCTCCCATGTTCCTTTTCTTTCAAGCGTTAATCTGAGAGCTTTCAGACATAATATCGTGTTTGCTTGTTTTGCCTCTCCCCAATACAACCAACTATGAGGTATCATCCTCATAATAATCGTACTATACAATTCAGTGGCTGGCACGACAACAATGTCACCGACTTGGACGACCTTTTGATGCTATGTCAAACGCTTATCTATCAGTATTTAAAATGCAACACATACATAATATGTACAATACCTCCGTATTCTGAATCTTCAGCCGTAATAGTAAGGGCATCATCTTCTTCAGATGCTGAGGGAACCAAACCTCCTTCAGACAACAAGCAAGAGATAATGTCTCCATCGAAAACCTTCCACTGGAAATCAAAACTTCAGGAAAAAGGCTGATCAATAGGCGAAAACGAAGTTTGGGCTAAGAACGAAGAGGCTTGTAAGAAAGCGGCATTTGAGGAAAAAGGGTCAATGGCCACCTTCCAAGTTAAAGACAAACAAAAATGTTCAAAAACGTCGTATCTCCTAGCATGTCTATTTCTGCTATTACCGTTGTTACTGCATCTCTTGTGACATCAAGATTAAGTTTTTTCTTTTTCGTTATAGATAAACAGAGCACTTTAGATATAATCTTTTGAAATTAAGACAATTAGTCAACAATCTTTAGATAAAAATTGCAGAGAAAAACTGCCATCTTTGTACTTGACATCTTTCTGGGTTTTTCTGCATCCAGGAAAAATGACAAAGAGCAGTCCCTCTGTGGTAAAATCAAACCAACATTTCGCGCTTCTGAATGTTGAATTTGCATAGCGGGCAGGTTGCATTGATACAGAACCATCTGTAATGCATTTGAAGTGAAGAAAATGGTGATCGCGCGGAAGGGTACGGAGTTCTGCGCCATCGACGTAGTTGCAGAGGCATATGCAACATTCCCGCATTTGTAAAGTTTCATTCAAATCTCATCCATTCGTAGGAGAGAGGTTAGCAGTTACTTACAGAATCCTCTGGATCAAGAACGAGCTCAGGTGGTGTTGTAGAGATACAAATCAATCGTCGCTCATCATTATTGTTACAACACGTGCGTTGCTTCCTATATAAGAATTTGGGTAGAGATTTAATATCCTTCTATGAGGCTCCTCGATCTCCTGTAGTCATTGCACAGGCACTGAAACCAAGATCGGATAGCAGCAGAAGAGCAAAAAGAAAACAACACACACCATAGCGATGCAGAAGAGTATGAAGAACATAACGAAGGCTATAAAAATGCCACTGAAAAAATGCACCCTGCCATCTTGACTCTGCCTGCATTTTTTGGTTTCATGAGACCTTTTTCGATTAAAAGGAGACAGATTGAGACATGTTGTAATACCAGTAGAGACGAGGAGAATTTTGCAGAAGAGGCCGACCTCCCGTAATTACCCAGTAGTATCCAAACACCCACCAAACTGATGACACGATGGTATAAATCAATTCCAGTTTCTTCATGATCCTAAGAATGGAAACATTCGACGATGATTTACGACGAAATATGAAGTAGAAACGCAAGCTCAGAACCAATAGAGAGCCCGATACAAAGAACTAACGAGAGAAGATAAAGGAAATTGAAGTTAGCTATTTCACCCGTTACAACAGAAAGATAAAAACGAGAACCCACGACGGCAATATAACCCATGAAAACCATCACTAAGACTCCTGCATTGGTACTCGTCCCAAACAAGCCCTACATGTAGGAGACACTGCAGAGCATACCCACAAATCCAAAGCCTTAAAGGCGTCGAAAGGCTTCTCTTGAACGGTAATCAGCAGCATACAAACAGACACCACAACTAATGCCAACTTCCACATCATGTCGAGAAACAGAAAGGGCTTGGATTGCGAGTAGTCCCCACTCAGAAAAGCTTCCATATCATCGTTTTCATCAATCAAGATTGTGCTGTGGAAAGAGTCCATGTTGGCAGGGCTAAAAGGCTGTACTTAACTGGTTGTGTTGTTTCTGGTGACACCCATTTGGTTATTCACTCAGCTTTCTTGATTCGTTAGAGGGTTTTTATTAGGAGCGAGTCTTTCTGGGGGAATGTAGATAGTGAACTCAGTTGGAGGAAGTTCTTTAGAAAGCTACTACAAAATAAGAAAATGATTGGAGTTACTATATGTGCGCATATAATGTCTGGGGACCACTGTGAAGCACGATTAAGGTTGTCATGTCGACACAATGGTTTGACCAGCAACACAAGTCGGAGAAACCTGAATTTTGATGAAGACAAATTGAGTATTGAGTGAGTGAGGAGGAAATCAAGAAATGAAAATATTTGGATCGCCATTTATTATAGCTGAATTAATTGTTCATGATAACTGATTTGCAGAAAAAAAAATCTTGATTATTTTAACTTTAATTAACAGTAGGTAATAACCGAATATGCCACTAATACGGCCAAATACCGATCTTTTCTAACACCATAATAGTAGTCTCCAGCTATAAAACACAATTCAAATATATCAAGAGCACGTGCAGTTGAAGGCCATACATAACTTACGTATATCTAGATACTATTTGTCTTAATATGATGCTGATCTTTCAACGGACGACGCAGACTCGACAATCTTGATATTATTATTAGAGCTTAACAACAGGTCAATTGAAGTCAAAGAGCGAGGAGAGATCACAGCTTCCATTTGTTCACCAACTTTATCTGAACCCAGCTCACTGCTCAGTGGCACAACCTACAAATAAAAGATTGCCAGCAAGAACTCAAGAACAAGAACATTACATCCACATCCACGCTGAAAATTATTATATGTTGTAATAATAGATGAAACAGAGATGTGCTTTTGTTGAGTGTGTACCTTGTTGGGTGCTTGGAAAGAGTTTTCATCCATCACATTACCAGAGGTCAGCACCATCTTTCTCGCTCCAGATGATATTATTGAATAGTTTGGACCCAAACCCTTGATGGATACTTGAAGACTTGCATTGCTGCTTCCAAAGTTCACCACCTGAAACGAGGATCCATGTGATTTTTGATACTTGAACAAGATCTCAACTATTAAATCAAATATTATAGTACCTTTATTCTGAGGTGTTCTTCATCATTTGAATCTTTATAAGTAATAGCAGAAGCAATAATAGAGCTTGAAGGGCTGGATTGAAGTGTAGAATTAAGAAGAGTCGCGCCATTTGAGTCTATGAAGAAATGCTGCATCCAGTAACTGGGAGTACCGTACACTCGAGAGGAATCAAAGACGATTGCATCGGGATCCCACCTGGAAAAAAAATAATAATGGAAAAAACCTCGGTATGGATAATAATAGGAAAATCCTGAAAAAATGAGATAATATTTCAAGATTGAATCACGGAGCATACGTTCTATCATTGGTGTTCACAAACAATGGTGCGTAGCTCGCCATTTCAACAGTGTCACTGCGTGATATTTTCTTAACAAAGCAACAAGGTTTTTTAAATGAAAATAGTAATAAGGCTTTTGCTAATATGTACCAGTTCTTTTCTATGCCGATGAGAAATCCAGCTTCTGCTAAAGCAGCTAAAAGACTACCTTTTCCAGCATCATTACCAGTGACTGCGTATTCACTAACAAATGCCTGCATCCATTAGTCTTGCTCATAAATATTACATCTTTTCGTTTCATAGATTTACTAGAACTGTATGAACAAAGGATGACCTTTGGACCGCTTCGTGATACTCGATCAAACTTGTTCGATGATGCAAAGACACTATTTGCACTGCTATAAATCTGGGGCACATGAAGTACTCAAGATAAAAGTCAATGGAAAAGGAAATAGAAAAAACCATTGTAATAACTGAAAAGCAGCTTGTGAGGGAGGAAATAAAAAGACACTGAGGAGTGCATAGTCCTCACATGAAAATCATACAAATCAGCTGGATGGTCCAAGGGCTTTGAGGATCCGTCGCAGTTTGATATTATCTTGATGTCTGGATATGCATTTCTTATAGCATCGTAGAACTTGAGATAGTTCCCTGAACATTACGTATAACAGACTCTGATTAGATTTACCATTATGATTTGTGATGGATGACTAAATGCGCAAAGACATTTGATTTTCCTACCGCGGTAATTTTTCTTTCCACAGTCTTCATTTCCTACGGCAACATATTTTAATTGAAAAGGTTCCTTACGACCCATCGATGCTCGAACGGAGCCCCATTTCGAACCCGGGTCGCCCCTAGCAAACTCGATTCCGTCTAACGCTTCCTGTAACGTGAAATATCGTACAAGCCAGGTCAGTTTTGTTGCAAGTATAATATTTCTTGGAGTATGTTGTGTTTGTAAGAAGGATCAAATCCATTACTTGTACGAATGGTGAAATGTTTGTAGTATCAACTTCATCATTGTGGCTGATACCTGGAAAAAGCAACAACAAAACAACATTAATCAATGGATTAACAGTCTATAATGTCATCATCTGGCTTAGTAAGTTATTACCATTGTTGAACACCCAAACAGGTTCTGAGCCTAAATCCTCTGCAAGCTGCATAAGGAAAGTGATTAAAATCTAATTAAATGAGCAGTGCATAATAAGTGATGTTGCAAGCTCAAACTACATGATGATCCTGTGTGTGCGTTTGTTTGCCTTTTCTTTCTCTTAATTAAAAACAAAATATACATGTTACCTGTAGAAACTCGAGATGTCCGAAACCATCATCAGTCCAATAATGCCAGACATCACCAAAATGGCCGGGTCTCTCCTCCCATGGACCAATAGTTTCTTTCCAGCGAAACGCATTCCTTAACCAGTCGCCTTCCACAAAACAACCTCCTAATATATTAATTAAGACAAACAATTAAAATACATGCCAATTACGAATTAACTGTATACTGATGAGTTTAGGCATTAATTTTACCAGGAAACCTAATAAATCCAGGTTTCAAAATTTTCACCATGTCAAAGAGATCTTTGCGAAAACCATGACCCTGTTGCACAACAGATCAAATAAAATTTCACTATAGGTGTAATTGACTCGTGGATATAAGATTCAAAAACTACAGAATGTTTACCTTGTATGTGTCTGTTGGCATTAACGACACTTGGTCAAACCATATGACTCCTTGCCTAGTTGTCGTAAGTTGAAGTCTCGAGTTTGCATCAGTTCCCTTAGCTTCCAAAACAGTCTCAAACCTTTTCCAGCTGCTAATATCGGAAGCTCTGCATGTAAAATATTCACGGTCACAAACACAAAAGAACAGAAGTTCACTACATGACTCAGAAAACTGGTTATTCATGAGCCACGAATCCTTACGAAATAGTAGCATTGGCTAGAGTCCGTGACCCTGTTGAACTAGTCAGTGAGACAGTTAACTCCAGTGCTCCTGCTGAACGAGCATAGAAAATCAACTTATATGTCTTGCCTTGTTCAATGCTCTGCATCATAGAGTTGAGTCCAAATTAATTGAAACACAGAAAATTGTACAAACAACTCACATATAATCGCTTATTACCATTCCCCAAAAGCCAGGATTATAGATCCCAACTCCTCCTTGTGGACAGTGACTAGAATCACCGATAACATCCATGCGTAATGCGATTTTATTTCGTGTAAAAGGAGATGAATCGTCAGTTGATACAGATATCAGAAACTCGTCTCCTATGATAGACCATGGAGCGATGTTAGATGGAGTGTTACGACCTCCAGCTTCAAAGCCTGCAAGTTATTGTAGTGTTTTTTAAGTTGGATTGCTGACAATTTCAAGGAAAACGTCTCGTCTTAAAATCAAGTAGCTGACCTCTGTTGTTCACAAGTTCCGCCCACAATCCTCCAGCTCCAGCATGATTAATCTCCTATTAATATCTAGTCTCAAATGATGCAGACTCAATATGTGACACTATATAACTACCATGAAACACTAGCATTGTTGCTGAAAAGAGATGAAGATGTAAGAATTCCTCGAACAGAAGCTGAGCATATGAGTTATGACAAATGTGGACACAGCCGGCATACAAGGAGAAACAAAACTACGGTAAAAAATGGGCATCAATTTCACTATAGATGGTACTTCGCTAACCTCAAAGAATACACCGAACAAGGTTTTCGGTATCTGCTTTGTCTGAGAAGCATTTATTTCAAGCACAACAGGTGAGCTTGCTCCAATCCCAGTGGCGGATGATTCATACATTGCACTCAACATAACGATCAAGAAACATATAATTCTTTGTAATGGAATCGCTACACCCATAGTTTCCCCGCCAATCTCTGCGCAATATAGATTTAACGTTTTTAAAAATTGGTGACAGAAAAGAACACAAAAATTGATGACAAAAAAGAACACAGGAGTGCAATCAATTAAGAAGGCAATTGAAGGTCAACACTCCGGTTTTCATGGCAACTATGTTCTTTCTTGGCTTGCTTTTCCATCGCACCAAGACATGCAATTTGTTCAAGGTAACAGAAACACACAAAGAATGAATCGCACTGACAAATTCCACAGCCTTGCTAAAAGTACAAATTGACGATACTTTTGGACTATCCGCGTCCTCTCAAACCACATGCAGTACAGTAAAGATCGGACCTTTATTCAATGGCACTACGTGGGACGGAATTGTCACCAGCAAATCAGCCAGTCGAGAATCTCAGTCAATTTCGGTTTGTTCAGAGAGAGAGAGAGAGAGAGAGAGAGGGAGAGAGACAGACGGGTTCTGTCTAATAAAAATTTCAATTATTGTAAAGATAGAGATGGTGAGGGATAAGAACGAGGAGGCTGCCACGGTTATATAGTGATCTCATAGTCTGTTGCTTCAGCTTTGTCGTCAACACTAATCACTTTATGGCTTGAAGGATCAGCAAAAGAAGCACACGACTCGGTTATTTGCAAGAGATTTAGTGCATCTTTGTGTGATATTCTTGAAGACTTAAAAGTCACATGTAGGCCCTTAGCTTTACTAACTAAAACTAGAAAGAGTTGTTGATGCATAATGACGGGCCACGGTAAAAACCTCAGTAGTTAACTTAAGAGCCCATTCCGTTCTCGAGAAGATGCAGTAAAACCGGAATGAATAGGGATTACCAAGATCAAAATGTTATTTTTAGGAAAGATGCTTTAACAAACGGAAAAAAGTGGTGGGTAAGGAAATATTAATTGAATGCTGATATTTACAAAATCACGGAAGTATGAGAATAGCATGAAGCTCGATCTTTCTGTTGTCTTAGGCTCAACTCTTAGGTTGTACCAATGTTTTAAAAAGCGCATTGCGTACCTCGTCGCGTTTTGGTTCCGATAGCGCGTAGCGTAAAAAGCGTAGCGCATTACGTGAGTATTTAGGGCAATCCCCTTATAATCTAAAAAATTATAATGTATGATAATTATAAATGAATATAGTAGTTAAATTAACTAATATGATATTAATTATCATTAGTTTAAAAAATTATCATCAGATCTCAAGTAATGGGGAACTAAATATACTAAACAACACGTAAGTAAAACAAAAACAACGATAATTATATCTAAAAATTGAAATGAAAAAAATATTAAAGTAAATAATAAATAAAGAAAAGATAAAAGATTTTAGTTTAAATAATTGTTATTTCAGTTTTTTATAGCTCCAGTTATATACGTTAGTTTATGTATCTAGTTTAATATTTCAGTTTTAAAACATTTCATTTCAGTTTTTTAATATATTTTATTTCAGTTGATTTTTTGTCTTACATCGACCAAATCAAAGCATTGGTAAGCTGATAGTTGTCCCACATCGGTTATCGTGAGTGAAGAAGCTGATAAATCTTCTATATAGGGCTTTGTTCGCTCATACTCACATCAGCTCTAAGTAGTTTGCCTACCTTTGTGGGCCTTGATCTTGTAAATTCTTATTTGGGTTTTAATGGGCTTAAAATAAGGCCGATTAGCCCAAACAGTTGACCGAATTTTACAATGTTCTGTATACCCAAAAAGCGTGGGTAATACCGTGAATAGCACAATTTAGCGTGAGTAGCGCAATTTAGTGTAATTATAGCGTGTCACGTCATAAATAGCGTACGCTATTCGGGTAAAACGCTATATTTAATGCGCTTTGTCGCGTTTTTGAGTTAAAACACGCTATAGCGCGCTACGTAGCGCGCTATAGCGCGCTTTTTAAAACACTGGGTTGTACTTGCTACGTTTCTAAACCTTATACATAATCACTTGCTTGTTCGCAAGGCTTTGTCCTTTTCCTAGCTTTCTGTTGCGCTCTTACGTGAGACGAGATTTGCATAAAAGACCCAAACCCAATAAAGGCTGCTTTAACATCACTTCTCTAAACATTCAATCAGGCCACAAACTTACTTTAGCATAGTAGCCCATATATTTTGGGCTTAAACTGGGCTGCGAAAGAACCGATAGAATGTTGATTCGATTTGTTTTATTTTTTTTGATTCTTGTTTTCTTTTTCTGGACATTTGAGAATTCTTATGAACCTTTCTAGTTAAGCTCTCACTTGGTAAACAAGGTTAAGCTCTTACTTGGTAAACAAAAGAAGTCAATCCCTTATGGTTAATCTTGATTATCTATATACAACGATTATTAGCAGGATTCTCTAAACTAAGGGTGTCCACATTCATAGCACATCATAACACTGCCACCTCAACATATTTTATACTTTTAAATATTTTATTCTATGACACTTCTACATTCATTTTTTTCCACAATCATGACACTACCATAACACGGACCCACAACTCTATATTTCATTCTATAATACTTTTACATTATTTAATTTCTATATAGTATATTAATTAAACTATTATAAATACTTATTAAAGTTATATTTCTTACCAGCTCATATGCTTAATTAATAAAAGTATTATAAATATTTAATTAAATTTATATTTCTTACCAGCTCATATGCTTAATTAATATTAAAATAAAAAAATAGGCAAGGAAAACAAATATCTAATTTTAATTTATTAAACATTCTGTGATAGAATAAGGTAAATTTCAGAATATAGTTAATAAAACAAAACTAAAAAGAATTATTAATTGCAGTTGGTCCCACATACATAAAGCATAAAATAAAAAAATAAACAGAAAAAGTTCCATGGACCGGTCTCATACCCATGATACAGTTCATAGATATAACACCACCACAATGGTTGATGTGTCATATAAACTGACACATCAGCTCTATTGACACAATGCTATAATACCCATTGTGGACACCCTAAGGCGTAATAGATATTGAAACATCCGCCATAATTAGCACAACTTGCATATTTACAAATATTGGCACTTTCGTAGTAATATAAAGAAAAATATAATTTCTAGGATTTTGAAAGAAGCATTTAATAAAAATATAGTTGGAGACCGATTTAGACTATGTTTATCAATGACCTCGACAACCGGTTATGCAATATAATTAAATAAAATATAAAACAAGTATATATTCCCCATAACCTCCCACACCCGATTGGTGGACCAAACTGGTGCACCAACCGGTTGTGCACAGTTTTCAAAATTGTTTTTGTATTTTTTATTAATTTTTATGATACATTTAATTATCTATAAAATTTTATTTTAATTTTTTACCAAAATGAATGATTTTTTTCTCTACAAATAGAGGCTAATATTGCTACATTTTGAGTCACAATTTCAAATTATCTATTTCTCTATTACATTCTATAATATATCATAATTCATATTATTTTTCTATCTCCATAACCAAAGTATTTAAATTTTATATCATATAATAGTAATCTATTTTCAAACAATCAAATACTACTAAAAATAAAAATAAATATTATAAGATTGTGCTGGGTTGTTGATAAAGTATGAAACTGTTGAGGTGTAGGTTGTGAATGTGGAGAAGAGAGATTAATATTTTATTCTTGTGAAGTGGTAAACATACTCTCAGGGAACAAATGTTTCGTCCTCATAAGAAAACTCGCCTGCCTTCGTCCCGAGATGCAAATGGCAGCTGTACTCTTTTTCATTGATCTTATTACCTTGCCCATTTCTCCAATAATTTTCTCTCAGGTCATTCCCATTAATTCTCTTGCAAATCATATATCTTTTTTATGCACAAGTGTTACCCCAGAACATATTATTTTAACAAAAGCATGATCTATTAGACATTTGACGTATATTCTCCGAAAAGATTCGATCTTTCTTTGATAGTAAGTTAAGAGAAACCTCATTACATTATCGATTCTTTTTTATATGTGAATGTGAGCTATATGGACCAAAGAAACCCAGAATTACGGAGGCTGTATCAAGTTTGGAGAGGAAGTAATGTAAGTCTTTGTGTTTCCTTCATCATCATCTTTCACTGAGACGTGCCTTTAAGAAGGTGATTAATCTGTATTCCTGTTTGTGATGAGTCTTGAGTCTTGTTTGGCAACGGTCATAGCAAAATATTCTATGCTCACTCTTTCCTCTGTCAAGATGTTGAAGAAATACCTTGGCCTTTGCGAATCACTTTTCATGTGATAGACCTTTGATGTACTAAACTGACTAGCAATTCCCTTTTTTCGTCATATAGAAATTCGTTTGTGGGAGGAGATTGATTTTTGGGCCCGACGCAGCCTCCGTGTTTCTTACAACATTCCTAATCGCAGGACCGGTTCTTGCACTTTGCATAAAGATCTACCACATCATCCAACATCATCACCATGTAGATGAAAGTACTCTTCCATGGTGTCTCTTTATCTTCATAGCTATAATGTTAACCGTTATGGTGAGTAAGTATTGTTGTCCAGAATCAAGGAGTAATATATCCTTTTAGTATTATGCATCGGTGCTGAATCGGCGGATCATGTAATAATCTTGGATTTTGCAGGACATGTTATTTCTCCTTTTGGCATCGAGCAGAGATCCCGTGATCATACCAAGAAACACAACTCCACCCGAATGTCATGAGACGGTCGAAATAAACACTCCTTCGATGGAGTGGGTTACTGGTAGAACGCCTCACCTAAAACTACCTCGTACGAAAGATGTGGTTGTAAATGGAGTTACGGTGAAAGTGAAATATTGTGACACATGTTTGCTCTACCGCCCACCTCGTGCTTCGCATTGCTCCATTTTTAATAACTGCGTTCAGAGATTTGATCATCACTGCCCATGGGTTGGTCAATGCATCGGTTTAGTGAGTATAAAGTTTTCTACTTTGTAAGAAATATGCTATAGCGCTAGCGTCTACTGCCCATTTCACTTATCACTGCTACTTGTTAGATGATATTGGCCATATATATCCTTTTCTATTGTCCATTGTGCAGCGTAACTACAGGTTCTTTTACCTGTTCATATTGACATCAACAATATTGTGCCTGTATGTTTTTGTCATCTCCTGGTACAACATCGTACACCCCAAAGGTGGCATTTGGAAAGCTATCAAATCTGATATTTTATCAGACGTCCTAATCGTGTACACGTTCGTAGCTATGTGGTTCGTTGGTGGGCTTACGGTTTTCCACTTCTACTTGATTAGCACAAACCAGGTAGGCTTTTCTTGAAATCCAACTGCGTATTTATTGATATATACCAAGCCTTGTTGTTATCATGTATCTGTTTATGCAGCAACATATGAGAACTTCAGGTATCGGTACGATAAAAAGGAAAACCCATATCACAGAGGAATCATCAGCAATTTTAGGGAGGTCTTCTTATCTAGAATCACGCCTTCTTATAACGACTTCCGAGCATTCGTTAATAAGGAGGATGAAGTCATGGCTATCAGAGAGCAACCCGACGATCAACTTTTTGTGGAAGACTTCAACAACTCGAAAGAGAAGATAGACATTGAAATGGGAGACAACAAGTCTTTCGAACACAGTGGCTTAACGCTCCCCAATCTCTTGCGCGATCTGGAAGACGGTGGTGAAAACGAAGAGAACATGAAAACTGATTCGGAAACGTTTATCAGTGCCATTGAAGAAGATGATGGGGTGAAAACAGAGAAGAAAGATAGCTAATGTTATAACTGAACAAGCTGTACACAGTTGAATATTGATAGATATCATGCTCTCTTGACATTATAATCTGGAACTATTTAGCGTGTTGAACCTAAGAATTTTCTTACGAAGCGTTTGTTTGTCCCAACGCGTAGGTTCTTAGTTATTTAAGTTCCAGACTTCAATTTTCAATCCATCCATCAGAAACCATCAAGAAATATGGTCTCATGTTGAAAAAAGCTACACCACAGAAATGGTGGTTGTTCAAAAACAAAACCAGGACAACTTGAAACAGGCCACCCATGGCACGGAATAAAGCTAGGCTACTGGAGATATATCACAATCTACCGGCACCTGAAGCTTAACCGTAGTACCAAGCTATCCCATATTTAGTACTTTGAGAACTGGTGTCAAGACGAGAATCGTCACTGAGATTTCTTCTTTGCCGTGCTTAAAGCACAGCCTCAGTTCCTCAATGACTGGAAAGCCAACTTGTGGTCACGCTTATTCTATGTCTCGGTAACTCATCATTAACTCTTTGTTCTCTTTATATGTCCACAAAGTATATATGTTGACACCTTTGGGTGACTGCTAAATCGTACAGGTGTATGTGACAATCATACAGGAGTTGGATAGGCCCTCACTGCGCCATAATACGAGTTGGTGCGGATTCGTCGGTCGTGGAGAGATATCGGGCATATCGGCGCCGAGTTATCGGTTGTAGCGGCGTTACATCGGCCGTCTCGACAGCTTGTACTTGGTTTTTTTTTAATATAATATCAATAACAAAATGTAATATTGTGCTTGATTTTTTATTTACAGCTTAATATAAATAAATGAGTCCGTTCTCGAAATTTAAATGAGTTGAAGGATTCATATTAACAATGCCGGGCTTATTGTAAATGAGCTTAAAGTTGGGCTCATATTTGGAAAAAAATTAGTGACTTGAATCCTAAACCCCCGTAGGAAAGGGTAAACCCTATTTCCTCAAATAAACTGCGCTCCACGATATCCCGCCGACGCAAAATTTGAAACCCTGTAAAAAGATTTGATTCTACATTAAAAACAGACACGAGAAAGCGCGACCCAAACGTATAATTGACAGTGGCTTAATTTGTGATCCATCCACCGTCAAGAGGGCTGAAAACCGTGTAACACCCGTAAAATTTAAATACGGGATTAGGATGTAAATGATATAGTGAGTCTTCGAATTAAAAGAACTAATATGGGAACGGTCCAAAATAATTTTTCACTCAAAGAATTAGGCCAATAGAAAGGTTTATTTATAAACCAGATAAATAATGTTAGGGCCCAACTAAGAAATGAAAAAGGCCCAAGTCGAATTTTTACGATGACCCAAGGTACTATATTTTCCAAATTAAATTCGAGAATGTTATGGCCCAAGTAGGAATTTAGTATTGGCCCAAATGCTTAGATATAAGGTCAAGGATTAGCAATATAATAATTTCAATTCAATTTCTTATCAATTATACGTTTGAATTGAGACAAGGACAAAATTTTCGAAGGATCGAGTCAAAGAATGAATAACTAATACATGGTTAAGGGAAAGTATTAGGTATATGTTAAAAGAGATCGATTGTAGAGTGTATTTTGTAGTGAGGACTTATTTGTAAGCTTTAATGTAATGTAGGTAGTTTCTGTATTTTAGAATATAGGCAGGGACTAGAAGGAAAAGTAACCCTAAGTATAAAGTCTCTGTACAGTGAACTCTGCGTGTATGGTTTTTTATTAAGTAAATTTTCTTGATTAAGCTACTCTTAAGATGGTATCAGAGCGTCACGCTCCCTAAGTAAAACCATAAACACAGTCAATTAGCTTCAGAGAGTGATTATCGACGAAATGGCAGAGAATGAACCAAACAAAGATCAAGGGAAAAAGAATCATTCAACGATCAGCTTCAACGATCCACTCTACTTGCATCCCTCTGATTCACCGAATCTAGATCTTGTCACTGAAGTCTTGAAAGGAAGTGAGAATTACAAGATATGGAGTAGAGAAATGAAGATCGCACTGGAGGCGAAAAATAAATTAGGTTTCATCGAAGGAACGTGCAAAGAACCAAGTGATGACCAAGTGATGATTGCACAGTGGAAGAGGTGCAATGCTCTGGTAAGATCATGGATCCATCGCTCTCTGGCACGCGAATTGGTCCAAGGAGTGATTTACTGCGAATCAGCTCACTTGATTTGGAAGGATCTAAAGGAACGATTTGATAGAATCAATGGCGCAAGACTCTTCGCACTCTATCATCAAATCAATACAATAACCCAAGGAACAAGCTCAGTCACAGAGTATTATTCTAAGCTGAGAGAGTTATGGGACGAGTACGACAGCATGACTCCATCTCCATCAAGCACTGTGTCAAAGGAATATACAGAGTTTAATGATCAGCTCAAGATGATGCAATTCCTAATGGGACTCAATGGTGCGTATGCCAACATGAGGTCTCAAATCCTTATGATGTTTCCTCTACCCACTCACAGACAGGTGTACTCAATGGTGTGTAATGAAGAGGGGCAGAGAAACATTGTTATGCAAGGGAACAATAATGAGCCTGCATCAGTAGCCTTGCAAACCAGTGCGAGCCAAGGGAGAGGAGAAAGGATGATTCGCTGGTGTGACCATTGTAACATTGGAGGTCACGTAAGGGATAATTGCTTCAAGATTCATGGCTATCCCCAAGAATACAATAGAGGAGGAAGAAGAGGATCTAGAGGCAGAGGTCAAAGAGGAGGAAGATTCAACTTCCAGGCACCAACCAAGAACGTTGGACCGCAATGGAATGACTTCAGGGCCAACACGACAACAGCCATCCCACCAACCAGTGCCCAAGGCATGGGAATGAACGTGGCAGGACCACTCATGCCGGAGCTTACACCAGCTCATTATCAACAGATCATGACAATCCTGGCTGAGGCACAAAAGGAGAATCAGGCATCTGCCCTGACATCAGCCAGTCAATCAGGTAAAGGGTCAGGTATGACATCTGCCCATTCTTTGACTTCTAGCTGTTGGATTATAGACTCTGGTGCGAATAAGCACATGATTTCGGATGAATCATTATATGACCTAGGATCTATTAGTGAGAACCATGAATTATTTGTGAGGTTACAAAATGGTGATCTCAATAGAGCATCCAAGATTGGAACAGTAACCCTTAGTGGGGACCTTAAGATTCATAATGTGCTATTTGTGCCAGAATTTAAACACAACTTGCTGTCTGTGTCTGGACTTTCTAAAGAGGCCAATGTTCATGTAACTTTCTACCCTCTTTTCTGCCTAATCCAGGAGAATTGGACTGGCAGGATAAGGGTGACTGGTAAGAACAAGAATGGACTCTATTACTTGGATAGGACTGGAGATGAATCTGCCATTTTAGGTCTGAATCTTGATATAAGGACACATGATAATGTAGACAGAATATGTCATGATGTAATAAATAAGGCAGAAAATAATAGAGTTTCTCTATGGCATAAAAGGTTTGGACACATGTCTTTCAAAAGATTTGATATTTTGCCTCAACTGAATCTAAGATTGCGGGAAAATCATGTCTACTGCCCAATCTGTCCTCTAGCTAAGCATGCTAGATCTGTGTTTCCAAATAGGACAAATTTTACTACTTCTGTTATGGAATTGCTACATGTTGATGTTTGGGGACCATATAGGGAACCAACTTATCTTAATGAGAGATTTTTTTTAACCATTGTTGATGATTACTCGAGGGCAACATGGGGATTTCTTATGAAAAACAAATCTGAGGTGTTTGGTCACCTAAAGCAATATTTGTTATATGCACAAAATCAGTTTCCAGGTAGGGTCAAGACTATTAGAACCGACAATGCATTAGAATTTTTCAGCAAGGATTGCAGAAACTTATTTGAATCATTAGGCATTATGCATCAAAGTTCTTGTTTCTATACACCACAACAAAATGGAGTGGTGGAAAGAAAGCATAGGCACATACTTGATGTAGCACGAGCTTTAAAATTTCAATCACATGTTCCTATTAAGTATTGGGGTGAGTGCATTAAGACTGCTATATATTTAATAAATAGGACACCCACTCCCTTATTGCAAGGAAAAACTCCATTCTCAGTCTTGTTTGGTAAAGACCCTAGTATACAACAAGGTTTTTGGATGTCTTTGTTTTGCTAAAATTCTACCTCAGCATGACAAATTTCAGAGCAGATCCAAGGCATGTGTTTTTATGGGATATGCTACTAGTCAGAAAGCATATAGAATACTTGATTTGGATACAATGAACTTCATGGTTTCTCGGGATGTGATATTTTATGAGGACAGATTCCCATTTAGTACCCACTTTGACAAAACCAGGGATCAGTTTACATTAAAACAGAATGATAGGTTTTGTTTTGATGATTTTCCTTCTACTGCCAGTGATAAAGATATACTAGGTAATCAAGAGGTAACTGGAGAAGATGATACTCCACCTACTGATCATGCCCCACATGATGACCATGTGTTCATGCAACAAATGACAGATAACCATGCTCAAACTGGACACCAAGACGGAGATCACACTGTCAGAAGATCAACCAGGATCACCAGACCCCCAAACTGGTTACAGGACTTTATTTCTCCTTATAATAATGAAACTAACCAAGCTAATACTGTGAAATATCCTTTGCATAACTATGTGCAGTATGATAATATCAACCCAAGACATGTGGAATACTTAGCTGCCCTGACCAGTAAAGGAATTCCTCAGACTTATCAAGATGCAATCAAGTCTGAATGCTGGAGAAATGCAATGAAAGCTGAAGTGGCAGCCCTTGAACAGAACCAGACATGGAAGCTGGTTGACTTACTTGAAGGGAAGATACCAATTGGTTGTAAGTGGGTCTTTTCCATTCAATATAATGCAAATGGTAGTATAGAAAGATATAAAGCCAGATTAGTAGCAAAGGGATATAATCAGATAGAAGGTATAGATTATACAGAAACTTTTGCTCCTGTTGCCAAACATGTGACCATTCGGCTTATTATTTCACTTGCATCTATACATGGATGGCCACTTTGGCAAATGGATGTCACTAATGCGTTTTTACAGGGAGACCTAGAAGAGGAAGTTTACATGACTATACCCCCGGGGTTGGGGACTATTGAACCTGGTAAGACTGCCAAGGTATGCAAGCTTGAAAAGTCACTATATGGCTTAAAGCAAGCCTCTCGTCAATGGAATCATAAATTCACATTGGCCATGCATACTTTTGGATTTGAACAATCAAAGAATGACTACTCTTTGTTTGTCAAATCCAGGGGGAGTAATTTAGTTATATTACTTGTATATGTGGATGATATTGTGATTACGGGGAATGATAATATTATGATAGCTGAAGCTAAGTCTTATTTGAATGACACTTTCCATATGAAGGATTTAGGTGAATTGAAATTCTTTTTGGGAATTGAGGTTGCTAGATCACACAAGGGAATAGTTCTCAGCCAAAGGAAGTATGTACTAGACCTTCTGGGTGAAACTGGAATGTTGGGTGCAAAGCCACTAAGCATTCCAGCTGAGCAGAATTTAAACATCACTGATTCTGCCATATCAGCAGAAACAGAATCCATGTCTGGATCAAAAGAGGATGTTGCATTTTACAGGAAAGTAGTAGGTAAATTGATTTACTTATGCCTGACTAGGCCAGATATTTCGTACGCTGTGCAGATTCTTTCACAGTACATGCGTGATCCCAGGAAGGTCCATTTTAATGCAATGATCAGAGTACTAAGGTATTTAAAGGGTAAGCCTGGTTTGGGGATACTACTTGATGCTAACAGTGATTTAACCTTGAAGAGTTACTGTGATGCAGATTGGGCATCATGCCCAAAGACTAGAAAATCTTTAACAGGTTACATGGTACTGCTGGGGAACTCACTGCTATCATGGAGAACGAAGAAGCAGAGCACAATTTCCAGAAGCTCAGCCGAGGCAGAATATAGGGCCATTGCCATGTTGACGGCAGAAATCCTTTGGCTGACAAGCTTGATGAAAGATGTCGGACTTGAAAGGTTAGAGCCAATTACCATTTATACAGACAGTAAGTCTGCAATTCAGATTGCCGCAAATCCGGTCTTTCATGATAGAACAAAACATATAGAAGTGGATTGCCACTTCATAAGGGATAAAATCCAAGAAAAGATTATCAGAACTGAATAAGTTCCATCAAAGGAACAGCCTGCAGATCTGCTGACCAAGGCATTAGGAAGAAGCCAATTCAAACACTTACTGTCCAAGTTTGGTATGATTAACTTGTTCAATACCAAACTTGAGGGGGAGTGTTAAAGAGATCGAGTGTAGAGTGTATTTTGTAGTGAGGACTTATTTGTAAGCTTTAATGTAATGTAGGTAGTTTCTGTATTTTAGAATATAGGCAGGGACTAGAAGGAAAAGTAACCCTAAGTATAAAGTCTCTGTACAGTGAACTCTGCGTGTATGGTTTTTTATTAAGTAAATTTTCTTGATTAAGCTACTCTTAAGAGTATATGTTATTTTCATCTAGAAACCATGGCATATTGATTGTGGGATAATTACAAAATATGAAGTCTATATAGAAAGCAGCTAGTTAAAATATCCACAATCATACAACTAGTAAGAACATGCAAATAGTTCATTTCTATCATACGATAGTTGAGCTAGAAAGAATTCGGTAGGAGAGGAATTTCGAGGTGGCTATTTTCAAATGATGAAATTTGGAAATATAGTAACTTCGAAATATGATAAATTCGAGAATAAAGACAACTTCGAAACCTAGCTTGGTTTCAAAATTCTGGGGGAATAAGAGTTCGAAATTTAGACATGTTGGTATAAGTAATTTTCGAAACTTCCTAAGAATATATTTCGAAATTCTCTAATAAGGAATTTCGAAATTCCTAAAGGTATTTAGCTAAAATTAAAAATGACTAATACATGACTAAGGGAAATATTAAAACATGTCTTTGTCATCTAGAAGCTATGTAGAAATAATGCACGTTAGTTAGAGATAACTACAAAGTTTGGAAAAGTAAAGTTAATATGGAAAGTGACTCAAAACTAAAGTAATATCAATTATTGGCTTATGATAAGAACTAAAATGTTTCATTAGGAATGATATACGAACCTTTGGCGTGGGAAAATAGAAAGAGTGGAGGAAGAGGAAGTTCGAACACGGATCATTCATGAGATTCGAGGGTATGAACTTATCTTACGATTTTAATTCATGGTCTAATATGACATAAGGTCTAGCATGTACGAAAATTGTATATGCTCATGTTTTACCTAGGTTTTCGATTTAGAGGGGTTGAGCATGCTAAAAGGGTTGATGAGGATTTTTTTTATGTTCTTGATAAAAAGTGATAGCTTGATATTTTTGGCGAATGGTTGAGTTGCTCGCATGTTAGTTGAAATGATTTTTTTTTCTTTTAAGAGAGGAGTTTTCATGAGGGGTAACTATTCATGAGTGGTTATATCTTAAAAGTATGTTAGATTTTCGAACGAGAAGTTCATTTCGCCGGTTATCATTTTGGGTAAATGGTGTTAACAAGAGTTTCGAAAAATAAAGCTTCTATGTGATTTTAGGAATTACGCTTTTATAGGGATGATGTTGGGAAATCAGCTGCTATAGGTTCGTGATTGAATGTATTTTCGTTTGTGATTGATTATCAATCCAAAAATTTGGATCTTGAACACGATCGAATCGAAATTCTGACGAAGAACGAAAAAACAGAGAATGCGCAGATTTACGTGGTTCGGCCTCACTTTTGGCCTACTCCACGGATCAAACAGAGCACTTTTTATTCAATCTAAGAGAAGGGATTACAAGCCACGAACTTACTCTCCAACTCTTATGTTTACAAGTCACACAAAATCTCACTCTACGAAAAGATACGAACGCTCGAAGATTACTCCTTCACCACTGTTAAAGCACATATATATAGCAGGTTTCAAAACTGTTTCTGTACTTGTGCTTGGACCAGCTTGTACCACACGCTGTGCGACTTGTACATCGAGCCTTCATTTCCTTTGCTTACTTGTAAAACGTTGAACGTCTTTATAAGTAATTAACGCCTTTAATTCTCAGCCCTCTGATCATCTGTAGCATCCAACGGTTCACATCGATCTAACTAACTTTCAGAAAATTAGTTGAAGTCTGAACTGATGAGCTCGATTATTCTTCACTGTTGAACTGAAGTTATCAGGTCTGCTTCGATTCATTAGAGTTTAGGCTCAAATCTCAACAATTCTCCACCTTGAGCCTAGAACTCTCATCTTCTCTACCAATTCGAACCTTTACAGTCCAAAGGTATCCACAGACCCCGCTTGAAAATGCTACAAGAACCAGCCAAACTTTCAAGAAATTGAGTACAACTATAATCTGCAGAAATATCACCAGTTGATTTATCTGCAATCGCAACCAAGGCCCCACCTTGATTCATAATCCATGCTCTGTTGATCCTCCAGCTAGCTTAGCAGCTGCGAGCCTCAAAAGTAACCTTATCAACTCCAAGTGAGATTGAAATCTCCCACATAGAGCTAACTTGGTACTTTGAGAACTCCACCTTCATCTCTGAAGAACCCTTCTCATTCCTAGCTTCATGAACCTCCATACAGGTGCATTTGCAGCTGTTTTCAGCAGGCGTCTTGGTCTTCCTTGCAGACACGACCTCAGCCAATTCCAGTGATTCCTTAGAGTCACCATCAGTTTCTAGTTGCTCTTTTCAGGTGTTTGAGCCTCACCATCTTCACTTCCAGCCACTTTGGATGCTAACCTCGAACATGGCATGTGAATACTTCTTCTCCTTGGTGGATCCGTGACCCCATCTTGGTCAGATTGCTCATTTTCGGAGCAACTATCACCTAAGTCGCTTTCAGTCATTTCTGCAAAATCAGAAATTTCAGACTTGAGCAAAGGTTTTGCACTTGCTTTCTCCACCTCGAGATGATGTCTTTTGGACCTGCCCTTGACAGTATTCAGTCCCCCAAATTTCCTAGTTTCCGTGGGTCTGAATTTCTTCACCTGGCATCCATCCATGACATAGATACCATTCCTTCGAAAGCCACTCAAAACCAGCTTTCCCTGTTTCATAATTTTGAGCTTACCAGCTGCAGTTTGGGTTGAATAACCTTCTTTGTCCAACGCTCCGATGGAAATGAGATTCCTCCTTATCTCGGGCACAAACTTGACATTCTTGAGGACCATTTCATCTCCATTCTTGAGCCTCAATCTAACAGAACCAGCTCCAAGAATTTGACAGCATTTGTTATTTCCCAGCCACACCATTTCCTTCTTGGATACTCTGAAATTTTCGATGCTTTCCTTGTCACATGTAATATGAAATGAACTCCCCGAATCAAGGATCCATTCCTTGTTCATTTCTATCCCAGAAGCAGTGAGAATTTTTGCAATATCAAGATCATCATTAGAGAGAAAATCAGTGGCAGAATTCACTTTACCACGGTTTGAGTTTGAGCCATTTCTTTTCGGGCAGAATCTCCTTATGTGGCCCTCTTCTTGACAGTAGTAGCATCTCACAGGCTTTCTTGGCTCGAACTTCTCCTTTCCCGTGCCTTTCCTTTTCCAAGAATTCCCCTTTTCCTTCGCATACAACAGTTGGGCAGATTCTTGAATCTCAGATTCATTTCTCATGTTCAGCTGCCGGGACGCTGAAAGTACGTCATCAAGCTTGAGCTTTTCCCTTCCATACAAGATCGCCTCTTTGAAATGATTGTGACTTCTTGGCAGTGCACAAAGGAGTAAGAGCGCTTTATCCTCATCCTTCATTTCTTCGCCAACATTTTCAAGATCAAGAATAAGCTTGCTAAACAGATTAAGCTGCTCATCTATCGGCTACACTTCTTCCATCTTGAACTTGTAAAGCGCTTGCTTCAAGTACAACCTCTTGGCCAATGATCTTGTCATGTAAAGCTCTTCCAATTTCTTCCACACGCCTTCAGTAGAGGTCTCTTTTGCCACATTTCTCAGCACTTGATCTGAAAGACAGAGTATCAACATCGAATAGGCTCGCTCTCGGATCTTCTTCTTGTTCGCTTCCATCATATCCTTCGGCTCCATTTCCTTCTCAGGCTTCAGCGCCTCCTCGAGCCCTTTCTCCGTTAACAACGCTTTCATCTTCATCTTCCACAGACCAAAATCGTTTTGGCCATTGAAGCTTTCCATCTCGAACCTCGTCGCAGCCATCGTCTTCGTCGCGCTTCGTTCCAACGCTCGCCGCACAACTTGTTGGGAAATCAGCTGCTATAGGTTCGTGATTGAATGTATTTTCGTTTGTGATTGATTATCAGTCCAAGAATTTGGATCTTGAACACGATCGAATCGAAATTCAGACGAAGAACGAAAAAACAGAGAATGCGCAGATTTACGTGGTTCGGCCTCACTTTTGGCCTACTCCACGGATCAAACAGAGCACTTTTTATTCAATCTAAGAGAAGGGATTACAAGCCACGAACTTACTCTCCAACTCTTATGTTTACAAGTCACACAAAATCTCACTCTACGAAAAGATACGAACGCTCGAAGATTACTCCTTCACCACTGTTAAAGCACAGATATATAGCAGGTTTCAAAACTGTTTCTGTACTTGTGCTTGGACCAGCTTGTACCACACGCTGAGCGACTTGTACATCGAGCCTTCATTTCCTTTGCTTACTTGTAAAACATTGAACGTCTTTATAAGTAATTAACGACAAATTCAGCCCTCTGATCATCGAAAACTAAGTGAGAACTGTGAACCCTAGACGTATTCGAAGAGAAAGACTTCCGAAAGCGAGCTTATATCCGAAACCACGGTACAATGTTATTTTTGAAATTAATATGATTTTCGAAGCATGAGTGTTAGCATATTCAGTTCGAAAGTTTGACCTGAACTGGTATATACTGACCTAAGTATGTTTTCGTATTTAAGGTTCAGGGTGTTAAAGGAGAAACTTCAAAACTAAAAGCGTAATAGCTAAGGATGTCAGGTAAGTGGAAATTCCAACTACAACACATAAATTACATGTTTGTACTCGAATTACGTGGTTATCTGTGTTGTATGATTTTACGTGACGTGAATTACGTGATTGCATGGCAACATGTGTTGGTTGTTTTACTTGAGCTGTTTACTGGCGATAATGAAATCGCATGGTAAGCTATTATTTATGATTTTGCGATGACATGGGAAACCAGTTGGTACACCATATCATGGTATATTATGTGCACGTTTGGATTTGTTTTATTTTGGAAAAGTGAACTTGCATTGCATTTATCGCCTGTAAGTGAGCATGGTAGGTATGCATAGCATTATTTATGTGGCATGAGCATGTGCATGCACGCACTATGTGAGGATTATCAGTATGAGTATGCACAGTATATAATCGCCTGAAGGCGAATTATGTTTGCCGATATTGACATTTGATGTCGACTCATGAATGAGTCATAGCTACTTCTACAAAGGCATCATGACGGGATGTAAGCCGTCTAATGTAGAGGTAGAAGACGACCCAGGAAGGAGGCGACCTAGCTATGCTAGTGTAGGGCCACCTGGTGTGTAGCACTGCCATAGCAACGGGAAGAAGCGACCTGGACGAAACACATAGCGAAAGTCAGAGTGTCAGGGAAGCCCGATTGGGTAATTCGGGTGGCATTTGCTACCCGAAACCCGATCCGAAGTAAGTAATTTGGTATCTGGTTTAAACTCGATATCCGATTTAAACCAGTTTTCATCCCGAACGGGGAAAACTTGATTGGGTCGGGTTGAATCGTGTACTCAAAACCTGAGTGCCCACCCCAACATTTCACTAATTGTCGTATTGAAATATGAATTGGATTATTTGTCGATAGGGTTTAAGGGTTGTGGGTTTTAGGGTTTTACGATTTCGGGTTTACAGTTTTGGGGTTTTTCGGGTTTGGGGTTTACGGTTTCGAGTTTACGGTTAGGGTTTAGGTTTCAGGGTTTTGTCGGGTTTGGGATTTACGGTTTGGGGTTGGGGGTTTGGGTTTAGGTTCGGGGTCCGGGTCGGGGGTTGGGTGTTAGGTTTGGGGTTCGGGTTTGGGGTTTGGGGTTTACAGGAGCTATCAAGTCCGCCCATAACCAGTAATCTATCGAAGTTTGGTTACTGGATTGATACACGGGTGTGAGTGCGTTTCACTTATCCTCAATATCTCATTGAATTTATACATTTTCTCCGTCAAGTTTGGTTACTGCATTGATGATCTGGTCCACTTTCAGTGCATAACAAGTCAAAAAATATATATAATTCCTCCTTGAATCACATGATGTTAATCATGATACAATGTGTCAATAACAGTCGTAATTTTGAACTAGAATTTTCTTTGAATTATTTACCATCGAAAAACATCAAGTTAAATATGATATCATGTATATATGTAGGAAGCCCTGGAACGGGTTATGGATCAAACATGCTTGGAACTTTGGAAGAGAGTTGATGGTACAGACCATATATCATCCTTGGTCATTCAAATTGGTGAGCAAATTCATGAAGAATGCAATCTAGCTCATTCCAGATACGGATTCAAGTGGGAATTGGTAAAATATTGGGTTCTGATGTTGTTTATCCAGTTTTCATTTAACTATAATTGTGATGTTTATCCATTTTGTTTATCTAGTTTCAACTTCAGGGTTCGCGGTGGATTTTGGGCTCCATGGTTTGATTCGGGCTTCGGAATCTAGGGTGGGATTCAGAGAACATGGTGGTACTATATGGAGGATAATCGCGATAACAAACTTAGATGGAGCAAGCATCTTTTCGCCCTTCTTAGAAAAGGTAAGTTTCTTTAATTCAAGTTCTTCCCCTTTTTCCAATATTTTCGTTCTTTTTTTTTTACGTTATCTTTCTGCTTTTTCGTAGTAGAGTAGAATAAATAGAGAAATGATTCAATGGAGTAGTAGATCTGATATAGGATTAAGAAATAGAAGAATTTGATATAGGATTAAGAAATAGAAGAATCACATTTCACAAGGGTTGGATCAGGTCGGGTATTTCGGGTATCGTATTTTTCGGGTTGGGTACCGACAAAATCGGGTATTGATTTTCAAACCCATCCCGGCCGATCAAATTTCGGGTACTCGATACCCGTCGGGTACCAGCGGGTCGGATTGGGTATTTATTTTTCTGTTTTCTTTCTACAATTAAATAAGCTTAAATTAATTTCACTTAATTCAACTCCAACAATAGAAATATATAGTACGTCAAACACTTCCCATAAGAATGACAGACGACAAATGAAACAACTAAGCCAGATTCAATGGCATCGAATCCGAAGAAGACAACGTCACGTCATCATCACCATCACAACAATCTTCATCCATGGAAATATCAACAATCTCGACCGTACAATCACCACCGTCCAAATCCAATCGACGACCACAAACCCTCAAGAACTTCTTGCATCGAAGGCCTCGCAAACACCTAAATGCCATCTCGCTCGCCGACCGATCTCATCATCATTTGATAAACATCAACTGCTCCTTCAACAGCAATTGTAGATATATTCTCAGGACTATTATTTTAACTCATGGCCTTAGAACCCCTAGGAAGTTGTCTTTTTCCCCTTCCCAATCCATGGTCTTTTCCATGGGTATGTTTGCTTGACGCAGCTGTGGTAACATCAGAGGGCGTGCAGGCCATGGTCTTCACTGTTCTTCAGATTTGCTTCAAGATTTTCACCGTTCCTTGATTCATTTTCCTCCTTGGGTAGTTCGACATCCTTGTTAGGCCCATCAAGTGCCCACCACCGTCCTCATCCATCCCACGGCTCTGAATCTTACAACTTGTGGTTTGGGTTTTTTCTAATTGTGGCATGCAGTACCCGATCGGGTAAATCGGGTGGCATTTGCTACCCGAAACCCGATCCGAAGTAAGTAATTGGGTATTTGGTTTAAACTCGATATCCGATTTAAACCAGTATTCATCCCGAACGGGGAAAACTTGATTGGGTCGGGTTGAATCGGGTACCCAAAACCTGAGTGCCCACCCCAACATTTCACTAATATGAATTGGATTATTTGTCGTTAGGGTTATGGGTTTAGGGTTTTAGGGTTTTATGATTTTGGGTTACGGGTTCGGGGTTTTTTCGGGTTCGGAGTTTATGGTTAAGGTTTAGGTTTTGGGGTTTTGTCGGGTTGGGGGTCTCGGGGTTGGGGGTTTGGGTTGGGGTTCGGGTTGGGGTTGGGGGTTTGGGTTGGGGGTTGGGGTTTGGGGTTCGGGGTTGGGGGTTGACCAAGGTCAACGGTCAAGATCCGTCAACTACATAACAATTCTCCCCGCCTGAATCAGCGACGCCCTCGTCGATGATCCCGGGAGTTGGTTTTCATGGACAAGAAGCTTACGTGGAACACTGGGTGGATTCGATATTTTGGTGGAAGCAACAATCTGTACGCCACTTGGCCGACTCGATTCACAATCTCGAAAGGCCCATCGTACTTTGGCAACAAGCTCCATGCGAGCGATTGAGCTTTCCACTTGGCCTTCATTTGAGGTGAAAGTTTTACCCAAACTTTCTCGCCCACTTCGAAGGTTACCGCCCGATGTCCTTGGTCGTAATACTTCTTCATCCGTCTACCAGCTTTGGCGAGGCTGTCTCGAGCTTCAGCCCACAACAACTGTCGCCCTCGAGCAAACTTGTACGCCGGTGGACAATCTCCTGCAGCTTTCCACATAGAAAGATTTTGAGGTGTTAAAGGTTGGAAACCATAAAATACCTCGAATGGACTCTTTTCTGTCGCTGATGATTTAGGAGATTGTAGCAAAATTGCGCCGGGTCAAGTAAGCTCGTCCAGTTGTGTTGGCTGGCCGAGATGTAGTGCCGAAGATACTCCTCAAGGAGTTGATTGACTCGCTCGGTCTGTCCATCCGTTTGTGGGTGATAGCCTGAAGAAAATCGCAGTTTTGTGCCAAGCCTTCGGAATAGAATCGTCCAGAATCGGCTTGTGAACCTTACGTCCCGATCACTAATGATTTCTTCTGGCATCCCAAAATACTTCACCACATTTCGGAAGAACAGATCCGCAGCAATGTCGGCATTGCACTGAATAGGGGCAGCCATAAATATCGCCATTTTGGAGAACCGATCCACCACGACTAAGATGGAATTATTTCCTTCGCTCTTTGGCAACCCAACAATGAAGTCCATGGAAATGGAACGCCATGGACTAGCCGGAATAGGTAACGGCTGCAACAAACCTGCTGGCTTTGTACGCTCGGGCTTGTCTCGCTGGCAAATGTTGCAAGTACGAACAAAGGCCTCGACATCCTGCTCGAGTTTTGGCCAATAGAACTTGCGAGAAATTAGGGCCATCATGTGCCTAACTCCTGGATGACCTGCCCACTGCGGCTCATGGTGCTCTTTCAAAAGCTCATTCCGCAGTCTTCCAGCGGGTACATAGAATCGTTTGCCATGCGTGACTAACAGCCCATCTTCAAGCCAGTAGCGTCTCAGAAGCCCTTCTTTCACCTGGTCCTTGAGCTTTACGTAAGTTGGATCGTTCTCACTTTCACATCGGATGCGGCTGACAAAGCTGCTCGCGACTTTGCTTATTACGGCCACCGTGTTGAGGTGAGGCTGGCGGCTTAGTGCATCAGCAACTTCATTCTGCCGTCCAGGCCTATGAACCCAATCGAAATAGAACTCCCCAAGAAACTCTTGCCATTGCGCCTATTTTGGGGTTAGCTTCTTTTGGGTTTTGAAATAAGTGTTTGCCACATTGTCGGTGACAATCACAAATTTCGATCCGAGAAGATAATGGCGCCACGCTCCGAGGCAGTAAATCACAGCGGTCATCTCTTTCTCGTGCGTGCTATAGCGCGTTTCCACATCTTTGAGCTTTCGGCTCTCGTAAGCGATAGGGTGTCTCCCTTGCACAAGTACACCGCCAAGCGCCTTCCCAGACGCATCAGTGTGGACTTCGAATGGCTGCTCAAAATCAGGCAGCTTCAGGACGGGTTCGCTGGCCAACGCAGCTTTGAGTCGTTCGAAGGCTTCTTCGCAGCTACGACTCCAATCCCACTTTATGTCCTTCTTTAAGAGGTCCGTCAGGGATAAAGCAATCTTTGAATATCCCTTGATGAAGCGTCGATAGTAGTTCGCAACACCCAGGAATGACCGCAGCTCCGTAACGGTGTTTGGTCGTGGCCATTCCACCACAGCTCGAACCTTGGCCTTATCCATCTCGATCTGGCCATTTTCGATCATGTGGCCTAAGAAATTGATCCTGGTGCTACCGAACTCGCATTTCTCCCTTTTGACGTAGAGTCGATTTTTCCTTAAGGTTTCCAGCACAACCTTCAAATGTTTAGCATGATCCTCTAAACTCGTCGAATACACGACGATGTCATCAAGATAGACGACCACGAACTTGTCCAAAAACTCATACAGAACATCATTCATCAAATTGCAAAACGTAGTAGGGGCATTAGTTAACCCGAAAGGCATAACTAAGAATTCGTATGACCCGTACCTTGTCACGCACGTGGTTTTTGCCTCATCACCTTCAGCAATCCGAACTTGCCAATATCCCGATCGTAGATCCAGTTTTGAAAAGTACCTTCCCTTGGCTAGCTTGTCAAAGAGATCTAATGCATTCGGGATCGGATACTTATTCTTACTGTCACCTTGTTGAGCGCCCGATAGTCGACACAAAATCGCAACGAGCCATCCTTCTTACATTGGAATAATACCGGCGAGCCAAAGGGTGCCTTCGAGGGTCTGACTAGACCCGCATCCAATAGCTCGTCGAGTTGACGCCGCAATTCCTCCAGTTCAGCTGGATTCATTCGGTAAGGCACCTGCGCTGGAGGTCTCGTTCTAGGCTCCAACTCAATTCTGTGATCAGTGGGCCTCCTCGGTGGGAGTTCTTTAGGCAGTTCGTTGGGCATGACATCTTCAAACTTTTCAAGAATCGCCTGAATTCCAGCTGGTGGGACGTGCGGAGTTGCAGATTCATTCTCGCGCACAACAGTAAGGAGAGTTTTCTCGCCGCAGCCAAGCCCACGCTTGAGCTGTATAGCCGAGCACCTTGGCCCGTTCTTTGTCTCGCCATAATGGAAAGTGCCCTGGATGAAGCCAGGCTGTGCCTCGTCAGCTATCATCATGCCGCTCAGGAAGGGTATCGTTATGGCCTTTGCATCCACCAAGAATTCGTTCCCAAGAATGACTTCAAAGTCGAGTGGAGCAATGATAAATGTCACCGAGCCTTCCCAATGACCAATTCTCACATTGGCCTTTACGTTACCTTCCACATGTAGAGATGCGGCATCTGCTAATTTGATGGTGGCAGGTCGGTTGAGTAACGCAAGCCCAGCCTTCTTTGCCATTTCGAGAGACATAAAATTGTGCGTCGCTCCCGAGTCCACCATCGCCATAGTGGGCTGTTTTTCCACGAGACAAGAAACGTACATGAGTTTGTTCTTTCCAAACTTGTCCTGCCGAACTGTGGCCAACACTCGCAGCTGGTTGGCTTGTGGCTCATCCTTGTTTTCACCCGACGGTCCAGCTTCGTCCCTCATCTGGGCTGCAACAGTGTTAACAGCAGATCGTTGTGGACATTGATACCACTTGTGAGAACCATTGCAGATATAACACGTCCACTTCTTGGTTGGTTCAGTAACAGGCTGCTTCTCAGCGTGTCTATCCGGTCGCTTCTGCACGTGTTTCGACCCATTGATGTTAGGAGCACCATTGTACTTCCTCTTTTTGCCCACCTTTCCTTGAAATCCATTCGGCCGCTGCCCATGATTTTGCCCCTTCTTAGGATTCTCGTAGTCCGGCTTCGGAAGGTCCCTCAACCTTTCGGCCTCAGCTATAGCCGCGTTGACGTCTTGGACATTCCGTCGGGCTAGTTCGCTTTGTGGATATGGTTTGAGCCCCGCCATGAAATTGTACAATTTATCAGCGTCAGACATATCACGGACGTCGAGAATCAAAGAATGGAACTTCTGGACATATTCATGGATCGTGCCCGTTTGTTTGTGCCTTCGCAAAGCATCTCGGGCCAACCATGCATTATTTTGCGGCGCGAAATGGGTCTTAAGTTCGGCCTTCAGGGCTTCCTAAGTTTCAATCCGTGCCTGCGGATTTTCATCTGCCTTACGTTGTCTGGTCCGCCACCAAATCTTGGCATCGTCAGTAAGAAATCTAGATGCCACTGCCACTTTGTTACTTTCAGCCACTTGAGCTACGATACATGCGTAATCAGTTTGTCCACATCGAAGCACCTAAAAGCTCAGGGCCGAAGTTGCCTGAGCCAGATACTTACAATGGCGTACGCGACGCGAAGAAGTTGTTGTTATGTAGTTGACGGATCTTGACCGTTAACCTTGGTCAACGACGGCCGAGCAGTACTCGGCCGGACTTGGTGGTGCCTAGACCCCGAGATATGTTCGGCAGAAACGATCTGTCGGGCAGTGGCCAGATGGGTAGGTCTGGCCACACACGAACTTGACCATGAGGTGGCCGAAAGGCAGATGGGCAGTTCGCTCGAACATGAGCACATACGCGACCCTAGACGGATATAGCCTTGGCGTACATAGCTTGTGGCAAGCGCCGGCTCGATGGACTTGAGTGGGCATTCGGTGAAGGACGCGCGCAGCCGTGTCAAACATGTGGGGCACAATGCCGGCACAGTAGGCCAACACGCTCGCGCGGACTTATGCCTGATTGCGGAACAAGCCAGCACACGAATGTGGGAGCCTGGCGGAAGCAACTTGCGCGCGCGTCGGACTTGGCCAGCGACGTTGCTCGCAACCTGATGGCATCGGGCAGACTGGCATGGCTTCTGCATGGGCCAGGCTGGCAGCACATGGGCGGAAGATTGATTATGCCAGGCTGGCATAGCATGGGCAAAAGATAGCTTTAACAGACTGGCATCACATGGCTAGTTGATGACACAACCAAGCACATGGCCGACATACTTTTGTTCCATCAAGAACATTGGCAGCATGCCTTTGTCCTACCAAGCATGGGCGAGATTCCATGGGTTCAAGCCAACACCTCACATGGGCGAGATTCCATCAAGGCACATGGGAGGATGACTTGGCCAAGTCTATAAAAGGCCTTGTAAAGCATTTTGCCAAGCATCAATGGATATTGTGAGAAAATTGTCTAATGTGTAATACTTTCGATAGCTTAAGGTTGTAGCTTCGATTGTTGTGCGAGTGTTCATATAAGCTAGGCGAGTTCTGTAAACGAGCGGCTTATTTGTGCGAGTCTTTCAAGCTCGTACCGGGTTTTTCCCCCACTCTGAGTTTGGAGTGGGTTTTCCCGTAAATCTCGTGTCATCTGTTTTATTCGTTTCTTGTTGGTGTGAGATCGAGTGAGGCAAACATGAGAGCTTTAAGTCCGAGGCCAAACTTTATCAAACAGGCCGAGTACGTTGGGTTTGGGGTGAGCGAAGCGATCTTTCGACGCTTATTTCTGCACGCAAACATAAGAAAGTGGAAGGCTGAGTAGCAAGGCTTTGGGCCGAACCAAGCTATTGCCGGTCTCGAACCTCAACTTAGACGCGAAAAATTCTAAGTTTAAAAGGGTTGTGACAAAGTAGGTATCAGAGCTCAGCATCAACTTCCGCAAATCTGCTATCGTTGGCTGCAATGATTTCAGCAAAGCGCCGTTCATTGGTCGCATCGAGTTCAGCTATGCGCCTTTCATTGACTTCGGCGGCAAGTGCGGACGACAGAAGAAATCTCGTTCATCGAAGGTATACCTCGAACCCTAACGATTTGATTTACGAAAAATACCAAACGACATCGGAATAATTCTCAAGACCCCTCGTCGGAAACGTCGGGAAAGTGTAGAATTATTCTGGAAAATTTGGTATCGATCGGAAATCGTTTCGGTCGTCAAATAGTTAAAAGACGGCAGACTGCCGTTTTACTCGAATTAATAATTTCGAACCACAGATTTGATTTTGAGAAAAATACCATGGGGGTTGGCGTTGGGGTTTTCGGGGTTGGGGTTGGGGGTGGGGGTTTCGGGGTTGGGGGTTGGGGGTGGGGGTTGGGGTTTGGGGTTTGGGGTTTGGGGTTTGGACTTGCTGGTAGCTGATATCCGCGGTGACGAGCCCTTGGCGGTACACATACGGTAAATCGGAGCTCGTATTCGTACTTTCGAGGTACACCCTCCGATATACTACAACGGAACTACGACTGCAAGTACCAAGACTGAATAAGCTGAATTCGTCAGGTTGACATCTCTTTTAACGATCGCATCGGACGACGATTTGATGATGACGTCACTTCTCCGGCCAGTCTCAGCTCGCCGCTCCCGCCGTTTCGCCATCTCCGGCCAGTTCAGATCCCGGTTCAGTATTTTGGGTTAAATGTGCAGCTCAATAAGCTTGGGCTGTAATGGGCCACAAGTCTCTACACGGTGATCCATTAAGATCTTAACACGTGGCATCTGACCTGTCCGAATATCTATACTATATAATTCTATTTTATTCCTCATAACTTTGATTAAATTACCAATAACTCAATTAATTTGGCCTATTTATTGACCAATCATATCTCATCTATAAAATAATAATTACTTTTAAAAAATAATATAAAATTTGAAAATATAACAACCCATTACCCAATGTTTTAAAATAATAAAATATTAATAAAAACCATAAAAACGCCCACTATATTTTTCTGTAAATCTAAATTTGGTATGTAATTTCATATTCTCATTTTTACACCCTCAAATGAATTACTATTTAATATTAATTTCATATTAAATTATATTTCTCTTCTATATATTTATAAAGATAGATTATATTTAAATTATAATTTTCACTATGTATTGTAGCTAGAATTAATATAAAAGATATGTATATGCACACACATTGAGTGTGCATGAATTACTGGTGCATTAAGGGGGTTTGGATAAATTAAAGTGGTGTTTGGTTAGTACCTTTATTTAAAGGTGGGTTTTGATTAAACCCCCTTAATACCTCCTATAGTGCATTAAATAAATCCACCCCTGATGGTCCCTTTAGCTAATCCCGATCGTGTTTGACCAAATTATCCTTATTTTAATATTTTATTCCATCGCAATCCTCCTCTCTTATCAGGAATCACCGATCGGCGTCTCCATGGACAACACTAGGCTCACCGTCGCATCCATCGGAAAACTAATGTTCGCCCAATTCTCCGAGCTCGTCAACGACTTCTACAACAACGGCCTCCCCTCGAACCTCTCCGCCGGCCGAAACCCTAGCTTGGACTACGGCTTCAAAGGGGCGGAGATAGCCATGGCCGCCTACTTCTCGGAGCTTCAATTCTTGGCCAACTCACTGTATTCTTGCCAGAGGAGATTCAAGGCTTCGAACTGTAGACGATTACAGGGAGAACTGAGGACGATTACAGATTCGAACGGGATTCGAATAGGTAATTTGAGAGGTCGAATGGGGTTTCGCTGTATTTGGTGCTGTGTAACTGTAGACGATTGCGAAAGGTGTGGCCTCTTGGGTTGTTTAGACAGCCATGGAGTTTTAGTTGATTTCTGCCATTGGTAATGTTTAAGGATAAAATCGTAATTTAATTTAATTAAACCCTAATACTATCTAAACCCATCTACCAAACATATCAGACGTCGTTACTTAATCCTATCAACCAAACACCACAAAAAACTCATACCTCCATTATATAAATCCAACTTAAACTAATACCATCTAAACCCATCCCTCCAACCAAACGGGGGTGATGGCCGAGGGGTTACAATTAACTGCTAATTTGGTCTGAAAATATTTGCAATTTAACCTCTCCTTTCTAATTTTATTAATTAAATAATTATTACATTTAACCCCTCAATTTTTAGTTATTATACTTATATCCCTAATTAATTTCCTTCTATATATATAAATATTATATTTCATCTACTAAACATGATATAAATTTTAAAGCTAAAATTAAAACAATTCTATTTTAAGCAGACGCATAGAGTGTATAAATAGTACTACATATGAATCGCTTGCGTTGGTTGGTGAGAATTGAGATTACTACGAGAGCCACAAAACTATTGCATATTTATATTTTGCACCCACCAAAAACCTCAAGGTGTGGTGAAATGATTATTGGCTAATGGCTGGCACTAGGGTTGCAAACGAATCGAATCGAGTCGAATACCGCAATATTCTATTCGTATTCGGATGACAATCGAATACGAATACGAATACTCGAATATTTAATCGAATTATAAAATCGATTCTTATTCGAATTCGAATATATTCTCGAATATTCGAATCGAATCTCGAATATCTGTATTCAAAGTCATCTTTCATTTTTTATTTAATAAAATATAAACAATATTATATTTAAATATATATTGAATTATAATAAATTATATTTAAATATATATTGAATTATAACGTATTTATTTTTAAATGTTTTAGCGAGTTATCATATATTATATGTGAATATATATTAATTATACTATATTTTATGTTATATTATTCGAATCGAATAATTCGATTAATTTTCTAATCGAATATTGTGATTTCATATTCGTATTCGTATATTTCTCGAATAAAAAAAATATTCTTATTCGGATTCGTATTCTAAGTATTCGAATTCGAATCTTAGAATTTCGAATCGAATCGCGAATCGAACCAAAAAAGTTCGATTCGTTTGCAACCCTAGCTGGCACGCTTGTTTATGTTTCTTTTTCAGTCCCTATAGTTTCCCATTATCTTATTTTTTGGAGAATTTTGAAATATGGGCCTGATATCAACATCCATTCGTTGTCTCCTTACTATGATTAAGAACAGTGGTCCTAAGGTGGTTGTGATCCATTGATCCAACAATTGGTTGTCGGCCCCGACCCATTTCACCAACAATGGAGTCTTATTTTGTTCCCTTACTATGGACATCACGTCAACTTTCTAGATATTTGTATAATCACAATAGTATTTGAAAATTACGAAAATAAAACACTTCAAATAACACGTCTAAGGACACTTGGTGCTTGGGAGGTTGTCTAATATTTTTAGCCACACACACAGCCTTTGGTATATTTTGCCTTTTTGTTCAAACGTAACGAAAGAAAGCGAAACTTTTGTAAGGAAATATAAAACGAAAAGAAATATCTAATTTTATATTGCAAGGAAATCCAGGGGTCTTTTTAAAAATAGCCTTTGACTCGGTCAGCTTTAAAAAAATAGCCCCGTCGATTCTAACTTTTAAAAAGTAGCCTTCAATTTAAGGGTATTTTTGTCTTTTTACAGGGTGTCTTTTTTTCCATAGTAAAACCAATATGTTAAATCGAGACCGCCCAAGGGCGGGTGGGTGGGCCGTAGTCTAGTGGTTGTGTAGTCTGACATTCAAGTAATAGGTCGTGGGTTCAAATCCCCAACACATATTTTTCTTATATAAGACCCCCCCACATTGGGCATGAGACCTGTGCTATATAGCAGAGGTCCCGCCCATGGAAGCAGAGGTCCCGCCCACATGGGCACATGAGACCCCCCCACATTGGGCATGGGACCTGTGCTATATAGCAGAGGTCCCGCCCATGCCAAGCAGAGGTTCCGCCCACATCGGCACATGAGACCCCCCAACATTGGGCATGGGACATGTGCTATATAGCAGAGGTCCCGCCCATGCCAAGCAGAGGTCCCGCCCACATGGGCACATGAGACCCCCCATATTGGGCATGGGACCTGTGCTATATAGCAGAGGTCCCGCCCACATGGGCACATGAGACCCCCCCATATTGGGCATGGGACCTGTGCTATATAGCAGAGGTCCCGCTCATGCAAGCAGAGGTCCCGCCCATTGCTGCACAACATGGCGCATGAGACCCACCCCCTAAGGGCATTTAAGTAATAGGTCGTGGGTTCAAATCCCCAACACATATTTTTCTTATATAAGACCCCCCACATTGGGCATGAGACCTGTGCTATATAGCAGAGGTCCCGCCCATGGAAGCAGAGGTCCCGCCCACATGGGCACATGAGACCCCCCCACATTGGGCATGGGACCTGTGCTATATAGCAGAGGTCCCGCCCATGGCAAGCAGAGGTTCCGCCCACATCGGCACATGAGACCCCCCAACATTGGGCATGGGACATGTGCTATATAGCAGAGGTCCCGCCCATGCCAAGCAGAGGTCCCGCCCACATGGGCACATGAGACCCCCCATATTGGGCATGGGACCTGTGCTATATAGCAGAGGTCCCGCCCACATGGGCACATGAGACCCCCCCATATTGGGCATGGGACCTGTGCTATATAGCAGAGGTCCCGCTCATGCAAGCAGAGGTACCGCCCATTGCTGCACAACATGGGCGCATGAGACCCACCCCCTAAGGGCATTTAAGTCATTTTTCATTTGAAGGCTATTTTTTTAACGTTGACCACGTCAAAGGCCATTTACTTAAAAATCCCGGAAATCCAGTAGCATTCCCAATGAAAATCCTACTGTAAGGAAAATAGAAAGCCTTCAAACCGATTGTAAAGTTCCATCTTTTTCCTCCTATATACTCTTTCTCTCTCTCTCTCTCTCTCTCTCTCTCTCCACTCTACAGTACAGAGACTTATCAGCTCGCGCTATATCTTTGACAACTAAACCACATTAAAACCCATTCACTACATTCAACAACGAATCCGTGGTTCTTGACTTTTTGAAACTCAGTTTTTCCTTCGCTCTACTCTAAACGTATTATTATGTCTTGCACCTTGATCTTATCCGTACCGCTCCGTGTCTGAATTCTTTTTTGCTTGGATTTCTACAACGATGGCTTAGCTAGATTGTGAAAGGGAGTATAAGTCTTGAACTTATTGGACAGTGCCTACTAGATCTCATTACTATTTCTTGTGCAGTGCTAAGCTAAATCTCTGAGCTCAAATAATCAGTTCTTTCTCTAATCTGGGATTTTATAATTCGTCGATATAACCTCGAAAAGTTTGGCGACCTCCTCTGTGATTTGCAGTTCAAAGAGCTTTGGGAAAGGTACTCTATTTTTTTGTATTTTGTATTTCTTGTTGATTCAAATGAACTTCGGAGAATTTTGAGAAAAAAGGACTCGCATCATACGCTGTTAACTAAAAGGGATTGAGTTCAAAATGACCAAAATATCCTTACTCAAAAAAGATTAAAGATAGCTAATCGTAATTACTTACACGACTGTTTATTCAACTTTTATTTGAACATTATTCGGACACCGTTATTCGAAGACATATCAGAACATTATCGATTCGAATAACTTCATTCGAATTAATTTATTCAAATAACTATTGGAATTTTTTATTAAATTAGTTATTCAAATTACATACAATACTATCTATTCTTCAATTATTTATTCAAATTTCTTATCTGAACATTATTCGAATTCTAATCAATTTTTTTTAATTTTCCATTTTTCAATTTTTTTTTGAATTTTTCGAATATTAATCGAATGAAATTCAAAAAATCAATACGATTACTGAATAATTAGAATTTTATTAGAATAATTATAATAAATTTCGAATTATTTTTACTGTAATATGTTCAATTGTTTTGATTTTTTTTTTTATGAATAAAATTCTAAAAGCTAATATTAATATTAGAATTTTTTGGATAACTCGAATATTATTAGAATAATTCGAATAAAATTCAAAATTTTATTAGAATAACTCGAATAAAATTGTAATATTATTATTGGAATATGTTCAAATTAGTTTTGAATTTTTTCAAATTTTATTCGAATTATTCAAATAAAATTCATAACATTACTACGAATATTAGAATTTTATCAGGTAATCCGAATATTATTTGAATAATTCGAATAAAATTCGATTTATATTAGAATATTTTGAATAAAATTCGAATTATTTTTTTTGAATATGTTCAAATTAGTTTTGAATTTTTTTCAAATTTTATTCGGATTATTCAAATAAAATTCTAAAAAAAATAGAATTTTATCTGATAATTCGAATATTATTAGAATAATTCGAATAAATTCGAATTATATTAGAATATTTCGAATAAAATTCGAATTATTTCTATTGGAATATGTTCGAATTAGTTTTGTATTTTCTTTGAATTTTATTCAATTATTCAAATAAAATTCGATAAAAAATAGAATTTTATCGAATAATTCGAATAAGATTCGAATTTTATTAGAATAATTCGAATAAAATCCGATTTATTTTTACAGGAATATGTTAATTTTTTTGGAATTTTTTCGAATTTTTCGAATTATTCAAATAAATTCGAATTATTTTATTGGAATTTTTGAAATTTCTTATTCAAATTATGTATCCAAACAAGTCCATTTTTGACGTCGATGGACTTTAAATTTGAAAAGGTATAAAACATAAAAGTTTTAAATAATTAAGTTAGCTGTCCAACAAAACTTGAATCAGAGTAATTGGTGTCTTGGATCAAAAGTTATGATGGAAAATGTGTTAACTGCCATTTTTTTAAAAACAAATTCGACAACTTTCGGAATACGCATTTTCCAAGCCTGTTAGGAATATTTTATAGTGTTCAATGTCAATATGTTTATCTTAGTTGTTTTGTATTTAATTAACTTTGGGCTAGTTTGTAATATTCTAGTTCTTAGTTACTAGGGGTATAATATACCAACTCATGTGGTATATATACCCCCAAACCCTAATTCATTAGGGTGTGTGTTTTTGGTGTAGTATGTGTGAGTGTGTGTGTGTTGAATAGTAAGAAAGCATTTTCAAAGTACCCATCGTCTACACTAACCCACCCCACGCACAAGCTTTAAAACTTTCATTATTAGCGTGGTAAATCGTCCTAAATCAGTATTGTTGGATTGAATAGGGACCAATAAGTGGTATCAGAGCAAACACGTTTGGATTTGAGCTAGTTTATGAAATTTTTGGGTTTATTTTTCAGTTTCGAATTCTGCCTTGTTCTTGAATTTTTGAGTTGATTTTACTGATTTTGCAAGCTCAAGAGCTAATTAGGTTGTTTTCGAGTGATTTGAAGTGGTTACCCAACATTTTTCAGTTGCTTGAGTGAGTTTTTTAGGTAGAAATCGAGTCTGAAGTTCGTCATTCTGCCAAGAAATTTTTCAGATCGAAACATCCGATCGGGCGAATGTGCACTGTAGTAAACATTTAATTTCAGCTGATTTGAGTTTCGCCGGATTTGATGTTGCTTGATTTTGTATTTTCGCCACATTTGAGTTTCGCCCGAAACTCATTTGCATTGATCGAAACTAACATTTTCAAAAGGCATTTCTAATTTTACACGGCGAAACTAATCATCGCCAGAAACCCCCAATCGACCGAAACTGAACATTTCTTTTTTTTTTCAAAATTTTCTCGGCGAGACTCACTTTCGATCGAAACTGAAATATTCAAATATTAGAAATCATTTCTCGGCGAAAGGCTACAATACCAAAATTACTAGTTTCGCTCGAAAGGCTACAGTACCAATTACTAGTTTCGCCCGATACATTTCTCGGCAAAACTGATAATCGCCCGAAACCAGTTTCGATCGAAACTCATCCAATATATAGTGTTTCGCCCGAAACTTAATAATTTCTCATCAAATCACGCGAAACCCACAATCGATCGAAACTGAGCATTTCTTTCAAATTATAACTTTTCTCGGCGAAACTGAGTATCGGTCGAAACTCATCTGCATCGATCGAAACCTTAAATCGGGCGATCCAAACTCACTCTTCAAAATCACACATAAACGTTTTCAATCACCAAAACTATTGGACCCCTCGAATAAAAATAATTTAAGTTTAAAAAAAAAAAATTTTCCTTCCGGTCCAAAAAATTATTTTCGGTGTAGACTGCTTTTCAATCACCAAACACTTTTTGAGGAAAATTATTTTTTCACCGTTTGATGAGAAGAACATTCTGAGTCCAACGGGCATAGTCAGTCCTAACGCCCGTTTATAATTTTCCTTCCGGTCCAAAAAATTTTCGGTGTAGACTGCTTTTCTGTCAAATTTTTGAAAGCAAATCCACAAACGTGTCAACGATCAGTCATCCAATAATCTATTTAGGACGTATTGGCATATTATAGAAAAGTTCTGGTATTTTCACGAAGTTTTCGAAATCATCACAAAATTTTTCGGTGCACGCCAAAAAATTTTCGACGCCGACTTTCTTCGATACTTCACCATACTTCTCAAGTAAACCAAAATTTTCGTCACTAAAATTTCAAAAGCCAATTCCTATTTTCAATTAAATATTATATTAATCTAAATGGATGCTCAAGCTAGGAAAATTGAGGAATTAGAAGCAAGACTTGCTAATAATTACTCCGTGTTGCTTAAGCAACAAGAAAGCCTAGCTTATGCTAATGAAGATTTGACAAACGCAAAGTCAAATATAATTAGCTTAGAAACTAAGTTAGAAGATAGTGAAAATAGAGTCTGCGAGATGACTAAAAATTTACGTTCTTGCGAAGCTGAGCGAAATGAAGCCTCATCAAAATATGAGACCGTCTTAGAGGAACAACGTATGCTTTACTCTAAGATTAAACGATTAGAGAATGTTATTTCGAATATAGGTCTAGCAGATCAAACTATCCTTCTAACTTAATTCCTAACGGGGAAAATATTTTACATGATAAAAAACCTACCCTATGTGATACTCCAGAGACTCTTCGTAAATTGAAAGATTTACAAGATACTTTGAACTCTGAAAGGATAGGTTTTGGCGCTGAAAGGAAAAGCTTTTAAAGGAGATTTTATATCTCAAAAGTTTCCCGTCTTTATCTGTTTCCAATAATTTGTCAAGTAATACATCTTCCTCGAAACAGGTAAATAAAACAAAAACTAAAACAAGCATCTTTGTTCCTAAAACTGAGAAAGCTTTTATTAATCATTCTAAGTCAATTTTGACTGAAGTTGAAACGCTAAGTAAAAGCAAAGCGCAAAAAATAGCTAAGGAACAAATAAAGATTAGGAAGGAGAAAGGAAAATCGACATTAAACTGTAAATTAAGCTCGAAAATGATCAAGAATTTTCCACTCCTATTCCTATTAAAAGAGAAAGGGAATCGTGCAAAGAAGAAGTTCCAAGCTTAAGCAAGCGAACTTCTCACATCCCGCACAATCATCATTATAAAGTGAATGATGTGAACTCTCGTAGGCAACATGACTCATCATCCAATGACGCATATAGCGCCATAAGCTCATTTTCCTACTTGAAATACCCAGTCCAGATTCATTCTAGAAAGCATCTTATGCGACTGGCTAGGGAGAAAATCTTTAGGTCTTCTCCACCTAGGCACACATTCACCGGCGCTGAATTGTCATTTCCCTCTAAGGTTCACCAAACTTGGATTCCTAAATCACAAACCATATTGAATAGGGCTTTAAAGGATGATTTAGGATCAATATCTGAACCAACTGTGCTTAACTTGTTTACTGCTAATAAGGGAGGACCCATCCAAAAATGGGTACCAAAGTCCCGATAAAGTTTTTGCAGATTCCCAGCATGGGTAGGTACAAGAGAGCTGCTCCACACCCATGACTGGTATGCGATGAGAGCAGCCAAACATCCAGCGTGTATGGTATCTTGGGTTGCTCCACATACACGACTGGTAAGCGATGCGAGCAACTACGTAGGTAAATTCTATATGCATCCCATAAGAAACTTGGCATGCATCTTGAGCTCAAAAGACAATATACCTACTTTGAAAACAATATGGTACATTATAAACATGCATGCCTCAAATGTACTTTAATGTTAAATTTTCGCATGCATATGAGCTGAAATGTCTAATACCCCACGATAGGTATATTTCATTATGCATACAACTTATAGAATTTTCAAGCTTAACGTTTACGTATGCATATAAGCTGAATTGATAAATGCCTATGTCTTTAAATAGGTACATTTTAACTATGCATATATCTTAAAGAACTTCAAGCCTGGAATATCGTGTATGCATATAAGCTAAATTGTCAAAAATACCTATTTTTTTTTTAAGTGTTAATAAGCGAAAGACGTACGTTCTAATGCATTTTAAAGAACAATAATTCTTTAGTTTGCATCTGATCTGAAAATAAATAAATACGTTCACGCTTAGTTTATTGGGAGAGAACTTATATGTTTTAACGTGCATGCATTGAGGGGGAGTATCAACCATATTTGCGAGGGGAGAGCACATTTTTAGGGGGAGCACATCTTAGGTGCACGATTTGAGGGGGAGAAACTTCATTTAACCTATATACATATACGTATACATATACTATATCTATTATTACTATGATACTACTTATCTACTACTATTACGATATATATATATATATATGTATACATACAAAAAAAACAAAAACAAAAAAAAAAGGGGGGGGGGGGGGAAAGAAAGAAAAACCCCCTCAGACGCTTCCACCTCCCAAGACGGACTTCACTTGAAAACTCGACCCTCAAGAGTTCAAGAATTACAAAATGCGTGACATCCATACACAAACACGAAGATGATCTCAACTACCCTACTCCGACTTGCTGATGAAGCAGCACTCACCAAAATTGACGGACGCATGGATTCTAGGTTCCCATGGTTCAGTCAGACCAAACTGAACCTAACCCCGGAACGTAGCCAAGTGTTAGTGAAGATAGTCCATATGCCACATTCCCATTTGGCAATTCTTGACAATACCGAAGAACGGAAGATACAAAAAAAATCCTCACCTCACAAAATTTTCGGGCCATCCCATATAGGTGCAGGAGCTGATTTTTATCAGCTCCTAGGTAGAAGTCGCCTCATTTGGTCCAATGGCGCATGCACAACCGAGCCTTACCCACTCATCGATCTCCCTAAAGACCGATGTTTCATCAAATCACGGGAGCCACGCATGCTATCACCGCTTCACTTGGAAGCGGGAGATATCGAATTAAGTGGTAGTTAGCCCCACACCACTGAACTTCCTTGAACACATCGAGTCTAGGTGTCCTCACTACCTAAATGTTTTATAATTTTTAGGACACATACACTTTTTCTTATCTGGACTTCGTGACCAGATCAGAACTTCCATAGACACATCCTCTTAGATGTGATTCCATGATTGGAAGGAAGTCCTGCCGTTGCAACATCAAAACAACAACGGTCGTAGGCCATCGTCTGCGAGCTACGCTCCTAGATCGATGTTAACGGAACGCCTATGTGGCTCCGGTTCTAAGCCCTGTGCTTACAGGCCGCGTCTCAGAGTTTAACTCTGAACTCGTGTCGATGGATTGCCTTAGTGGCTCCGTCTGGTTATTACCCACACCGACCTGTCGTTTGTTTATTCCTTCGACTCCTATATAAGCATGCCGATCTCGTTAACACGAATCGCCATGAGGGGGAGAAGGGGATACGTATAAACAAACAGGTCGGACCACCCACCAACTTCTGTCGCGCGTACCACTATGAAGTCGGGCTCTCTTGCACTCAAACGTCAATTCAGAAGGAGCCTTGGCACATTTTATAACACATCCCACGCTCACCATCAATATTCCGCCGCGTGCCGAACTCCACTGGAACCTGCCATGTCACATTCGAAAGGAGCTTTGGCACATGTTAAAAGACACCCCACGCATATCTTCTTCTGGAGCCAGACAAGCTTCCTCGAGGCCGAACCAGACAATTCCTTCGGCGAAGACGAATCTGGCGCCGAGAAGAAGACTGGAGAAGACTTGACGACTTCAAAAATACGGAAAAAGACACGGACAAGATGCAAACAGAATTTTAAAGATCTGCGACATCATCAAGAAACGAATATCGGGGCGTGGATCACAGCATACATCCGATCTACAATGTATAGCGTCAAGACAAGAGAGTTCTAGCTGAAAGTGCATTCAAATCCTCCACAAGAAGAGGAGACAGCCTTTGCTGGGGGAGCAAGGGGAGATTGTTAGGAATCGAGAGATTCTCCATGTGCCCAACAAAGATAACCCGCGCTGAATTGAAGATTGAACACTAAGGGGGAGATTGTTAGGAATATTTTATAGTGTTCAATGTCAATATGTTTATCTTAGTTGGTTTGTATTTAATTAACTTTGGGCTAGTTTGTAATATTCTAGTTCTTAGTTACTAGGGGTATAATATACCAACTCATGTGGTATATATACCCCCAAACCCTAATTCATTAGGGTGTGTGTTTTTGGTGTAGTATGTGTGAGTGTGTGTGTGTTGAATAGTAAGAAAGCATTTTCAAAGTACCCATCGTCTACACTAACCCACCCCACGCACAAGCTTTAAAACTTTCATTATTAGCGTGGTAAATCGTCCTAAATCAGTATTGTTGGATTGAATAGGGACCAATAAAGCCAATACATTCCGAATTCATAGAAGTGTAAAACATAAAAGTTTTGTATAATCAAGTTAGCTATTCAAAACCATTTGAGTCGGGGTAATTGATGCTCTGAAACGAAACTTATGATCGAAAATGTGATAACTATTATTTTTGGACTGCAAAATCTAAAAGCATTCGAAACGTTAGCCAAAAACACTCATTTTTCAAGCTGATAATCTTCGAATTAGAAAACGTGTAAAATATAAAAGTTTTTGATAATCAATTAGGTGTCTATTGAAGTTTGAATTGGGACAATTGATGGTCTCTACAGAAAGTTATGATAAAAAATGTCTTAACAGCCATTTCCGAAAAGCACATTCGAAAAGCATTCGAAAAGTTATCAAAAACTCATTTTTGTTGTCGATGGACTTCGAATGCGAGAAAACGTAAAGAATAAAAGTTTTTGATAGTTAACTTTGTTGTCAAAAATTCATTTTTTCGTGATGACATACTTAAATAGATATCACGTCGAATGTGTTGAAATTACATTATACGACTTATGATTCATATATATGTGCCATATGCGATTTGTGTTGAAATTGTTGTGATTCAAACATGTGTAATGTGATTATAATTATTAGAGTTTTATGATTTTATGTCTTCATTAATTTTGCAACTAAATTAATCGCATTGTACAACTCATTACCATCTTCGTTAGACATTGATACCACATATTAAACCTCTTCATTGAATATTGATACCTTGTTAAATTATGTCTCCGAAAAACACAATTTTGAAGTCGATAAAGTTTGAATTAGAAAAAGTGTAAAACATAAAAGTTTTGTATAATCAAGTTAGGTGTCCAACAAAGTTTGAATCAGGGTAATTGGTTTTCTGAATCAAAAGTTATGGTCGAAAACGTCTTAATTGCCATAATTCGACTTTAATTCGAATTTAATTCGAATTATTCGAATTTAATTCGAATTATTATATATTCGAATGATTCGATAAGGTACGAATATATTCAAATTAATTTTATTCTAATTATTTATGCTAATTACTTATCTGTCTGAAAAACACATTTTGAAGTCGATAAAATTCGATCTAGAAAAAGTGTAAAACATAAAAGCTTTGGATAATCAAGGTTTATGTCCAACAAAGCTTGAATCAGGGTAATTGGTTCTCTGAATCGAAAGTTATGGTCGCAAATATCTTAAACAGATTACTCAAAAATAATTCGAAAGACGAAATCGTCGACTGAAAAACCAAATTATCGACTGTATCTCTGAGAGTGAGACGGCACGATGAAAAATGTATTAATGAGTGGATTTTCGCTGGTTTTTTTTTCTTTTGGAACCATTTGCAGAAGAAAAAAACGACAGAAGAACGACGACAGAGAAGATGAACAGTAATTTTTTTCTTTTTAATGAAAATAGATAATTAAAATATTTATTAATTAAGTGAAGATTAACTAATTACTTATACAATCAACCTCACTCCTTTTATATAATTGAAAAAGTAAAAATCCCTTTTTTTAATTCTTTAAAAAACTAATCCCTTATGTTAAATTGTCCCCGGACGGGCAAGAACGACGACAATCAGTCACTTAGTTCCACCATTGATGTACAACAATCCCTTGATCTCTGACTTTACCGTACAACTCCAAACACTGCCAATACGCGGGTTAATTTAACATAAGGGATTAGTTTTTAAAAGAACTAAAGAAAGGGGATGTTGACTTGTTCAAATAAAAAAAAGGGAGTGAAGTTGATTATATTAGTAATTACTTAATCTTCACTTAATTAATAAATATTTTAAATATCTATTTTCATAAAAAAACAAAAAACTTACTGTTTATCTTCTCCAGCGTCGTTTCTTCACTTCTGCAAATGGTTCCAAAAAAAATCCCAACGAAAATCCAACACCCATTAATATATTTTTCATAGTGCGCTGCATTCGTATTCTCAATCCCAGAGAGATACAGTGATAATTTCTTTTTCACTCGACGATTTGGAATTATTTTATTTGAATAATCTATTTAAGATATTTTCGACCATAACTTTCGATTCAGAGAACCAATTACCCTGATTCAAGCTTTATTGGACAGAAAACTTGATTATCCAAAACTTTTATGTTTTACACTTTTTCTAATTCGAATTTTATCGACTTCAAAATGTGTTTTTTTCAGATAGATAAGTACTTAGGATAAATTAATTCGACCTTATTTTATGTATTCGAATATGTAATAATAGAATAATATCGACTAATTCAAATTAACGAATAATTCGAATCATATTCGATTAATTCGGATTAAATTCGAATAAGCTGTTAGTAAATGATGGTTAAGACATTTTCGACCATAACTTTTGATTCAGAGAACCAATTATCATGATTCAAACTTTGTTGGACATCTAATTTGATTATACAAAACTTTTATGTTTTACACTTTTTCTAATTCAAACTTTATCGACTTCAAAAATGTGTTTTTCGGAGACATAAGTTAACAAGGTATCAATGTTCAATGAAGAGGTTTAATATTTGGTATCAATGTCTAATAAAGATGGTAATGAGCTACAATGCGATATTAATTTAGTTGCAAAATTAATGAAGACATAAAATCATAAAACTCTATTAATTATAATCACACTACACATGTTTGAATCACAATAATTTAAACACAATCCACATATTTGGCACATACATGAATCATAAGTCGTACAACGTAATTTCAACACATTCGACGTGATATCCGTTACGTATGTCATCACGAAAAAATGAATTTTTGACAACAAACTTAACTATCAAAAACTTTTATTCTTTACGTTTTCTCGCATTCGAAGTCTACCGACAACAAAAATGAGTTTTTGATAACTTCCAAATGCTTTTCTAACGTGCTTTCCAGAAATGGCAGTTAAGACATTTTTTTTATCATAACTTCCTATTCAGACCATCAATTGTCCTGATTCAAACTTCAGTGGACACCTAACTTGATTATAAAAACTTTTATGTTTTACACTTTTTCTAATTCGAAGTTTATCAGCTCGGAAAATGAGTGTTTTTGGCAAACATTTCGAATGCCTTAAGAATTTGCTGTCCATAAATAATACTTATCACAATTTCAATCATAAGTTTCGTTAGAGCATCAATTACCCCGACTCAAAGGTTTTGGATAGCTAACTTGATTATACAAAACTTTTATGTTTTACACTTCTATGAATTCGGCGTGTACTGGCTTGGAAAATGAGTGTTCCGTAAGTTGTCGAATTTGTTTTTAGAAATGGCAGTTAAAACATTTCGATCAAAACTTTTGATCCAAGATACCAATTACCCTGATTCGAGTTTTGTTGGACAGCTAACTTAGTTATTTAAAATTTTTATGTTTTATACCTTTTCAAATACAAAGTCCATCGACGTCAAAAATGGATTTGTTTGATACGTAATTTGAATAAGAAATTTCAAAAATTCCAATAAAAATAATTCGAATTTTTATTTGAATAATACGAATAAATTCGAAAAAATTCCAAAAGAAAATTGACATATTCCTGTAAAAATAATGCGGATTTTATTCGAATTATTCTAATAAAAGTCGAATTTTTTCAAATTATTCTAATAATATTCGAATTATTCTAATTTTTGCATTAGTTTTTCGAATTTTATTTGAATAATCCGAATAAAATTCGAAAAAATTCAAAACTAATCTGCAAATATTCTAATAAAAATAACTCGAATTTTATTCGAAACATTCTAATAAAATTAGAATTTTATTCGAATTATTCTAATAATATTCGAACTATTCGATAAAATTCTAATATTCGTATTAATTTTTCGAATGTCATTTGAATAATTCGAATAAAATTCGCAAAAATTCAAAACTTATTTCAACATATTCCAATAAAAATAATTCGAATTTTATTCGAATTATTCTAATAAAATTCGAATTTTATTAGAATTATTCTAATTCCATTATTTGAAAAAATTCTAATATTCGTATTAATTTTTCGAATTTTATTCGTAGAAAAAATTCAAAACAAATTTGAACATATTCCAATAAAAATAATTCGAATTTTATTAGAATTATTCTAGTAAAATCGAATTATTCAAAATCGTATTGATTTTTCAAATTTTATTCGAGTAATATTCAGAAAATTCAAAAAAATTTGAATAAAATTGGAATATTCAAAAACAAAATTATTAAAATTCGAATAATGTTCAGATAAGAAGTTCGAATAAAAATTCAAATAAAAAAATTGAAGAATGGATAGTATTGGATACGTAATTTGAATAAGTAATTTATAAGAAATCCAATAGTTATTTGAATAAAATAATTCGAATGAATTTATTCGAATAGAAAATTCGAATAATGTTCTTATATATCAATCGAGTAACAGAGTTCGAATAAAATAATGTTCAAATAAAAGTCGAATAAACAATCATATAAATAATTACGTTTAGCTATATTTAATCATTTTGGACTAAGGATATTTTTGTCATTTTCAACTCAATCCATTTAGTTAATAGCGTGGGACGTGAGTCCCTTTTGTCAAAATTCCATCGCTCTTGGTACATTCTCCGCGGGTGTCTTTGACTTTATTTCTAGAAACATGTGCTGTAAAGGAATCGTCTGGATGGATTTTTGGTCATGGAAACCAGGGCCACGCCTCTTCATTCGAGGTCCCGGCTAGTCCGGTGCTATTGCCGGCTCCCTAACCTAATCCCGTGGCGTCGGATAAGCCACGCTTTCTCTATAGATAGAGCCTCAGCCGTCGAACTGTTTTCAGATTAGGGTTTTTTGCTGGCAACTGTTTCGTTTCAGATTAGTCAGTCATCATGCCTCGCCGAAGCTCTGGTGGTATGAATTTCATTTCTATAGCTATTTTTGGTTTTTAAGTCAATGCTATGCCCTTTGATTGTCTGTTTCTTTTCCGCTTTGTGTTCACTAATTGGATTTTAAAGATCCATTCTTCTTTGCATCTGTTGCTCATTTTAGACGTTGGATGTAGATCGATGCTTATACGTCCCTGATATGCGTTTATTTAGATGTTCATAGAAAACTTACCTTGGTGTTTTGTTCTACTTAAGAGTTTTTTATGGGTAATTTTCATCTATCTTGAGAAAATGAGTACTCTCCTTGTAAATTATTTATTTGGGGATTTCATTGAGATGTAATCGATTATCTTGAATCTTTATTGAAAAGATTGTCTGATTGCTCGTTCCATAACATACAGGAAGATCTGCTCGTCCTGCTCCCCGTCCTGCACCTGCACGTAACCCCCCACCTCAGCCAGGTGTGTTCTTATTTCAAGAATCTTATAGATGTAAATATGGCTATACTCTGGACAAATAATGTCTTTGGCTGCACCTCACCTAGTAGAGGATATTCTTTCCTAGTTTTCATGGATTTGTTTGTTGATTGGCGAGATTATGACTCTACTCACTCAATGTTGTTGTTATAATTTGTATCTGAAGCCAAATCGTTTCCTCTTCACATGTGCAGCAAGTCATGCTCCTCCGCCAGCCCCCACTCAGGGCAGCTCTGGTGGCTCAATTATGGGGGGCATAGGGTCAACCATTGCCCAGGGTACGTTTGTACAACCCCATAAATTATTTATAACAAATAAAAATTACGAAATTTCTAGCGCCATCTATTATCAATACTAAATCCTTGTGTTTTTCTTGATAGGTTTGGCCTTTGGCACTGGTAGTGCTGTGGCTCACAGGGCTGTTGATGCTGTGATGGGTCCACGAGTGGTCCAACACGAGACCATCGAGTCTCAGGCTACCAATGCATCAGCTCCTGCTGGGGGTATTAGCATGGGCAATTCTGATGCCTGTGCTGTTCACTCCAAGGCATTCCAAGATGTAAGCGATAGCTTCTTAAGCCTCTCTTTATACTGTTGAATACCTCGTAGAGCTCTTACCTTAGTGGCTTGGGCAGATAATAGATAATTTTTCTTTTGTACCAGCCAAGTATGCTTGCTATGCTACCTTTGTAGAAGTTGCGTGATGTGTTTTCATTTTGGGTATGCTGCTTTTTAATTTGGGATGTTTATGTTTGTTGCAGTGCATTAGCAGCTATGGGAGTGACATTGGCAAGTGCCAGTTCTACATGGACATGCTGGCTGAATGCAAGAGAAACTGCTCAAGCTCTATGAGTATTTAGAGGGAGATGATGTGATGATTATCCTCGAAATGATTCAATGACAACTTTAAGCTTCTTTTGAAAAACTTAAAAACCAATTCATATTGGAAATGTTGTCCGAGTTATATCTGTTGTTGTTCGACTGTTCGTCAAGTGTCTGTTCAACATTGGTATTGACCCTCCCTTTTAGTAATTTCACTATTTGCGTATAATTCTGTTGTTTTTATGTAAGGCTGAAATTAAGGTTCAACGAAGCGTAGTCATGCTAAGCTGTCGAACTGCTGAGTTTCAGAAATTTGTGTCTTCAAATATCACAACATTCATTAACTACTACAACCAACATTTCTATATCAAGAAAGCCAAACGAAGTATCTCTTATCTCGAGCGTGTTTCTGCATCTTGTTATTTTCGGATGAACGAAACACCCTTCTGAATGCTTTCGGATAGTTCTTTCTTCGCCTTCTCCAATCCAACCCTGTTTATTCGAGTTCAATTTTATTCACAAGGAATTGTATCACGAAGTTGCTTTACTACATAGTAGGCAAGGCCAGAAAACACAATGGTACTTAGTTTACCTCTCGTACTCATTTAGAGGGCCAAGTCGGTAGACGTCCTCAGCACCTCGGCGCCCAAGTCGTACCTTAACGGCGAAGAACGGAAGCTCCGTAACCTGGGAATCCACGAAAGCACATTCTACGATTCCAGCATCTCCTCTCCGGCCTCTCAGTCACGCATCTGCAAACTTCGCTGCTGCATATGCCTGAAAAGAAAAAACCACATGTCATATCATTTAGAGGCGATCGGATTTGTAATCCAAAACTTGGATCGATTTGCTTTACTGACCATTGATAGGGTTGCTGAGCCAGCACCAGCTTTTGCCTGCAAAGAAAATTAGTATATGTAAACGTTAACTACTGCTGCATTGGTTTGTTTGTTTAACTAACATGGTTGAAGCTATGTATGTAAGTACCTGGACAACTTCGGTTCCACCGTCTTGAATTCGCTTGGTCAGGTAATCGACCTCCTCAGCTGTGAACGAGCTAGCAGGTTTCACCTTTAACACGAAAACCCAAAAAAAAAAAAAAAAAGTAAAATTCATGTTTCAACTTAATCTTTTCCAAGATGTTATTACAGCACATGAATGGGAGATGACAGAAAGCTTATCGACCTGTGAAAGCAGTGGCAAAATCGTTACGCCGGCATGACCACCAACGACAGAAACATTCACTTCCCTTGGATCAAGCCCCAAAACTTCAGCCTATATATAAGCATATCAGGACAGCAAACCTCGACAAATATTTCAAGCATAATCCTATAGAAAGAGTGGTATGGTAATAGCATGCACACCACGAAGGTGTTGGCTCTGACAACGTCGAGAGTAGTAACTCCCAAGAGATTCTTTGGATCATAAGTCCCTGCTTTTTCGAAAACTTCAGCAGCGATAGGAACAGTTGAATTCACAGGACTACTAATCAGATTAACAATGGCGTTGCTTTCGCAATCCCTTCGCAGAGAGTCCTGACAATCCCAGCATTGATGTTGAACAGATCATCCCTCGTCATCCCAGGTTTCCTCGGGACACCAGCGGGTATTATAACGAGGTCCATCCCTGTAAGAGCATTCTCAAGCTGTGGCTGTCCAAGGAAGCCCCTTACCTAAATTCAACGAAGAGAAGGAAAATCGGTCTTTTGAAGATGAAGGGAGAAAATAAATGAATAAGAAGCGAAATAGATAACTTACAACTGCGCCAGTGTCCATGTGAGTGACTAACATCAGCTGTTGTGACGCCGGCCGTGTTGACGACATCGTAAAGATGCAAAACAGAGACCAAAGGATTCATCTTCATGAGGAGAGAGAGGGGTTGTCCGAGATCGCGACTTTGAACCTGGTGAGCCGCCTTTGGCTCTGCATTTATTTTGTCTCAAGCTGGGATTTTCGGATATCTTCATTTGGAACACCAGAGAAATTATAACATGTTAGGTGCGCCATCACATAGCAGCAAAAATGAATCCATGAAAGCTTCGTAAAATAAGCCACACTTGTAATTGACAAACACCTGACCTGGGGACTTGAGGGTTGAGGTGAGCTGAAATTCGAGCAATCCTTTGGTTGTATTCCATCTCCTTTCTTGATCCAAAAGGTTGGGTCTGCCAACAGTGAGTTATGGGTATGGGATGAGGCTGGGGGAGCTGAGTCGTCACTGTTTGCAAATAAAGATCGATCAAAGGAATGAATTGTGCCACCCATGTAATTCTACTGATACAGAAGGCTAAGACCGTCATTACGTTTACAACTTCTATAATCCCATAAAAATCCTCGGATAATAATGACGTGGCACATATAATTGTTTAAAGGGAAATGGCAATTTTCGTAAATAAATCTCATATCAGCTCACATTGAAAGTTCATATCCAACTTTTAAAGTCCATATCCAGCTCACAAGGAAATGGATGGTTGTTCCTCTTCATAGTTAGGTATCAGATTCTAAATCATACACACAACAGACTATAACTTCAACAAATCAGAATAAAATGGAAGCAGATCCCTCCTTAGCTGCTGCTGCCCCACAAAGAACTAAGCCTAGATGCTAACTTTGCACTTTTGTGGTCATCTCTCAACTGAATAAACCTGGTCATTTGATAAGCATCAGCTAAATGAACGATACGATAATACCATGTGCGTGTGAAGCATAGATAGAAACACTTGGATACTGTCTGCAAAACACGGGAGATTCTATGCTACTCTATGCCACTTAGAGTGTAAGATATTGAAAATGTAACCAACTGAATATGAATCTCGAACCTGAGGAAACCAATCCGACGTCCACACACCTACTATCTCTATTGAATCTATTTACAACAGATTATAAAAAAGAAGGGGTTAAGAACATCTGTACCTTTGGGCATCTTTTCAGATACTTGGAGTTCCCTCAAAAAGTGTCGACAGACTTTCAGGAGAAACAATAAAGACATTGGCCAAGCTGTAAGAAAGTAGTTAAGCCATCAGTTAACCAAAGGAGGCAACACAGAACTTGAAGAGTGTATGCTCCATTTTACTATTAGACAAAGTGCAATCTATTAATTCTGCAGAGCATAAATTACACTTACATTCCCAGCAGCTCAAATTTCTCATCCACAGTAGGGGCATTAAAGCTTCGGATAAATTCCCCATATTCCGTTATGTCTCGCTTAAGGCGCAATCCACCACCGCATATATTGTAGCAGGAAAAAATTGCCTTCAGAATAGCCATGGCAAGTGTAACTTGGAGGAACTAATGAACGTGTGTGATCAATTACTGTGTAAACGAGCTCTTTAAACTCTTGAGACAGAAGATGCAGCTTCTTAATGAGAAAGATGAAGGAATTGGGATAATACTTTATGGCTCGTGCTTTTAGGGGTTCATAACAAAATGTGACAATTGAGAAATATATCTTTGAGGTAAGGTAAGCATGGATCAAGAATTACCTAGGATTGAACGTGAATTTCTGCCAATGATTCAGCAGACCCTTATGCAGGCGATTTCCCTGTATTGATCAAGCTATTAATGTTTCGAATTTTGATTCCCATTTTCATAAAAGCCATTAATATGTGGTTATTGGAGAAATCATAACTAAAGACCGCTCCTAAAATAGCTATTTCTACTTCAAAATGAGCAAATAACCACTGATAAAGAGTTCGACGATCGTAATATAAGTAACAACCGATGGGAAATAACTTCGGGGAAAGGAGAAGGATAAATAGAAAATATTATTACAGCTGAAGCAGCCGCAGCAGCAACTCTTCGACTGACACTTGTCCCAATAACAAATCTTTCTCTCAATGCTGAAAAGGCTATCTCGTGCTCGCTCTAGACCTTCTGTAAAAGACCAACCTGAAAAATGTAGAGAGATTAAAAGTCTAGGCATATAAATATCTTTCACATATACTCATGAGATGAAAATACTTGGTGTGCGGAAACAGACTACTTAACTCACCTGGTCTAAAAGACAGGTAAAAACAGCCCGCACACAGGCGCCAACAGTAGTGGGCTGCAACATGGGGTGAAAAAAATCAACAAATGTAGAAATGACAGAACAACCAATGAGATTTAATGTCATTCATTACTGGTTCATGAGAGCACATATACCTGTGATGAAAACAAGGTACATCTAGACACCGCTTCCTCGTTCCAACGCACAAACTCGGTCACCACAGTTACTGATATCTGTTGCGGGGAAGATGTTATGGAAGCTCCCTTTGAACGCCCTATGGTCCCAGTCGACTCAGAGGACTGCTGATTTTCCATCCGCAGTTCCTCCATCTGTCTCATTTGCAAAATGTCTAGTTAGAAATTTGATACTGAACATATATATCTTACATATTAAAATTTGATTGAAGATTCAGATGGAACTTTGGAGCATATACCTTTGCCTTGAAAAGTTGCCTTAGAGAAGCCTGTTCGCATTCGATATAAATATCTTTATGGGGAAGAAATAGGGACTCGGTCAAGCCTGAACAGCAGACGGACATTATGTGATGCAAAGGTCCATGAAACTTGACATAGTTTCTCTACTCTTAAGTCTTAAAGAGTCAATTAGGATCACTACCATTCAAAAAGGAAATGTTGACTGCTTACCGTCCAAAAGAAACAAAACATAGCATTGTGGAAAATAAAATGTAATTTTTAAATGACTACGACACTTGAAAGATACAAAAAGATCAATCTGTACCTTCACTATCTAAGTCGCCACATCCCACACTGCGTAACTTTATCAAGTTCCTGAGTTTTCTCATATGCCACTGCAAGCAATCTCAGATACTGAAAGTATAATTGGCTGTAAGTTAGCACCATTGAAAACTACCAAAGTTTACGAAGATGCTGTAAAACCATGGGAAAACTTACTAATATAAGTCCACCTTCTTCTATGGGAGGTGGATTAAGTAGTGATGGTTTCACCAACAATCTCTCAAGAAGTTTAGGAATTCGATCTTCCAAAACACGCTGCAGATTAGTAACACGGACCAGAAATCGTAAGCGGAAGGCACAAAACATTACACGTCAAAAATCCAAATCTTACTGAACGTGGCAATGTTAAAGCAGTCAAAAGAACTAGTACCCTGGGAGTTCAGATATATGGACAGTGCTAAAAGTTATCTAAGAAAATGAACATAATCATAGGTTCAGAAACTACATCTGACAAAAAACATAATACTTCAAACTCCAGATAATTATCACTTTATTTCATATTAGATTTAGACCTTGCTGCATCAGATTTCACAAGGAGGAAATACAGTGCAGACATCAGATTCACAATTTTTAATAACAAAACAAAATCGGTGAAACCATATATGCAAGAATAAATTAACCGCATGGTTAATACCTGAACCAATATTGACATGACATCAAGCGGAAAAGGAAATACTGCTGTTATTGTTGCAGCTTCTTTCCGCACAGTGTCTGCATGTCACTTATTCCAGATCAGTGAAAGTTATAGGAAAGCTGCATTTATCATCAGATAGTAATAAACCAAACCTGTAATCTCTTTGTACAATGAAGACGGGCTATATTGCTTGGGCTGGGCTGAGAACCGGAGTCACCAAGGACCAATTCTGCGCCATGATTCATGACTTCTAAGTCAAACATTGGTCGTAATCCCACGTACTGTTGCATAGCACTGGTTCCCCTATTGAACTGCATTTTAGAACTTATAAATGAGATCAATTTGAGGTCTAAAGTTTAACAAGGGATCCTAATTATTTTTTCTTCATTACATCATATTAGTGTATATTATGGATCAGACTAATGGGAAGGCTATGCAGTCACAAATATACACAATTAATTGCAATTAAAACAATTGGCATGGGCAGTCTATTAACTCAACCCGGGAAACAAATAATACGAATTTCTAAGTAACTCGTAATACTCTAATAGATCGTATTAAGATATTCTTCACATTTTAAGATAATAGTTTTATGCGGATTACCTGTGATAAAATTTTTGCAACACTCAGCCATGGTCGACAGTTCTCGTCTCTGTGATGCAGCATCAAACCTGGCCAGCAATCTATTTTCCAATTCTGAAATTCATGAAATAACAAAACTTTTATGATTGATTTTAGGAATCGTCACGCTGAAGAAAGGATAAATATATGGCTGAGAAAAGGAAGGTAATGTATGTAAAAGCAATGCATTCAAACCATTGCAATATTCTTGTAGATTAGCTACAGCGACCTCCAATCCTCTGCTTGCAGTTGCATTCCCCACAACAGAAGAGACAGCAATCCCTTGCCTTCCAATATCTTCTTCCGCAAAAGATCCTGTAGCCATGCTTGTCAGGGAACATTCTAAGACTTAATGGATATAATGAAAGACGTAATGTTTCTCCTAGGCCAGGCAGAGGATTCTAGGGACCATTTACTACAAATAACATCACCCTAGCAACAACCAGTCTTAACTCTTAGGCAAGAGAACAAGAGTATTTAAAGTTCTACTAAATAATGATCTCCATAAAACATGGTCCAAAGAAAATCCACAACCAAAACATGGTTGATCTAATACATAGAAATAAAATATCTTTATCAGCAAGAATATCAGTGGTGCGTAAGTGTGAGGTGATGGTGAGTAAACATAAATGGAAACTAATGTTAAATTCCTGAAGAGAAATCTTACTCAGTTTTTGGGCTATGGAAGCAGCCTCTGCCACCCGACTATCATCAGAAAAAAGTGGTGAAAGTTCCATCAGGTCGCCCGGACTACTATGAACTCCATCAGGTACTGAATGACAATATTCAGCAAAAGGTATTTTAGTAGCCCAATATATATCTTTCATCTCCCACTAATAATTAAGGTGCATTTATTACATATGATTTATAAAACGTAAACCTTAATGAGGTCTATAGTCGACTTGCAGTTTCTCTCTGGGCATCTGCACTCTGAAAGAAATATGACATTAAGAATCAATCATAACTTGGACTAATCAAATCAACAATTTGCACAGTGGAAAAAACAAGCAGTTATGGACATACAAAGTAATGTAAATTGAAATTTATATATCACAGATGATAGGAATATCCGATCTGTGAACGCAGAACCTCAGATTTCACTATTTTATAAAACCTAAGAAATTGCACGAAATTGAGAAAATAACAAGGGACTAAAATTTCTCCCTCTCAATTTAATGTTCCAAAGGAAAATTGGAATAGTGCAATAATCCAAGCTAGCGTTTCATTGAGATTTTAAAGTGAAACTTGATACTCTCTTTCTCTACCCATGTTTTACCTGAAGATGGTCACCAATCTTTGCAGCAGTTTGGCCGACACTGGAAATGCGAGAATCCAGCCTTGCAAAGCTGTCAAACAAGCCATCAACACCTTTCTCCAACTACATAGTACATGCAAAGGGGAAAAAAAAAGACATTAGCAGGATATACTCATCGGTGAGCATGTTAAAGAATGATGCTATAGAGACAATATGATCTAAACCTCAGAAAGAGTCTTTCGGTGCTTAGAGTCTTGGGTAGCAACTTCTTTTTTGAGATTGTTGAGCTTCCCATCAATCTGACAAAAGTAACATCATTAGAAAAATCATGATGCTTCTGATATAAAGATGCAAAAATCCACGTAAGATATTTGAAGCATTACCTGATTTCTAAGATTAATCAACTGTTTACATGAATTTTTGAATGAACCCAAAAGAGAATCTACTTCAGGAAACAGCGGATTTTGCATCCCTTGTCTCGACTTTCCACCATCGGACGCAGTTCGCAAATGACCATTTGAAACAGCTTCGTTAATGCCGTGTCTGCCAGAACTATCTGTTTCTTCTTCCAAATAAGAAGGCAGCAACTCGTTGACTAGGCTTCCAAACAATGCATCAAATGAAAAGTCGCCCTGCATAATACGGGTAGCAGACTCATAGATAAAATTCAACAGAAGATCAATTGGCATTATAGGCATCACCTTAAAGTCATCGATATCTAGAACAAGAGGCTTGGCACCAGCCGAAGGGGAGTTGGATAATCTACTAGCCCGGCCTTTAGTCTCTTTCATCTAGGTAACACGAAAATGCATTAACTCAATACAGACTTAACACTGCGAGCGAAATTGCTAAATGCCGAAGATAATTGGAGTTGGATGGCAAGAAAACTTATACAGCAAGATTGAAGGACACTCCATAATTGAGGGGGGAAAACGAAGTACTAGGATTCAAGAATTTAGAAAATAATTGAGCTGGCTTCAAAAGGTGGAAATAATATCAACTACTGATGCATACACATAGCAGAGTTGTTGATCACGGAGAAGGGGAAGTTAAATCAAGCAAAGTAATTAAGTTTTACATCAATCTGAACAAAACCTAGCGTCGCCGCAAGCAATCCAAAGCCAAATCTAAACCCATTAAAGATAACAAATCAAGAAAACTGAAAATGAAAGAGAGAGCTCACTTCGAAATCGACGACGACAGAATATCGAAAAGGATCAAAAGAAATGGGACGCAGAGATTATAAAACTCTTGAAGTAGCCGTTGTACCTTTACGAGAAACAATATCACCGCGGTAAAATGTTATCCGAAATGGTGACAAAGAAGAAATGGCAAAGCTGTAAAACAGATGGATAGTTTGGTTGGATTAATCTTGGATGATGGAGATCGATGATACAGAAGTATTCTTCATGATTGGGCCTTTATCCATTATAACATCATGGAGTGGACAAAATTCAGCCTTAGCCCGTTTATGAAGGTCTATATCATCATTTGCTACTATAGTAGTGTGGTCATTTGGGCTTCGTACAGTAATCAACAGTTGTATAACAGAAAAATGGATTTGCAGTCGAGCCAATTCATTCATTCATTCATTCGTAGTCTTGTCTTTTGGTCATTTCTGAAACAAAGGATGTGGTAAAATCCCCAGAGAGCCACAAACAACGGATACAAAAACACTCAGAAAATTAATCGATTTTCCAATATTCAGAAAACAAAAATCCGCTCGTCGCATAAATCTCTTTGCTGATCCTCTCTCATCCCATACTCACTGTTGTGTCAGCATACAGACCCACTATCGCACAACTCTTTTTGATCAAGAAAGGAGATGGAATTCAACCAAAGGATTGCTCGAATCTCAGCTCACCTCAACCCTCAGAGTCCCCAGGTCAGGTGTTTGTCAGTTACAAGTGTGGCTTATTTTACAAAGCTTTCATGGATTCGAAGCTTCCTGCTTAAAAAAATGGCACTTGACACGTTTGAATTTCTCTCGTGTTCCGAAAAAAAGGTCTCCGAAAGTCCCATCTTGAGACGAAACGAATGCAGAGCCAAAGGTGGCTCGCCGGGTTCAAAGTCGCGATCTTGGGCGCAGCAGGTGGAATTGGACAACCCCTCTCTCTCCTCCTGAAGATGAATCCTTTGGTCTCGGTTTTGCATCTTTACGACGTTGTCAACACGCCCGGCGTTACAGCTGATGTCAGTCACATGGACACTGGCGCAGTTGTAAGTAATCAATTTCGATTGTCATTCATGTATCTCTCCCTCCCTTTTCAAAAGACGGATTTTTTCTGTTTCTGGATTTAGGTGAGGGGTTTTCTTGACAGCCACAGCTTGAGAATGCTCTTACAGGGATGGACCTCGTTATAATACCCGCTGGGTGTCCCGAGGAAACCTGGGATGACGAGGGATGATCTGTTCAACATCAATGCTGGGATTGTAAGGACTCTCTGCGAAGGGATTGCGAAAGCAACGCCATCGTTAATCTGATTAGTAGTCCTGTGAATTCAACTGTTCCTATCGCTGCTGAAGTTTTCGAAAAAGCAGGGACTTATGATCCAAAGAAGCTCTTGGGAGTTACTACTCTCGACGTTGTCAGAGCCAACACCTTCGTGGTGTGCATGCTATTACCATACCACTCTTTCTATAGGATTATGCTTGAAATATTTGTCGAGGTTTGCTGTCCTGATATGCTTATATATAGGCTGAAGTTTTGGGGCTTGATCCAAGGAAGTGAATGTTTCTGTCGTTGGTGGTCATGCCGGCGTAACGATTTTGCCACTGCTTTCACAGGTCGATAAGCTTTCTGTCATCTCCCATTCATGTGCTGTAATAACATCTTGGAAAAGATTAAGTTGAAACATGAATTTTACTTTTTTTTTTTTTTTTTGGGTTTTCGTGTTAAAGGTGAAACCTGCTAGCTCGTTCACAGCTGAGGAGGTCGATTACCTGACCAAGCGAATTCAAGACGGTGGAACCGAAGTTGTCCAGGTACTTACATACATAGCTTCAACCATGTTAGTTAAACAAACAAACCAATGCAGCAGTAGTTAACGTTTACATATACTAATTTTCTTTGCAGGCAAAAGCTGGTGCTGGCTCAGCAACCCTATCAATGGTCAGTAAAGCAAATCGATCCAAGTTTTGGATTACAAATCCGATCGCCTCTAAATGATATGACATGTGGTTTTTCTTTTCAGGCATATGCAGCAGCGAAGTTTGCAGATGCGTGACTGAGAGGCCGGAGAGGAGATGCTGGAGTCGTAGAATGTGCTTTCGTGGATTCCCAGGTTACGGAGCTTCCGTTCTTCGCCGTTAAGGTACGACTTGGGCGCCGAGGTGCTGAGGACGTCTACCAACTTGGCCCTCTAAATGAGTACGAGAGGTAAACTAAGTACCATTGTGTTTTGTGGCCTTGCCTACTATGTAGTAAAGCAACTTCGTGATACAATTCCTTGTGAATAAAATTGAACTCGAATAAACAGGGTTGGATTGGAGAAGGCGAAGAAAGAACTATCCGAAAGCATTCAGAAGGGTGTTCGTTCATCGAAAATAACAAGATGCAGAAACACGCTCGAGATAAGAGATACTTCGTTTGGCTTTCTTGATATAGAAATGTTGGTTGTAGTAGTTAATGAATGTTGTGATATTTGAAGACACAAATTTCTGAAACTCAGCAGTTCGACAGCTTAGCATGACTACGCTTCGTTGAACCTTAATTTCAGCCTTACATAAAAACAACAGAATTATACGCAAATAGTGAAATTACTAAAAGGGAGGGTCAATACCAATGTTGAACAGACACTTGACGAACAGTCGAACAATAACAGATATAACTCGGACAACATTTCCCAATATGAATTGGTTTTTAAGTTTTTCAAAAGAAGCTTAAAGTTGTCATTGAATCATTTCGAGGATAATCATCACATCATCTCCCTCTAAATACTCATAGAGCTTGAGCAGTTTCTCTTGCATTCAGCCAGCATGTCCATGTAGAACTGGCACTTGCCAATGTCACTCCCATAGCTGCTAATGCACTGCAACAAACATAAACATCCCAAATTAAAAAGCAGCATACCCAAAATGAAAACACATCACGCAACTTCTACAAAGGTAGCATAGCAAGCATACTTGGCTGGTACAAAAGAAAAATTATCTATTATCTGCCCAAGCCACTAAGGTAAGAGCTCTACGAGGTATTCAACAGTATAAAGAGAGGCTTAAGAAGCTATCGCTTACATCTTGGAATGCCTTGGAGTGAACAGCACAGGCATCAGAATTGCCCATGCTAATACCCCCAGCAGGAGCTGATGCATTGGTAGCCTGAGACTCGATGGTCTCGTGTTGGACCACTCGTGGACCCATCACAGCATCAACAGCCCTGTGAGCCACAGCACTACCAGTGCCAAAGGCCAAACCTATCAAGAAAAACACAAGGATTTAGTATTGATAATAGATGGCGCTAGAAATTTCGTAATTTTTATTTGTTATAAATAATTTATGGGTTGTACAAACGTACCCTGGGCAATGGTTGACCCTATGCCCCCATAATTGAGCCACCAGAGCGCCCTGAGTGGGGGCTGGCGGAGGAGCATGACTTGCTGCACATGTGAAGAGGAAACGATTTGGCTTCAGATACAAATTATACAAACAACATTGAGTGAGTAGAGTCATAATCTCGCCAATCAACAAACAAATCCATGAAAACTAGGAAAGAATATCCTCTACTAGGTGAGGTGCAGCAAAGACATTATTTGTCCAGAGTATAGCCATATTTACATCTATAAGATTCTTGAAATAAGAACACACCTGGCTGAGGTGGGGGGTTACGTGCAGGTGCAGGACGGGGAGCAGGACGAGCAGATCTTCCTGTATGTTATGGAACGAGCAATCAGACAATCTTTTCAATAAAGATTCAAGATAATCGATACATCTCAATGAAATCCCCAAATAAATAATTTACAAGGAGAGTACTCATTTTCTCAAGATAGATGAAAATTACCCATAAAAAAACTCTTAAGTAGAACAAAACACCAAGGTAAGTTTTCTATGAACATCTAAATAAACGCATATCAGGGACGTATAAGCATCGATCTACATCCAACGTCTAAAATGAGCAACAGATGCAAAGAAGAATGGATCTTTAAAATCCAATTAGTGAACACAAAGCGGAAAAGAAACAGACAATCAAAGGGGCATAGCATTGACTTAAAAACCAAAAATAGCTATAGAAATGAAATTCATACCACCAGAGCTTCGGCGAGGCATGATGACTGACTAATCTGAAACGAAACAGTTGCCAGCAAAAAACCCTAATCTGAAAACAGTTCGACGGCTGAGGCTCTATCTATAGAGAAAGCGTGGCTTATCCGACGCCACGGGATTAGGTTAGGGAGCCGGCAATAGCACCGGACTAGCCGGGACCTCGAATGAAGAGGCGTGGCCCTGGTTTCCATGACCAAAAATCCATCCAGACGATTCCTTTACAGCACATGTTTCTAGAAATAAAGTCAAAGACACCCGCGGAGAATGTCCAAGAGCGATGGAGATGAGAGCAAAAGGGCGTATTGGCGGGCAATTTGACAAAAGGGACTCACGTCCCACGCTATTAACTAAAGGATTGATTGAAAATGACAAAAATATCCTTAGTCCAAAAATGATTAAATATAATTGTTTATTTGACTTTTATTTGAACATTATTCTATTCGAACTCTGTTACTCGATTGATATATAAGAACATTATTCGAATTTTCTATTCGAATAAATTCATTCGAATTATTTTATTCAAATAACTATTGGATTTCTTATTAAATTACTTATTCAAATTACGTATCCAATACTATCCATTCTTCAATTTTTTATTTGAATTTTTATTCGAACTTCTTATCTGAACATTATTCGAATTTTAATAATTTTATTTTTGAATATTCCAATTTATTCAAATTTTTTGAATTTTCTGAATATTACTCGAATAAAATTGAAAAATCAATACGATTTTTGAATAATTCGATTTTACTAGAATATTCTAATAAAATTCGAATTATTTTTATTGGAATATGTTCAAATTTGTTTTGAATCTTTTCTACGAATAAAATTCGAAAAATTAATACGAATATTAGAATTTTCCAAATAATTGGAATATTATTAGAATAATTCGAATAAAATTCGAATTTTATTAGAATAATTCGAATAAAATTCGAATTATTTTTATTGGAATATGTGAAATAAGTTTTGAATTTTTTCGAATTTTATTCGAATTATTCAAATAACATCGAAAAATTAATACGAATATTAGAATTTTATCGAATAGTTCGAATATTATTAGAATATTTGCAGATTAGTTTTGAATTTTTTCGAATTTTATTCGGATTATTCAAATAAAATTCGAAAAACTAATGCAAAAATTAGAATAATTCGAATATTATTAGAATAATTTGAATAAAATTCGACTTTTATTAGAATAATTCGAATAAAATCCGAATTATTTTTACAGGAATATGTCAATTTTCTTTTGGAATTTTTTCGAATAATTCCAATAAAAATTCGAATTATTTTTATTGGAATTTTTGAAATTTCTTATTCAAATTACGTATCAAACAAATCCATTTTTGACGTCGATGGACTTTGAATTTGAAAAGGTATAAAACATAAAATTTTAAATAACTAAGTTAGCTGTCCAACAAACTCGAATCAGGGTAATTGGTATCTTGGATCAAAAGTTTTGATCGAAATGTTTTAACTGCCATTTCTAAAACAAATTCGACAACTTACGGAACACTCATTTTCCAAGCCAGTACACTCCGAATTCATAGAAGTGTAAAACATAAAAGTTTTGTATAATCAAGTTAGCTATCCAAAACCTTTGAGTCGGGGTAATTGATGCTCTAACGAAACTTATGATTGAAATTGTGATAAGTATTATTTATGGACAGCAAATTCTTAAGGCATTCGAAATGTTTGCCAAAAACACTCATTTTCCGAGCTGATAAACTTCGAATTAGAAAAAGTGTAAAACATAAAAGTTTTTATAATCAAGTTAGGTGTCCACTGAAGTTTGAATCAGGACAATTGATGGTCTGAATAGGAAGTTATGATAAAAAATGTCTTAACTGCCATTTCTGGAAAGCACGTTAGAAAAGCATTTGGAAGTTATCAAAAACTCATTTTTTGTCGATAGACTTCGAATGCGAGAAAACGTAAGAATAAAAGTTTTTGATAGTTAAGTTTGTTGTCAAAAATTCATTTTTCGTGATGACATACGTAACGGATATCACGTCGAATGTGTTGAAATTACGTTGTACGACTTATGATTCATGTATGTGCCAAATATGTGGATTGTGTTTAAATTATTGTGATTCAAACATGTGTAGTGTGATTATAATTAATAGAGTTTTATGATTTTATGTCTTCATTAATTTTGCAACTAAATTATATCGCATTGTAGCTCATTACCATCTTTATTAGACATTGATACCAAATATTAAACCTCTTCATTGAACATTGATACCTTGTTAACTTATGTCTCCGAAAAACACATTTTTGAAGTCGATAAAGTTTGAATTAGAAAAAGTGTAAACATAAAAGTTTTGTATAATCAAATTAGATGTCCAACAAAGTTTGAATCATGATAATTGGTTCTCTGAATCAAAAGTTATGGTCGAAATGTCTTAACCATAATTTACTAACAGCTTATTCGAATTTAATCCGAATTATCGAATATGATTCGAATTATTCGTTAATTTGAATTAGTCGATATTATTCTATTATTACATATTCGAATACATAAAATAAGGTCGAATTAATTTATCCTAAGTACTTATCTATCTGAAAAAACACATTTTGAAGTCGATAAAATTCGAATTAGAAAAAGTGTAAAACATAAAAGTTTTGGATAATCAAGTTTTCTGTCCAATAAAGCTTGAATCAGGGTAATGGTTCTCTGAATCGAAAGTTATGGTCGAAAATATCTTAAATAGATTATTCAAATAAAATAATTCCAAATCGTCGAGTGAAAAAGAAATTATCACTGTATCTCTCTGGGATTGAGAATATGAATGCAGCGCACTATGAAAAATATATTAATGGGTGTTGGATTTTCTTTGGGATTTTTTTTTGGAACCATTTGCAGAAGTGAAGAAACGACGATGGAGAAGATAAACAGTAAGTTTTTGTTTTTTTTTATGAAAATAGATATATAAAATATTTATTAATTAAGTGAAGATTAAGTAACTACTAATATAATCAACTTCACTCCCTTTTTTTTATTTGAACAAGTCAACATCCCTTTCTTTAGTTCTTTTAAAAACTAATCCCTATGTTAAATTAGCCCGCGTATTGGCAGTGTTTGGAGTTGTACGGTAAAGTCAGAGATCAAGGGATTGTTGTACATCAATGGTGGAACTAAGTGACTGATTGTCGTCGTTCTTGCCCCGTCCGGGGACAATTAACATAAGGGATTAGTTTTTTAAAGAATTAAAAAAAGGATTTTGACTTTTCAATTAAATAAAAGGGAGTGAGATTGATTGTATAAGTAATTAGTTAATCTTCACTTAATTAATAAATATTTTAATTATCTATTTCATTAAAAAGAAAAAAATTACTGTTCATCTTCTCTGTCGTCGTTCTTCTGTCGTTTTTTCTTCTGCAAATGGTTCCAAAAGAAGAAAAAAGCCAGCGAAAATCCAACACTCATTAATACATTTTTCATCGTGCCGTCTCACTCTCAGAGATACAGTCGATAATTTCGTTTTTCAGTCGACGATTTCGTCTTTTGAATTATTTTTGAGTAATCTGTTTAAGATATTTGCGACCATAACTTCGATTCAGAGAACCAATTACCCTGATTCAAGCTTTGTTGGACATAAACCTTGATTATCCAAAGCTTTTATGTTTTACACTTTTTCTAGATCGAATTTATCGACTTCAAAATGTGTTTTTCAGACAGATAAGTAATTAGCATAAATAATTAGAATAAAATTAATTTGAATATATTCGTACCTATCGAATCATTCGAATATATAATAATTCGAATTAAATTCGAATAATTCGAATTAAATTCGAATTAAAGTCGAATTATGGCAATTAAGACGTTTTCGACCATAACTTTTGATTCAGAAAACCAATTACCCTGATTCAAACTTTGTTGGACACCTAACTTGATTATACAAAACTTTATGTTTTACACTTTTTCTAATTCAAACTTTATCGACTTCAAAATTGTGTTTTTCGGAGACATAATTTAACAAGGTATCAATATTCAATGAAGAGGTTTAATATGTGGTATCAATGTCTAACGAAGATGGTAATGAGTTGTACAATGCGATTAATTTAGTTGCAAAATTAATGAAGACATAAAATCATAAAACTCTAATAATTATAATCACATTACACATGTTTGAATCACAACAATTTCAACACAAATCGCATATGGCACATATATACGAATCATAAGTCGTATAATGTAATTTCAACACATTCGACGTGATATCTATTTAAGTATGTCATCACGAAAAAATGAATTTTGACAACAAAGTTAACTATCAAAAACTTTTATTCTTTACGTTTTCTCGCATTCGAAGTCCATCGACAACAAAATGAGTTTTTGATAACTTTTCGAATGCTTTTCGAATGTGCTTTCCGGAAATGCCTGTTAAGACATTTTTTATCATAACTTTCTGTAGAGACCATCAATTGTCCCGATTCAAACTTCAATAGACACCTAATTTGATTATCAAAAACTTTTATGTTTTACACGTTTTCTAATTCGAAGATTATCAGCTCGAAAAATGAGTGTTTTTGGCTAACGTTTCGAATGCTTTTAGATTTTGCAGTCCAAAAATAATAGTTATCACATTTTCGATCATAAGTTTCGTTTCAGAGCATCAATTACCCCGACTCAAATGGTTTTGGATAGCTAACTTGATTATACAAAACTTTTATGTTTTACACTTTATGAATTCGGAATGTATTGGCTTGGAAAACGCGTATTCCGTAAGTTATCGAATTTGTTTTTAAAAAATGGCAGTTAACACATTTCCATCATAACTTTTGATCCAAGACACCAATTACTCGGATTCAAGTTTTGTTGGACAGCTAACTTAATTATTTAAAATTTTATGTCTTATACCTTTTCAAATTTAAAGTCCATCGACGTCAAAAATGGACTTGTTTGGATACATAATTTGAATAAGAAATTCCAAAAATTCCAATAAAATAATTCGAATTTATTTGAATAATTCGAATAAATTCGAAAAAATTCCAAAAAAAATTAACATATTCCTGTAAAAATAAATCGGATTTTATTCGAATTATTCTAATAAAATTCGAATCTTATTCGAATTATTCGATAAAATTCTATTTTTTATCGAATTTTATTTGAATAATTGAATAAAATTCTAGAAAATACAAAACTAATTCGAACATATTCCAATAGAAATAATTCGAATTTTATTCGAAATATTCTAATATAATTCGAATTTATTCGAATTATTCTAATAATATTCGAATTATCAGATAAAATTCTATTTTTTTTGAGAATTTTATTTGAATAATCCGAATAAAATTTGAAAAAATTCAAAACTAATTTGAACATATTCCAAAAAAATAATTCGAATTTTATTCAAAATATTCTAATATAAATAGAATTTTATTCGAATTATTCAAATAATATTCGGATTACCTGATAAAATTCTAATATTCGTAGTAATGTTATGATTTTATATTGAATAATTTGAATAAAATTTGAAAAAATTCAAACTATTTGAACATATTCCAATAATAATATTACAATTTTATTCGAGTTATTCTAATAAAATTTGAATTTTATTCGAATTATTCTAATAATATTCGAGTTATCCAAAAAATTCTAATATTAATATTAGTTTTTAGAATTTTATTCATAAAAAAAAAATCAAAACAATTTTGAACATATTACAGTAAAAATAATTCGAAATTTATTATAATTATTCTAATAAAATTCTAATTATTCAGTAATCGTATTGATTTTTTGAATTTCATTCAATTAATATTCGAAAAATTCAAAAAAAAATTGAAAAATGGAAAATTAAAAAAAAAATTGATTAGAATTCGAATAATGTTCAGATAAGAACTTTGAATAAATAATTGAAGAATAGATAGTATTGTACGTAATTTGAATAACTAATTTAATAAGAAATTCAATAGTTATTTGAATAAATTAATTCGAATGAAGTTATTCGAATCGATAATGTTCTGATATGTCTTCGAATAACGGTGTCCGAATAATGTTCAAATAAAAGTCGAATAAACAGTCGTGTAAGTAATTACGATTAGCTATCTTTAATCTTTTTTGAGTAAGGATATTTTGGTCATTTTGAACTCAATCCCTTTTAGTTAACAGCGTATGATGCGAGTCCCTTTTTCTCAAATTCTCCGAAGTTCATTTGAATCAACAAGAAATACAAAATACAAAAAATAGAGTACCTTTCCCAAAGCTCTTTGAACTGCAAATCACAGAGGAGGTCGCCAAACTTTTCGAGGTTATATCGACGAATTATAAAATCCAGATTAGAGAAAGAACTGATTATTTGAGCTCAGAGATTTAGCTTAGCACTGCACAAGAAATAGTAATGAGATCTAGTAGGCACTGTCCAATAAGTTCAAGACTTATACTCCCTTTCACAATCTAGCTAAGCCATCGTTGTAGAAATCCAAGCAAAAAAGAATTCAGACACGGAGCGGTACGGATAAGATCAAGGTGCAAGACATAATAATACGTTTAGAGTAGAGCGAAGGAAAAACTGAAAGTTTCAAAAAGTCAAGAACCACGGATTCGTTGTTGAATGTAGTGAATGGGTTTAATGTGGTTTAATTGTCAAAGATAATAGCGCGAGCTGATAAGTCTCTGTACTGTAGAGTGGAGAGAGAGAGAGAGAGAGAGAGAGAGTATATAGGAGGAAAAAGATGGAACCTTTACAATCGGTTTGAAGGCTTTCTATTTTCCTTACAGTAGGATTTCATTGGGAATGCTACTGGATTTCCTTGCAATATAAAATTAGATATTTCTTTTCGTTTTATATTTCCTTACAAAAGTTTCGCTTTCTTTCGTTACGTTTGAACAAAAAGGCAAAATATACCAAAGGCTGTGTATGTGGCTAAAAATATTAGACAACCTCCCAAGCACCAAGTGTCCTTAGACGTGTTATTTGAAGTGTTTTATTTTCGTAATTTTCAAATACTATTGTGATTATTACAAATATCTAGAAAGTTGACGTGATGTCCATAGTAAGGGAACAAAATAAGACTCCATTGTTGGTGAAATGGGTCGGGGCCCACAAACCAATGTTGGATCAATGGATCACAACCACCTTAGGACCACTGTTCTTAATCATAGTAAGGAGACAACAAATGGATGTTGATATCAGGCCCATATTTCAAAATTCTCCAAAAAATAAGATAATGGGAAACTAGGGACTGAAAAAGAAACATAAACAAGCGTGCCAGCTAGGGTTGCAAACGAATCGAACTTTTTTGGTTCGATTCGCGATTCGATTCGAAATTCTAAGATTCGAATTCGAATACTTAGAATACGAATCCGAATAAGAATATTTTTTTATTCGAGAAATATACGAATACGAATATGAAATCACAATATTCGATTCGAAAATTAATCGAATTATTCGATTCGAATAATATAACATAAAATATAGTATAATTAATATATATTCACATATAATATATGATAACTCGCTAAAACATTTAAAAATAAATACGTTATAATTCAATATATATTTAAATATAATTTATATAATTCAATATATATTTAAATATAATATTGTTTATATTTTATAAATAAAAAATGAAAGATGACTTTGAATACAGATATTCGAGATTCGATTCGAATATTCGAGAATATATTCGAATTCGAATAAGAATCGATTTTATAATTCGATTAAATATTCGAGTATTCGTATTCGTATTCGATTGTCATCCGAATACGAATAGAATATTGCGGTATTCGACTCGATTCGATTCGTTTGCAACCCTAGTGCCAGCCATTAGCCAATAATCATTTCACCACCACCTTGAGGTTTTTGGTGGGTGCAAAATATAAATATGCAATAGTTTGTGGCTCTCGTAGTAATCTCAATTCTCACCAACCAACGCAAGCGATTCGTATGTAGTACTATTTATACACTTATGCGTCTGCTTAAATAGAATTGTTTTAATTTTAGCTTAAAATTTATATCATGTTTAGTAGATGAAATATAATATTTATAATATAGAAGGAAATTAATTAGGGATATAAGTATAATAACTAAAAATTGAGGGGTTAAATGTAATAATTATTTAATTAATAAAATTAGAAAGAGAGAGGTTAAATTGCAAATATTTTCAGACCAAATTAGCAGTTAATTGTAACCCCTCGGCCATCACCCTTAATATAATACTAGTAATTCATGCACACTCAATGTGTGTGCATATACATATCTTTTATATTAATTCTAGCTATAATACATAGTGAAAATTATAATTTAAATATAATCTATCTTTATAAATATATAGAAGAGAAATATAATTTAATATGAAATTAATATTAAATAGTAATTCATTTGAGGGTGTAAAAATGAGAATATGAAATTAACATACCAAATTTAGATTTACAGAAAAATATAGTGGGCGTTTTTATGGTTTTTTATTATTTTTAAAACATTGGGTAATGGGTTGTTATCTTTCAAATTTTATATTATTTTTTAAAAGTAATTATTATTTTATAGATGAGATATGATTGGTCAATAAATAGGCCAAATTAATTGAGTTAGTGGTAATTTAATCAAAGTTATGAGGAATAAAATAGAATTATATAGCATAGATATTCGGACAGGTCAGATGCCACGTGTTAAGATCTTAATGGATCACCGTGTAGAGACTTGTGGCCATTACAGCCCAAGCTTATTGAGCTGCACATTTAACCCAAAATACTGAACCGGGATCTGAACCGGCCGGAGATGGCGAAACGGCGGGAGCGGCGAGCTGAGACTGGCCGGAGAAGTGACGTCATCATCAAATCGTCGTCCGATGCGATCGTTAAAAGAGATGTCAACCTGACGAATTCAGCTTATTCAGTCTTGGTACTTGCAGTCGTAGTTCCGTTTGTAGTATATCGGAGGGGTGTACCTGGAAAGTACGAATACGAGCTCCGATTTACCGTATGTGTACCGCCAAGGGCTCGTCACCGCGGATATCAGCTACCAGCAAGTCCAAACCCCAAACCCCAACCCCCACCCTGAAACCCCCCACCCGAAACCCCCACCCCCAACCCCAACCCGAAAAACCCCAACCCCCATGGTATTTTTCTCAAAATCAAATCTGTGGTTCGAAATTATTAATTCGAGTAAAACGGCAGTCTGCCGTCTTTTAACTATTTGACGACCGAAACGATTTCCGATCGATACCAAATTTTCCAGAAAATTCTACACTTCCCGACGTTTCCAAAGAATTATTCCGATGTCGTTTGGTATTTTCGTAAATCAAATCGTTAGGGTTCGAGGTATACCTTCGATGAACGAGATTTCTTCTGTCGTCCGCACATGCCGCCGAAGTCAATGAAAGGCGCATAGCTGAACTCGATGCGACCAATGAACGGCGCTTTGCTGAAATCATTGCAGCCAACGATCGCAGATTTGCGGAAGTTGATGCTGAGCTCTGATACCTACTTTGTCACAACCCTTTTAAACTTAGAATTTTTCGCGTCTAAGTTCAGGTTCGAGACCGGCAATAGCTTGGCTCGGCCCAAAGCCTTGCTACTCAGCCTTCCACTTTCTTATGTTTGCGTGCGGAAATAAGCGTCGAAAGATCGCTTCGCTCACCCCAAACCCAACGTACTCGGCCTGTTTGATAAAGTTTGGCCTCGGACTTAAAGCTCTCGTGTTTGCCTCACTCGATCTCACACCAACAAGAAACGAATAAAACAGTGACACGAGATTTACGGGAAAACCCACTCCAAACTCAGAGTGGGGGAAAAACCCGGTACGAGCTTGAAAGACTCGCACAAATAAGCCGCTCGTTTACAGAACTCGCCTAGCTTATATGAACACTCGCACAACAATCGAAGCTACAACCTTAAGCTATCGAAAGTATTACACATTAGACAATTTTCTCACAATATCCATTTATGCTTGGCAAAATGCTTTACAAGGCCTTTTATAGACTTGGCCAAGCCATCCTCCCATGTGCCTTGATGGAATCTCGCCCATGTGAGGTGTTGGCTTGAACCCATGGAATCTCGCCCATGCTTGGTAGGACAAAGGCATGCTGCCAATGTTCTTGATGGAACAAAAGTATGTCGGCCATGTGCTTGGTTGTGTCATCAACTAGCCATGTGATGCCAGTCTGTTAAAGCCATCTTTTGCCCATGCTATGCCAGCCTGGTATAATCAATCTTCCGCCCATGTGCTGCCAGCCTGGCCCATGCAGAAGCCATGCCAGTCTGCCCGATGCCATCAGGTTGCGAGCAACGTCGCTGGCCAAGTCCGGCGCGCGCGCAAGTGGCTTCCGCCAGGCTCCCACATTCGTGTGCTGGCTTGTTCCGCAATCAGGCATAAGTCCGCGCGAGCGTGTTGGCCTACTGTGCCGGCATTGTGCCCGCATGTTTGACACGGCTGCGCGCGTCCTTCACCGAATGCCCACTCAAGTCCATCGAGCCGGCGCTTGCCACAAGCTATGTGCGCCAAGGCTATATCCGTCTAGGGTCGCGTATGTGCTCATGTTCGAGCGAACTGCCCATCTGCCTTTCGGCCAGCTCATGGGTCAAGTTCGTGTGTGGCCAGACCTACCCATCTGGCCACTGTCCGACAGATCGTTTCTGCCGAACATATCTCGGGGTCTAGGCACCACCGAGTCCGGCCGAGTACTGCTCGGCCGCCGTTGACCAAGGTCAACGGTCAAGATCCGTCAACTACATAACAACAACTTCTTCGTGTCGCGTACGCCATTGTAAGTATCTGGCTCAGGCAACTTCGGCCCTGAGCTTTTAGGTGCTTCGATGTGGACAAACTGATTACGCATGTATCGTAGCTCAAGTGGCTGAAAGTAACAAAGTGGCAGTGGCATCTAGATTTATTACTGACGATGCCAAGATTTGGTGGCGGACCAGACAACGTGAGGCAGATGAAAATCCGCGGGCACGGATTGAAACTTGGGAAGCCCTGAAGGCCGAACTTAAGACCGATTTCGCGCCGCAAAATAATGCATGGTTGGCCCGAGATGCTTTGCGAAGGCACAAACAAACGGGCACGATCCATGAATATGTCCAGAAGTTCCATTCTTTGATTCTCGACGTCTGTGATATGTCTGATGCTGATAAATTGTACAATTTCATGGCGGGGCTCAAACCATATCCACAAAGTGAACTAGCCCGACGGAATGTCCAGACGTCAACGCGGCTATAGCTGAGGCCGAAAGGTTGAGGGACCTTCCGAAGCCGGACTACGAGAATCCTAAGAAGGGGCAAAATCATGGGCAGCGGCCGAATGGATTTCAAGGAAAGGTGGGCAAAAAGAGGAAGTACAATGGTGCTCCTAACAACAATGGGTCGAAACACGTGCAAAAGCGACCGGATAGACACGCTGAGAAGCAGCCTGTTACTGAACCAACCAAGAAGTGGACGTGTTATATCTGCAATGGTTCTCACAAGTGGTATCAATGTCCACAACGATCTGCTGTTAACACTGTTGCAGCCCAGATGAGGGACGAAGCTGGACCGTCGGGTGAAAACAAGGATGAGCCACAAGCCAACCAGCTGCGAGTGTTGGCCACAGTTCGGCAGGACAAGTTTGGAAAGAACAAACTCATGTACGTTTCTTGTCTCGTGGAAAAACAGCCACTATGGCGATGGTGGACTCGGGAGCGACGCACAATTTTATGTCTCTCGAAATGGCAAAGAAGGCTGGGCTTGCGTTACTCAACCGACCTGCCACCATCAAATTAGCAGATGCCGCATCTCTACATGTGGAAGGTAACGTAAGGCCAATGTGAGAATTGGTCATTGGGAAGGCTCGGTGACATTTATCATTGCTCCACTCGAAGGAAATAATTCCATCATAGTCGTGGTGGATCGGTTCTCCAAAAATGGCGATATTTATGGCTGCCCCTATTCAGTGCAATGCCGACATTGCTGCGGACCTGTTCTTCCGAAATGTGGTGAAGTATTTTGGGATGCCAGAAGAAATCATTAGTGATCGGGACGTAAGGTTCACAAGCCGAATCTGGACGATTCTATTCCGAAGACTTGGCACAAAACTGCGATTTTCTTCAGGCTATCACCCACAAACGGATGGACAGACCGAGCGAGTCAATCAACTCCTTGAGGAGTATCTTCGGCACTACATCTCGGCCAGCCAACAGAACTGGACGAGCTTACTTGACCCGGCGCAATTTTGCTACAATCTCCATAAATCATCAGCGACGGAAAAGAGTCCCTTCGAGGTAGTTTATGGTTTCCAACCTTTAACACCTCAAAATCTTTCTATGTGGAAAGCTGCAGGAGATTGTCCACCGGCGTACAAGTTTGCTCTAGGGCGACAGTTGTTGTGGGCTGAAGCTCGAGACAGCCTCGCCAAAGCTGGTAGACGGATGAAGAAGTATTACGACCAAGGACATCGGGCGGTAACCTTCGAAGTGGGCGAGAAAGTTTGGGTAAAACTTTCACCTCAAATGAAGGCCAAGTGGAAAGCTCAATCGCTCGCATGGAGCTTGTTGCCAAGTACGATGGGCCTTTCGAGATTGTGAATCGAGTCGGCCAAGTGGCGTACAGATTGTTGCTTCCACCAAAATATCGAATCCACCCAGTGTTCCACGTAAGCTTCTTGAAGAAATTCCATGAAAACCAACTCCAGGGATCATCGACGAGGGCGTCGCTGATTCAGGCGGGGGAGAATTGTTATGTAGTTGACGGATCTTGACCGTTGACCTTGGTCAACCCCCAACCCCAACCCAAACCCCCAACCCCAACCCGAACCCCAACCCAAACCCCCAACCACAAGACCCCAACCCGACAAAAACCCCAAAACCTAAACCTTAACCATAAACTCCGAACCCGAAAAACCCCGAACCCGTAACCCAAAATCGTAAAACCCTAAACCCTAAACCCACAACCCTAACGACAAATAATCCAATTCATATTAGTGAAATGTTGGGGTGGGCACTCAGGTTTTGGGTACCCGATTCAACCCGACCCAATCAAGTTTTCCCGTTCGGGATGAATACTGGTTTAAATCGGATATCGAGTTTAAACCAGATACCCAATTACTTACTTCGGATCGGGTTTCGGGTAGCAAATGCCACCCGATTTACCCGATCGGTATTGCATGCCACAATTAGAAAAAACCCAAACCACAAGTTGTAAGATTCAGAGCCGTGGGATGGATGAGGACGGTGGTGGGCACTTGATGGCGCCTAACAAGGATGTCAAACTACCCAAGGAGGAAAATGAATCAAGGAACGGTGAAAATCTTGAAGCAAATCTGAAGAACAGTGAAGACCATGGCCTGCACGCCCTCTGATGTTACCACAGCTGCGTCAAGCAAACATACCCATGGAAAGACCATGGATTGGGAAGGGGAAGAAGACAACTTCCTAGGGTTCTAAGGCCATGAGTTAAAATAATAGTCCTGAGAATATATCTACAATTGCTGTTGAAGGAGCAGTTGATGTTTATCGAATGATGATGAGATCGGTCGGCGAGCGAGATGGCATTTAGGTGTTTGCGAGGCCTTCGATGCAAGAAGTTCTTGAGGGTTTGTGGTCGTCGATTGGATTTGGACGGTGGTGATTGTACGGTCGAGATTGTTGATATTTCCATGGATGAAGATTGTTGTGATGGTGATGATGACGTGACGTTGTCTTCTTCGGATTCGATGCCATTGAATCTGGCTTAGTTGTTTCATTTGTCGTCTGTCATTCTTATGGGAAGTGTTTGACGTACTATATATTTCTATTGTTGGAGTTGAATTAAGTGAAATTAATTTAAGCTTATTTAATTGTAGAAAGAAAACAGAAAAATAAATACCCAATCCGACCCGCTGGTACCCGACGGGTATCGAGTACCCGAAATTTGATCGGCCGGGATGGGTTTGAAAATCAATACCCGATTTTGTCGGTACCCAACCCGAAAAACACGATACCCGAAATACCCGACCCGATCCAACCTTGTGAAATGTGATTCTTCTATTTCATTAATCCTATATCAAATCTACTACTCCATTGAATCATTTCTCTATTTATTCTACTCTACTACGAAAAAGCAGAAAGATAACGTAAAAAAAAGAACGAAAATATTGGAAAAAGGGGAAGAACTTGAATTAAAGAAACTTACCTTTTCTAAGAAGGGCGAAAAGATGCTTGCTCCATCTAAGTTTGTTATCGCGATTATCCTCCATATAGTACCACCATGTTCTCTGAATCCCACCCTAGATTCCGAAGCCCGAATCAAACCATGGAGCCCAAAATCCACCGCGAACCCTGAAGTTGAAACTAGATAAACAAAATGGATAAACATCACAATTATAGTTAAATGAAAACTGGATAAACAACATCAGAACCCAATATTTTACCAATTCCCACTTGAATCCGTATCTGGAATGAGCTAGATTGCATTCTTCATGAATTTGCTCACCAATTTGAATGACCAAGGATGATATATGGTCTGTACCATCAACTCTCTTCCAAAGTTCCAAGCATGTTTGATCCATAACCCGTTCCAGGGCTTCCTACATATATACATGATATCATATTTAACTTGATGTTTTTCGATGGTAAATAATTCAAAGAAAATTCTAGTTCAAAATTACGACTGTTATTGACACATTGTATCATGATTAACATCATGTGATTCAAGGAGGAATTATATATATTTTTTGACTTGTTATGCACTGAAAGTGGACCAGATCATCAATGCAGTAACCAAACTTGACGGAGAAAATGTATAAATTCAATGAGATATTGAGGATAAGTGAAACGCACTCACACCCGTGTATCAATCCAGTAACCAAACTTCGATAGATTACTGGTTATGGGCGGACTTGATAGCTCCTGTAAACCCCAAACCCCAAACCCGAACCCCAAACCTAACACCCAACCCCCGACCCGACACCCGACCCCGGACCCCGAACCTAAACCCAAACCCCCAACCCCAAACCGTAAACCCCAAACCCGACAAAACCTGAAACCTAAACCCTAACCGTAAACTCGAAACCGTAAACCCCAAACCCGAAAAACCCCGAAACTGTAAACCCGAAATCGTAAAACCCTAAAACCCTAAAACCCACAACCCTTAAACCCTAACGACAAATAATCCAATTCATATTTCAATACGACAATTAGTGAAATGTTGGGGTGGGCACTCAGGTTTTGAGTACACGATCAACCCGACCCAATCCAGTTTTCCCCGTTCGGGATGAAAACCGGTTTAAATCGGATATCGAGTTTAAACCAGATACCCAATTACTTACTTCGGATCGGGTTTCGGGTAGCAAATGCCACCCGAATTACCCAATCGGGCTTCCCTGACACTCTGACTTTCGCTATGTGTTTCGTCCAGGTCGCTTCTTCCCGTTGCTATGGCAGTGCTACACACCAGGTGGCCCTACACTAGCATAGCTAGGTCGCCTCCTTCCTGGGTCGTCTTCTACCTCACATAATACATTAGACGGCTTACATCCCGTCATGATGCCTTTGTAGAAGTAGCTATGACTCATTCATGAGTCGACATCAAATGTCAATATCGGCAAACATAATTCGCCTTCAGGCGATTATATACTGTGCATACTCATACTGATAATCCTCACATAGTGCGTGTATGCACATGCTCATGCCACATAAATAATGCCATGCATACCTACCATGCTCACTTACAGGCGATAAATGCAATGCAAGTTCACTTTTCCAAAATAAAACAAATCCAAACGTGCACATAATATACCATGATATGGTGTACCAACTGGTTTCCCATGTCATCGCAAAATCATAAATAATAGCTTACCATGCGATTTCATTATCGCCAGTAAACAGCTCAAGTAAAACAACCAACACATGTTGCCATGCAATCACGTAATTCACGTCACGTAAAATCATACAACACAGATAACCACGTAATTCGAGTACAAACATGTAATTTATGTGTTGTAGTTGGGATTTCCACTTACCTGACATCCTTAGCTATTACGCTTTTAGTTTGAAGTTTCTCCTTTAACACCCTGAACCTTAAATACGAAAACATACTTAGGTCAGTATATACCAGTTCAGGTCAAACTTTCGAACTGAATATGTTAACACTCATGCTTCGAAAATCATATTAATTTCAAAAATAACATTGTACCATGGTTTCGGATATAAGCTCGCTTTCGGAAGTCTTTCTCTTCGAATACGTCTAGGTTCACAGTTCCCACTTAGTTTCGAATACATATAATTTCGAAATAGATTAAGCTAGTTTCAAAATTCCTAGTTTTCGAAATAACATAATTCAAAAATACCAAAACTTCAAAATACCATTTTCAAAATAACGTTTCGAAATCGAACTAGTTTCGAAATCCTTATTTGAGACTAAATTTCGAAAATCTCCTTAGATTATTTCAAAATCCCCTAAACATTTCAAAACTCATATATATAATTCAAAAAAAAAATTTCAAAAATCATCTCTTGAGATTTGAGCCTAAACTCTAATGAATCGAAGCAGACCTGATAACTTCAGTTCAGCAGTGAAGAATAATCGAGCTCATCAGTTCAGACTTCAACTAATTTTCTGAAAGTTAGTTAGATCGATGTGAACCGTTGGATGCTACAGATGATCAGAGGGCTGAGAATTAAAGGCGTTAATTACTTATAAAGACGTTCAACGTTTTACAAGTAAGCAAAGGAAATGAAGGCTCGATGTACAAGTCGCTCAGCGTGTGTACAAGCTGGTCCAAGCACAAGTACAGAAACAGTTTTGAAACCTGCTATATATATGTGCTTTAACAGTGGTGAAGGAGTAATCTTCGAGCGTTCGTATCTTTTCGTAGAGTGAGATTTTGTGTGACTTGTAAACATAAGAGTTGGAGAGTAAATTCGTGGCTTGTAATCCCTTCTCTTAGATTGAATAAAAAGTGCTCTGTTTGATCCGTGGAGTAGGCCAAAAGTGAGGCCGAACCACGTAAATCTGCGCATTCTCTGTTTTTTCGTTCTTCGTCTGAATTTCGATTCGATCGTGTTCAAGATCCAAATTCTTGGACTGATAATCAATCACAAACGAAAATACATTCAATCACGAACCTATAGCAGCTGATTTCCCAACATCATCCCTATAAAAGCGTAATTCCTAAAATCACATAGAAGCTTTATTTTTCGAAACTCTTGTTAACACCATTTACCCAAAATGATAACCGGCGAAATGAACTTCTCGTTCGAAAATCTAACATACTTTTAAGATATAACCACTCATGAATAGTCACCCCTCATGAAAACTCCTCTCTTAAAAGAAAAAAAATCATTTCAACTAACATGCGAGCAACTCAACCATTCGCCAAAAATATCAAGCTATCACTTTTTATCAAGAACATAAAAAAAATCCTCATCAACCCTTTTAGCATGCTCAACCCCTCTAAATCGAAAACCTAGGTAAAACATGAGCATATACAATTTTCGTACATGCTAGACCTTATGTCATATTAGACCATGAATTACAATATAAAAATCGTAAGATAAGTTCATGCCTTCAAATCTCATGAATGATCCGTGTTCGAACTTCCTCTTCCTCCACTCTTTCTATTTTCCCACGCCAAAGGTTCGTATATCATTCCTAATGAAACATTTTAGTTCTTATCATAAGCCAATAATTGATATTACTTTAGTTTTGAGTCACTTTCCATATTAACTTTACTTTTCCAAACTTTGTAGTTATCTCTAACTAACGTGCATTATTTCTACATAGCTTCTAGATGACAAAGACATGTTTTAATATTTCCCTTAGTCATGTATTAGTCATTTTTAATTTTAGCTAAATACCTTTAGGAATTTCGAAATTCCTTATTAGAGAATTTCGAAATATATTCTTAGGAAGTTTCGAAAATTACTTATACCAACATGTCTAAATTTCGAACTCTTATTCCCCCAGAATTTCGAAACCAAGCTAGGTTTCGAAGTTGTCTTTATTTTCGAATTTATCATATTTCGAAGTTACTATATTTCCAAATTTCATCATTTGAAAATAGCCACCTCGAAATTCCTCTTCTACCGAATTCTTTCTAGCTCAACTATCGTATGATAGAAATGAACTATTTGCATGTTCTTACTAGTTGTATGATTGTTGATATTTTAACTAGCTGCTTTCTATATAGACTTCATATTTTGTAATTATCCCACAATCAATATGCCATGGTTTCTAGATGAAAATAACATATACTCTTAAGAGTAGCTTAATCAAGAAAATTTACTTAATAAAAAACCATACACGCACACTGTACAGAGACTTTATACTTAGGGTTACTTTTCCTTCTAGTCCCATTCTAAAATACAGAAACTACCTACATTACATTAAAGCTTACAAATAAGTCCTCACTACAAAATACACTCTACACTCGATCTCTTTAACACTCCCCCTCAAGTTTGGTATTGAACAAGTTAATCATACCAAACTTGGACAGTAAGTGTTTGAATTGGCTTCTTCCTAATGCCTTGGTCAGCAGATCTGCAGGCTGTTCCTTTGATGGAACATATTCAGTTCTGATAATCTTTTCTTGGATTTTATCCCTTATGAAGTGGCAATCCACTTCTATATGTTTTGTTCTATCATGAAAGACCGGATTTGCGGCAATCTGAATTGCAGACTTACTGTCTGTATAAATGGTAATTGGCTCTAACCTTTCAAGTCCGACATCTTTCATCAAGCTTGTCAGCCAAAGGATTTCTGCCGTCAACATGGCAATGGCCCTATATTCTGCCTCGGCTGAGCTTCTGGAAATTGTGCTCTGCTTCTTCGTTCTCCATGATAGCAGTGAGTTCCCCAGCAGTACCATGTAACCTGTTAAAGATTTTCTAGTCTTTGGGCATGATGCCCAATCTGCATCACAGTAACTCTTCAAGGTTAAATCACTGTTAGCATCAAGTAGTATCCCCAAACCAGGTTTACCCTTTAAATACCTTAGTACTCTGATCATTGCATTAAAATGGACCTTCCTGGGATCATGCATGTACTGTGAAAGAATCTGCACAGCGTACGAAATATCTGGCCTAGTCAGGCATAAGTAAATCAATTTACCTACTACTTTCCTGTAAATGCAACATCCTCTTTTGATCCAGACATGGATTCTGTTTCTGCTGATATGGCAGAACCAGTGATGTTTAAATTCTGCTCAGCTGGAATGCTTAGTGGCTTTGCACCCAACATTCCAGTTTCACCCAGAAGGTCTAGTACATACTTCCTTTGGCTGAGAACTATTCCCTTGTGTGATCTAGCAACCTCAATTCCCAAAAAGTATTTCAATTCACCTAAATCCTTCACATGGAAAGTGTCATTCAAATAAGACTTAGCTTCAGCTATCATAATATTATCATTCCCCGTAATCACAATATCATCCACATATACAAGTAATATAACTAAATTACTCCCCCTGGATTTGACAAACAAAGAGTAGTCATTCTTTGATTGTTCAAATCCAAAGTATGCATGGCCAATGTGAATTTATGATTCCATTGACGAGAGGCTCTTGCTTTAAGCCATATAGTGACTTTTCAAGCTTGCATACCTTGGCAGTCTTACCAGGTTCAATAGTCCCCAACCCCGGGGTATAGTCATGTAAACTTCCTCTTCTAGGTCTCCCTGTAAAAACGCATTAGTGACATCCATTTGCCAAAGTGGCCATCCATGTATAGATGCAAGTGAAATAATAAGCCGAATGGTCACATGTTTGGCAACAGGAGCAAAAGTTTCTGTATAATCTATACCTTCTATCTGATTATATCCCTTTGCTACTAATCTGGCTTTATATCTTTCTATACTACCATGGCATTATATTGAATGGAAAAGACCCACTTACAACCAATTGGTATCTTCCCTTCAGGTAAGTCAACCAGCTTCCATGTCTGGTTCTGTTCAAGGGCTGCCACTTCAGCTTTCATTGCATTTCTCCAGCATTCAGACTTGATTGCATCTTGATAAGTCTGAGGAATTCCTTCACTGGTCAGGGCAGCTAAGTATTCCACATGTCTTGGGTGATATTATCATACTGCACATAGTTATGCAAAGGATATTTCACAGTATTAGCTTGGTTAGTTTCATTATTATAAGGAGAAATAAAGTCCTGTAACCAGTTTGGGGGTCTGCTGATCCTGGTTGATCTTCTGACAGTGTGGTCTCCGTCTTGGTGTCCAGTTTGAGCATGGTTATCTGTCATTTGTTGCATGAACACATGGTCATCATGTGGGGCATGATCAGTAGGTGGAGTATCATCTTCTCCAGTTACCTCTTGATTACCTAGTATATCTTTATCACTGGCAGTAGAAGGAAAATCATCAAAACAAAACCTGTCATTCTGTTTTAATGTAAACTGATCCCTGGTTTTGTCAAAGTGGGTACTAAATGGGAATCTGTCCTCATAAAATATCACATCCCGAGAAACCATGAAGTTCATTGTATCCAAATCAAGTATTCTATATGCTTTCTGACTAGTAGCATATCCCATAAAAACACATGCCTTGGATCTGCTCTGAAATTTGTCATGCTGAGGTAGAATTTTAGCAAAACAAAGACATCCAAAAACTTTGTTGTATACTAGTGTCTTTACCAAACAAGACTGAGAATGGAGTTTTTCCTTGCAATAAGGGAGTGGGTGTCCTATTTATTAAATATATAGCAGTCTTAATGCACTCACCCCAATACTTAATAGGAACATGTGTTGAAATTTTAAAGCTCGTGCTACATCAAGTATGTGCCTATGCTTTCTTTCCACCACTCCATTTTGTTGTGGTGTATAGAAACAAGAACTTTGATGCATAATGCCTAATGATTCAAATAAGTTTCTGCAATCCTTGCTGAAAAATTCTAATGCATTGTCGGTTCTAATAGTCTTGACCCTACCTGAAAACTGATTTTGTGCATATAACAAATATTGCTTTAGGTGACCAAAGACCTCAGATTTGTTTTTCATAAGAAATCCAAATGTTGCCCTCGAGTAATCATCAACAATGGTTAAAAAAAATCTCTCATTAAGATAAGTTGGTTCCCTATATGGTCCCCAAACATCAACATGTAGCAATTCCATAACAGAAGTAGTAAAATTTGTCCTATTTGGAAACACAGATCTAGCATGCTTAGCTAGAGGACAGATTGGGCAGTAGACATGATTTTCCCGCAATCTTAGATTCAGTTGAGGCAAAAAATCAAATCTTTTGAAAGACATGTGTCCAAACCTTTTATGCCATAGAGAAACTTTATTATTATCTGCCTTATTTATTACATCATGACATATTCTGTCTACATTATCATGTGTCCTTACATCAAGATTCAGACCTAAAATGGCAGATTCATCTCCAGTCCTATCCAAGTAATAGAGTCCATTCTTGTTCTTACCAATCCCCCTTATCCTGCCAGTCCAATTCTCCTGGATTAGGCAGAAAAGAGGGTAGAAAGTTACATGAACATTGGCCTCTTTAGAAAGTCCAGACACAGACAGCAAGTTGTGTTTAAATTCTGGCACAAATAGCACATTATGAATCTTAAGGTCCCCACTAAGGGTTACTGTTCCAATCTTGGATGCTCTATTGAGATCACCATTTGGTAACCTCACAAATAATTCATGGTTCTCACTAATAGATCCTAGGTCATATAATGATTCATCCGAAATCATGTGCTTATTCGCACCAGAGTCTATAATCCAACAGCTAGAAGTCAAAGAATGGGCAGATGTCATACCTGACCCTTTACCTGATTGACTGGCTGATGTCAGGGCAGATGCCTGATTCTCCTTTTGTGCCTCAGCCAGGATTGTCATGATCTGTTGATAATGAGCTGGTGTAAGCTCCGGCATGAGTGGTCCTGCCACGTTCATCCCCACGCCTTGGGCACTGGTTGGTGGGATGGCTGTTGTCGTGTTGGCCCTGAAGTCATTCCATTGCGGTCCAACGTTCTTGGTTGGTGCCTGGAAGTTGAATCTTCCTCCTCTTTGACCTCTGCCTCTAGATCCTCTTCTTCCTCCTCTATTGTATTCTTGGGGATAGCCATGAATCTTGAAGCAATTATCCCTTACGTGACCTCCAATGTTACAATGGTCACACCAGCGAATCATCCTTTCTCCTCTCCCTTGGCTCGCACTGGTTTGCAAGGCTACTGATGCAGGCTCATTATTGTTCCCTTGCATAACAATGTTTCTCTGCCCCTCTTCATTACACACCATTGAGTACACCTGTCTGTGAGTGGGTAGAGGAAACATCATAAGGATTTGAGACCTCATGTTGGCATACGCACCATTGAGTCCAATTAGGAATTGCATCATCTTGAGCTGATCATTAAACTCTGTATATTCCTTTGACACAGTGCTTGATGGAGATGGAGTCATGCTGTCGTACTCGTCCCATAACTCTCTCAGCTTAGAATAATACTCTGTGACTGAGCTTGTTCCTTGGGTTATTGTATTGATTTGATGATAGAGTGCGAAGAGTCTTGCGCCATTGATTCTATCAAATCGTTCCTTTAGATCCTTCCAAATCAAGTGAGCTGATTCGCAGTAAATCACTCGTTGGACCAATTCGCGTGCCAGAGAGCGATGGATCCATGATCTTACCAGAGCATTGCACCTCTTCCACTGTGCAATCATCACTTGGTCATCACTTGGTTCTTTGCACGTTCCTTCGATGAAACCTAATTTATTTTTCGCCTCCAGTGCGATCTTCATTTCTCTACTCCATATCTTGTAATTCTCACATCCTTTCAAGACTTCAGTGACAAGATCTAGATTCGGTGAATCAGAGGGATGCAAGTAGAGTGGATCGTTGAAGCTGATCGTTGAATGATTCTTTTTCCCTTGATCTTTGTTTGGTTCATTCTCTGCCATTTCGTCGATAATCACTCTCTGAAGCTAATTGACTGTGTTTATGGTTTTACTTAGGGAGCGTGACGCTCTGATACCATCTTAAGAGTAGCTTAATCAAGAAAGTTTACTTAATAAAAACCATACACCAGAGTTCACTGTACAGAGACTTTATACTTAGGGTTACTTTTCCTTCTAGTCCCTGCCTATATTCTAAAATACAGAAACTACCTACATTACATTAAAGCTTACAAATAAGTCCTCACTACAAAATACACTCTACACTCGATCTCTTTAACATATACCTAATACTTTCCCTTAACCATGTATTAGTTATTCATTCTTTGACTCGATCCTTCGAAAATTTTGTCCTTGTCTCAATTCAAACGTATAATGATAAGCAATTGAATTGAAATTATTATATTGCTAATCCTTGACCTTATATCTAAGCATTTGGGCCAATACTAAATTCCTACTTGGGCCATAACATTCTCGAATTTAATTTGGAAAATATAGTATCTTGGTTCATCGTAAAAATTCGACTTGGGCCTTTTTCATTTCTTAGTTGGGCCCTAACATTATTTATCTGGTTTATAAATAAACCTTTCTATTGGCCTAATTCTTTGAGTGAAAAATTATTTTGGACCGTTCCAATATTAATTCTTTTAATTCGAAGACTCACTATATCATTTACATCCTAATTCCGTATTTAAATTTTACGGGTGTTACACGCTTTTCGGCCCTCTTGACGGTAGATGGATCACAAATTAAGCCACTCTCAATTATACGTTTGGGTCGCGCTTTCTCGTGTCTGTTTTTAATGTAGAATCAAATCTTTTTACAGGGTTTCAAATTTTGCGTCGGCGGGATATCGTGGAGCGCAGTTTATTTGAGAAATAGGGTTTACCCTTTCCTACGGGGGTTTAGGATTCAAGTCACTAATTTTTTTCCAAATATGAGCCCAACTTTAAGCTCATTTACAATAAGCCCGGCATTGTTAATATGAATCCTTCAACTCATTTAAATTTCGAGAATGGACTCATTTATTTATATTAAGCTGTAAATAAAAAATCAAGCACAATATTACATTTTGTTATTGATATTATATTAAAAAAAAACCAAGTACAAGCTGTCGAGACGGCCGATGTAACGCCGCTACAACCGATAACTCGGCGCCGATATGCCCGATATCTCTCCACGACCGACGAATCCGCACCAACTCGTATTATGGCGCAGTGAGGGCCTATCCAACTCCTGTATGATTGTCACATACACCTGTACGATTTAGCAGTCACCCAAAGGTGTCAACATATATACTTTGTGGACATATAAAGAGAACAAAGAGTTAATGATGAGTTACCGAGACATAGAATAAGCGTGACCACAAGTTGGCTTTCCAGTCATTGAGGAACTGAGGCTGTGCTTTAAGCACGGCAAAGAAGAAATCTCAGTGACGATTCTCGTCTTGACACCAGTTGTCAAAGTACTAAATATGGGATAGCTTGGTACTACGGTTAAGCTTCAGGTGCCGGTAGATTGTGATATATCTCCAGTAGCCTAGCTTTATTCCGTGCATGGGTGGCCTGTTTCAAGTTGTCCTGGTTTTGTTTTTGAACAACCACCATTTCTGTGGTGTAGCTTTTTTCAACATGAGACCATATTTCTTGATGGTTTCTGATGGATGGATTGAAAATTGAAGTCTGGAACTTAAATAACTAAGAACCTACGCGTTGGGACAAACAAACGCTTCGGAAGAAAATTCTTAGGTCAACACGCTAAATAGTTCCAGATTTATAATGTCAAGAGAGCATGATATCTATCATATTCAACTGTGTACAGCTTGTTCAGTTATAACATTAGCTATCTTTCTTCTCTGTTTTCACCCCATCATCTTCTTCAATGGCACTGATAAACGTTTCCGAATCAGTTTTCATGTTCTCTTCGTTTTCACCACCGTCTTCCAGATCGCGCAAGAGATTGGGGAGCGTTAAGCCACTGTGTTCGAAAGACTTGTTGTCTCCCATTTCAATGTCTATCTTCTCTTTCGAGTTGTTGAGTCTTCCACAAAAAGTTGATCGTCGGTTTGCTCTCTGATAGCCATGACTTCATCCTCCTTATTAACGAATGCTCGGAAGTCGTTATAAGAAGGCGTGATTCTAGATAAAGACCTCCCTAAAATTGCTGATGATTCCTCTGTGATATGGGTTTTCCTTTTTATCGTACCGATACTGAAGTTCTCATATGTTGCTGCATAAACAGATACATGATAACAACAAGGCTTGGTATATATCAATAATACGCAGTTGGATTTCAAGAAAAGCCTACCTGGTTTGTGCTAATCAAGTAGAAGTGGAAAACCGTAAGCCCACCAACGAACCACATAGCTACGAACGTGTACACGATTAGGACGTCTGATAAAATATCAGATTTGATAGCTTTCCAAATGCCACCTTTGGGGTGTACGATGTTGTACCAGGAGATGACAAAAACATACAGGCACAATATTGTTGATGTCAATATGAACAGGTAAAAGAACCTGTAGTTACGCTGCACAATGGACAATAGAAAAGGATATATATGGCCAATATCATCTAACAAGTAGCAGTGATAAGTGAAATGGGCAGTAGACGCAAGCCTATGCATTCCCTAGCGCTATAGCATATTTCTTACAAAGTAGAAAACTTTATACTCACTAAACCGATGCATTGACCAACCCATGGGCAGTGATGATCAAATCTCTGAACGCAGTTATTAAAATGGAGCAATGTGAAGCACGAGGTGGGCGGTAGAGCAAACATGTGTCACAATATTTCACTTTCACCGTAACTCCATTTACAACCACATCTTTCGTACGAGGTAGTTTTAGGTGAGGCGTTCTACCAGTAACCCACTCCATCGAAGGAGTGTTTATTTCGACCGTCTCATGACATTCGGGTGGAGTTGTGTTTCTTGGTATGATCACGGCATCTCTGCTCGATGCCAAAAGGAGAAATAACATGTCCTGCAAATCCAAGATTATTACATGATCCGCCGATTCAGCACCGATGCATAATACTAAAAGGATATATTACTCCTTGATTCTGGACAACAATACTTACTCACCATAACGGTTACATTATAGCTATGAAGATAAAGAGACACCATGGAAGAGTACTTTCATTTACATGGTGATGATGTTGGATGATGTGGTAGATCTTTATGCAAGTGCAAGAACCGGTCCTGCGATTAGGAATGTTGTAAGAACACGGAGGCTGCGTCGGGCCCAAAAATCAATCTCCTCCCACAAACGAATTTCTATATGACGAAAAAAGGGAATTGCTAGTCAGTTTAGTACATCAAAGGTCTATCACATGAAAAGTGTTTCGCAAAGGCCAAGGTATTTCTTCAACATCTTGACAGAGGAAAGAGTGAGCATAGAATATTTTGCTATGACCGTTGCCAAACAAGACTCAAGACTCATCACAAACAGGAATACAGATTAATCACCTTCTTAAAGGCACGTCTCAGTGAAAGATGATGATGAAGGAAACACAAAGACTTACATTACTTCCTCTCCAAACTTGATACAGCCTCCGTAATTCTGGGTTTCTTTGGTCCATATAGCTCACATTCACATATAAAAAGAATCGATATGTAATGAGGTTTCTCTTAACTTACTATCAAAGAAAGATCGAATCTTTTCAGAGAATATACGTCAAATGTCTAATAGATCATGCTTTTGTTAAAATAATATGTTCTGGGATAACACTTGTGCATAAAAAAGACATATGATTTGCAAGAGAATTAATGGGAATGACCTGAGAGAAAATTATTGGAGAAATGGGCAAGGTAATAAGATCATGAAAAAGAGTACAGCTGCCATTTGCATCTCGGGACGAAGGCAGGCGAGTTTTCTTATGAGGACGAAACATTTGTTCCCTGAGAGTATGTTTACCACTTGACAATCGATCATGAGCATAAAATATTAATCTCTCTTCTCCACATTCACAACCTACACCTCAACAGTTTCATATTTTATCAACAACCCAGCACAATTTTATAATATTAATTTTTATTTTTAGTAGTATTTGATTGTTTGAAAATAGATTACTATTATATGATAAAAGTTTAAATACTTTGGTTATTGGAGATAGAAAAATAATATGAATTTATTATAAATGTAATAGAGAAATAGATAATTTGAAATTGTGACTCAAAATGTAGCGGTATTTTTAATTAAATAAACAAAAAAAAAACAACCATTAAGAAAATAAACGGAAAAGCAGATGTATTAATAAAATACGTATTTTCGTACTCCCAGAGTACGAGTTATCCTAACTCGTAATCTGGGAGTACGAGTTACGGGCCAAGCTGGCGCGTGCGCCAGCCTGGACTAACTCGTACTCCCAGAATACGAGTTAGGGTAACTCGTACTCTAGGAGTACGAATTAGATCTGGTTTATAGCGAAACCCTCGCGACGAACTGAAACGACGTAGACGACGAAGACGACGACGAAGCCGACGAAGACGACGCCGATTGCTGCCCCAGCCACCCCGCCGCGACCTCCTGCCCCGCCGCCCCGCCGCGCTCCCCGACGCCACGCCGCGCCCGACTGAGACGCGACGCCCCGACGCGACGTCCTGCCCCAGCCGCTACCGCTGCCCCGCCGCGACGCCCTGCCCCGCCCCCGTCTGCCCCGCGCCCGCTGCCCTGGCGCCCGTCGCTGCCCCACGCCCGCCCCCGTCGCTGCCCGCCACGCCGCGCCCGCAGCCCCGCCCGCCATCGCTGCCCCGCCCGCCGTCGCTGCCCCGCCCCCCGTCGCTGCCCGACGCTGCACCGTCGCTGCCCGCCGCTGCCCCACGCCCGCAGCCCCGCCCCCGTCGCTGCCCCGTCCCCCCGTCGCTGCCCCCCCGCGTCCCGTCTTTCCCCCGCCCAGACGACGTCGTACGCGCGAGTAGTTTGGGTACCCGTTATGATTCGAAAATCAATTTTTGTGTTAATTTCATTCAATCAATGCTATTGATTGTCGATTTGTTTTTTTTAAATGTAGAATGGATTTGGATGCTTGTTACGGGCCTATTGATAGTTCGGTGTTGACGATGCAGTCAAATCACCGCAGTAGGGACTTATTATTAGATGCGAATGTGATAGATAGTACTATTAAATGTAGGTCGTTAGAAAATGTTGTGTGGGGTACTAGAGAAGCCCGAATATCTTACACGGTCGCTTACTAGGAAAGTTGAACGTTATGGGTCTATACAGCGTCTACAGCTGTATGTCGCAGAGGGTTGACCCTCATTTGATTACAGCGTTGGTAGAGCGTTGGAGAAAGGAGACACATACGTTTCATTTTTATGTTGGGGAAGCGACTGTTACCTTACAGGACGTAGGTATCTTGTGGGGGTTACCTATAGATGGTAGTTGTGTATCTGGTGTGATCCATACTAGGACGGTCACCCAGTGGATGGACGAGTGTGAGGAGTTGCTAGGTTTTTAGACCACCTGCGGATAAAATTAGGGGGTCATCGCTTTCGATGAAGTCCTTATCGAGTTGGTTGTTGCACCATCCGATAATGGATGATAGCGATGAGGAAGAGGTCGAACAATCAGCACGTGGTTATGCGATGCTGCTATTCGGTGCCGTGATGTTCCCGATTGCAGCGCCAGCACCGTTTCACTGACTTACCTTCAGCTGTTGGAGGATATTGAGGAGGTCAGCTCATATAGTTGGGGCAGCGCGGTGCTGGCATTCCTATACAGAGAGCTTTGTTCGGCATGCGAGCCGAAAAAGCTAAATATAGGCGGAGCCCTACGGCTGTTGCAGGTAATTATTATAGCAAACGTTATTATATTTTAATGGTATTAAACATTTACTTAGAATGCCTAACTTGTTTTAGGCATGGGCATATGTGAGGATTTTCCCATTTCAGCCAGTACGGGGTGATGCTCGTATCACGATGGAGCCCCAGGTCGTCGACGGGATACTCTTACCGGCCCCGCCACATGCTGCGAGGTCTGGTAGTTCCTCATAAAGTTGCTAATCTTTTTACATTCTTACATTCATAATGTTGTGTAAATATTTCACAGGTGGAACTCATTCTTCGATTTTACTGCGTCGACGAATCCGAACATACGCACAATCCGCGAGTGCATTGATCGCATGCAGCCGCATCAATTTGCGTGGACTCCATACAACATGGCGGACCCAGAGATTACCGCTCTTCCTCCAGCGTGCTTACCGATCGCTTGTCGATCGAGGTGTCCACTGATATTCTTCAATATCGTGGAGTTTCATTACCCCGAACGGGTGTTGCGGCAGTTCGGAATAGTTCAAGGAATTCCCATTAATCCGCCATATCGAGATACGAATCTTCATACGTACGAGCGTAGACAGCGGTCGGGGATGGATTGGAGACAACATCACGCAGGCTGGATTGGGATGTGGGATGAACGAGAGGACGCCATCGTGAATGGTCCTCCCGCGACTACCTTCAGCTCGGTGGAGGACGATTATTACGCGTGGTACCATCGTATCACTCGACTCTACATATCTCCTCATGCGAGACAGATGTCACAGGGCTTTCAGATGGGGGATGCGGTGTTTATGTCGTCCATCGTAAGTTTAATTTATGTACTAATGTAGTGTGATTAATAGTCCAGATTATATAATTTACTTTCGATTTTTAGGAACGCGGTGTTCACGACAGCCTTCACTACGCGGAGACCAGCGAGCATGACCAGTCGATCAGTTTACTGCGGCAGATGGATAACATGTTTATCTCGTGACGCCGAACTCGACGAAACATTGGGACATCTCACGCACAGGAAGTCGGTACATCTCACGCACAGGAAGTCGGTACATCTCACGCACACGAGTATGGAACATGGACGCACACGGCGCCGGTACATCTCAGGTACCTACCTGTGAACCCGTCCTTCTTCGACGACTTCTCGCCGTTTTTTCAGTCGTCTGCACCCCAGCACAGCTCACAGCCGCCATATATGGATCATCAGGTATATTCATTATATTTGGTTCTTAAAGCGATCAAATTAAATTTCATTATCACTTTTTAGGCATTTACGACACTTCCCCACGACCGCGCCGACCTCGAAGTCCATATGATGATGCTAAGCAAGGTAACCGTCGAGGAAATCGAGTACGTAGGCCAGCTCGTTGTGGAACTGGCGGTCATTTTGGCTCATCATGGTTGATAGTCTATATGTTTTATGTTTATTTTTGAATTTGTTAATGACTATTATGATTACATTATTGTTATTTTATTATTATTATTATTATTATTATTATTATTATTATTATTATTATTACTCTATTATTATTATTATTCTATTATTATTATATCTAATCATTATTATTATTATTCGTTATTATGATGCTTTTATTAATTATTATTTATAATCATTATTATTATTCCATTATTATTGTTATTATATTATTCTTTTATTATTATTATTATTTTATTTAGTATTAACATATTCAATTCTGAAACCATGTATTTTATTTAATAATAAAACGGTGAAAGAACATTTAATATCATTTTCAACGCCTTCCGCGTTGTCTAGCACGAGTTTCACCTCTGTCCATCCCATTCCTTATGCGATTTCGACTATATCTACCGGGACCACTTCTCTCTCGGCGAGCTTCGTTATGAATAAGCGTCCAATTTTCGGGCGTCCAGTACTGTTCATCGTGCAATGGTTCAAAGGTACCTTCGTATGTCTTAAAATACTCATGCTTACTGTAGTTACTGCGCCACTAGAGTACCGGAGTGAATTTGCCATTGACGACAAGCTGCTTGTGCGTGAGAACATGGGATGCTATACCTGCTCCAATTTCCACACGTGCATGTTCGATCGTTGATCCTTACCACATATGTGCGCTGATGAATTCCTGATGTTATGACTTCTGCTGTATGTTGTCGGACATCAAAACGGTATACAACGTGATCCCAAGATTCTGCCGTCCCACTTTGAAACAATCTAGTTGCATAACGTGACCAATCTGTTTCATTATTCGCCATTAGGGACGATGCTTCTTGAAAGCGATCACGAAATACTGTACGCACCTGTGAAATTTAAGAAATAAAATAAAAAGTCATAACCACAAAATTAGAACTTCGGCATCAATCGTGATTAGGCCAGGGCTTACCTATGAAAAGTGAAATCAACGATTGCTCTTGCGGGTAGCATTCGAGCACCTTTCAATACCCCGTTGAGCCCTTCTGAAATATTAGTCGTCATGACACCACATCGATAACCGCCGTCGTGTGCGAGCGTCCATTGCTCGACCCCTGCTCTTTCTAACCAAGGCTTCGCTCGTTCATTAATTTGCGCAATCCCTCAGCCATAATGCGATCGAATTTGTCCAATGTTGGCGCAGTACCGGCTATATGACATAGGTCCTTCAATTGTTGATCCTTGAATTTCTTGCAGAAGTTTGACTTGAAATGGAGAAGACAGAAGCGATGCACTCCATTTGGTGGACGAAAGAAATCAGTGGCTTCTACTGTTCCCGTAAGACCTGTACACATCATATACGACGCTAAAAGTAACTGATTTTAAGAAAATAACGAGTAAATTACCATGTATCTAAGCTTAAATACCTGGATGATGATCCGAAATAAGGCAAACCGATTGATTCTCTAGAACAAATGTCTTCAAATTAGTAAGGAACCAAGTCCATGAGTGTGTACTTTCATTCGTGACAATAGCAAACGCCAGGGGAAAGACGTTTTGGTTGGCGTCCAACGAGATCGCAATCAGTAATTTGTGCAAAAATTTGGAGTATAAATGGGTACCATCAACACAAACAACCTTGCGACAATGTTTGAAGCCATCGATGCTCGGTTTAAAGGCCCAAAAGGCATACCCGAGAATGAAATGTCCAGGGCCTCTCTGTATCCAGATTGAGCCACCTAACGATTGTCCCCGATTGTAGTGCTGCAACGCCTTCATAAATGTTGGGAGTTTGGTAACAGACTCCTCCCACGTACCGTAAACATTTTCCATAGCTCTTTTCAGACCATGCCAAGCTTGAATATATGAGATATCGTAGCCATATCTATCTTTCACGAGTTGTTGGACATTCTTGGGTAGGAACTACGGATCGACTCTTACGGTTCCAACCAACAAATCAGCAATAAAATTTCTAGAGATATTACGGTGTGTCGTCGACAGCTCAGTCATATAGCAAGTGTGTGGTCTTCAAATTTTGTAACTGACCAGTAACTTTTTTTGGCTGAAGGATGCCTTCAGCCTCCATGGGCAATCGGCCATATGATTACATTGGACACTCCAACGTGTATTGCTGCTCTCGTTGACGTGATACTCGCATCTAGCAACCCTGATCGAATAATCGTCGACGGCACGTTGTAAATGTTTTTTTAGTTTGAAAATCATACCTCGACAAAACATAGGGTTATCTCTGTCGTAAAACTCCCCATAACCACCGTAGTCGTCACCAGCAGGAGGTGGCATTTGGTACGTTTGGAAAAATGGGACGGACTGAAACAGCGTTGGAGCAGCAACGTTCGTTGGAGTGGTATCATCTGGCGCATCGCCGTCGTCGTTCTCGTCGTCCTCGTTGGGATCAGGTAACTCGGATAAAAGTGGATCCACATCGTCCGCTTCCGAATCACTAACATGAACATCTTCCTCGAGTTCTGGCACGACTTCTGGCTCCGGTTCTAACACGGCTTCCGGCATATTGAATGGAACATGCCCCGACATCTCCAAAGAGACATTACTGAACCCTGCCGTAACTGAGGCAATGTCGGGAAAATCCGTACAGGTGTAACTCGAAGAACCAACTTCAAAATTTCGATGAGGCTCTTCGTTCAGTTTGAATTTTCAACTGTTTCAACAAAAACCTCGACACAATTGTTTTCTGAATCGGGATGTATGAAAAATTGTAAATCGTTGTCGTTGGAGATTTGAAAAAGCTGATGAAAATGGCGGGAATGTTGAAAGTATTCATTTTTGGCATGGATAGTAACGAACAACGACTGCTATCAGCACCCGTAATTTCGAACAACAACGAAATAAACTCGGAAAAACTGGTGGTGCGACGAATTCGCCTATACCCAACAGGGCGGATACTATATTTGATGGTAGAATCAGATGATTGAATTATATCGCCGCCGAAATATACTATGACTTGTACGCGACTCGACACCATTGTTTGAGTTATTAATATAAATGTTGAGAAGGGCTAATGATATACGAGTCATTCTGGGCGAGGGGGATTTATAGGAACTTGAATCGTATCTTGGAGATACGAGTTAAGTAACTCGTATTCCAGGCATACGAGTTACGTGAATTATTGCGTAACTCGTATGCCGGCGAGTTAGAGGAATTATTGCCGACACCTTGCATGGCCATGCAGGTTGGTCGGCCACATACTATAACTCGTAACCTAAGGATACGAGTTACTACCTCGTATACTGAGAATACGATTTAATGCGCCATGTCATTGCCATGTCAGGGTCAGGGTGGTCAGCAGGTAATTCGTACTCCTAGAGTACGAATTATTAAACTCTTATTTCCCTGATACGAGTTACGCCGACGTGTCTGTCAGCGGGTCAACGGTATACAACGTAACTCGTATTCTGGGTGTACGAATTACTAATTCGTACTCCTAGAGTACGAAAATCGCTATTTTATTAATGCTTTTTTCTTTTCCGTTTATTTTGTTAATGATTGATTTTTTTTTGTTAATTTAATTAAAAATTCCAAATGTAGCAATATTAGTCTCTATTTGTAGAGAAAAAAATCATTCATTTTGGTAAAAAATTAAAATAAAATTTTTATAGATAATTAAATGTATCATAAAAATTAATAAAAAATACAAAAACAATTTTGAAAACTGTGCACAACCGGTTGGTGCACCAGTTTGGTCCACCAACCGGGTTGTGGGAGGTTGTGGGGAATATATACTTGTTTGATTTATTTTATTTAATTATATTGCATAACCGGTTGTCGGGGTCATTGATAAACATAGTCTAAATCGGTCTCCAACTATATTTTTATTAAATGCTTCTTTCAAAATCCTAGAAATTATATTTTTCTTTATATTACTATGAAAGTGCCAATATTTGTAAATATGCAAGTTGTGCTAATGATGGCGGATGTTTCAATATCTATTACGCCTTAGGGTGTCCACAATGGGTATTATAGCATTGTGTCATAGAGCTGATGTGTCAGTTTATATGACACATCAACCATTGTGGTGGTGTTATATCTATGAACTGTATCATGGATGACACCGGTCCATGGAACTTTTTCTGTTTATTTTTTATTTTATGCTTTATGTATGTGGACCAACTGCAATTAATAATTCTTTTTTAGTTTTGTTTTTTAAATTTACCTTATTCTATCACAGAATGTTTAATAAATTAAAATTAGATATTTGTTTTCCTTGCCTATTTTTTTATTTTAATATTAATTAAGCATATGAGCTGGTAGAAATATAAATTAATTAAATATTTATAATACTTTTATTAATTAAGCATATGAGCTGGTAAGAAATATAACTTTAATGAAGTATTTATAATAGTTTAATTATATACTATATAGAAATTAATAATGTAAAAGTATTATAGAATGAAATATAGATTTGTGGGTTCGTGTTATGGTAGTGTCATGATTGTGAAAAAAATGAATGTCGAAGTATCATAGAATAAAATATTTAAAAGTATAAAATATGTTGAGGTGGCAGTGTTATGATGTGCTATGAATGTGGACACCCTTAGTTTAGAGAATCCTGCTAATAATCGTTGTATATAGATAATCAAGATTAACCATAAGGGATTGACTTCTTTTGTTTACCAAGTAAGAGCTTAACCTTGTTTACCAAGTGAGAGCTTAACTAGAAAGGTTCATAAGATTTCTCAAATGTCCAGAAAAAGAAAACAAGAATCAAATAAAATAAAACAAATCGAATCACCATTTTCTATCGGTTCTTTCGCAGCCCAGTTTAAGCCCAAAATATATGGGCTACTATGCTAAAGTAAGTTTGTGGCCTGATTGAATGTTTAGAGAAGTGATGTTAAAGCAGCCTTTATTGGGTCTTTTATGAAAATCTCGTCTCACGTAAGAGCGCAACAGAAAGCTAGGAAAAAGGACAAAGCCTTGCGAACAAGCAAGTGATTATGTATAAGGTTTAGAGACGTACAACTTACTTAAGAGTTGAGCTCTGACAACAGAAAGATCGAGCTTCATGCTTTTCTCATACTTTCCTAAAAATAACATTTTGATCTTGGTAATCCCTATTCATTCCGGTTTTACTGCACTTCTCAAGAAACGAATCGGCTTAACTACTGAGGTTTTTACCGTGGCCCGTCATTATGCATCAACAACTCTTTCTAGTTTTAGTTAGTAAAGCTAAGGGCCTATATGTGACTTTAAGTCTTCAAGAATATCACACAAAGATGCACTAAATCTCTTGCAAGTAACCACATGTCTAAAGAAATCCAATTGCGTTGAAGCAAAGGATTAGAGTAAACTCCAAAATTCCCTTTTTAGTTTTTAATAGTAACAACTCGTGATGGATGGAGGACAAGCTGAATTAATTCCCAATCCCATAGTGCTGTCGCTGGGTCGGGCAACAGACTTAAAACGTTAACCGAGTCGTGTGCTTCTTTTGCTGATCCTTCAAGCCATAAAGTGATTAGTGTTGACGACAAAGCTGAAGCAACAGCCTATGAGATCACTATATAACCGTGGTAGCCTCCTCGTTCTTATCCCTCGCCATCTCTATCTTTACAATAATTGAAATTTTTTATTAAAGAACCCGTCTCTCTCTCTCTCCCTCTCTCTCTCTGAACAAAACCGAAATTGACTGAGATTCTCGACTGGCTGATTTGCTGGTGAAAATTCCGTCCCACGTAGTGCCATTGACTAAAGGTCCGATCTTACTGTACTGCATGTGGTTTGAGAGGACGCGGATAGTCCAAAGTATCGTCGATTTGTACTTTTAGCAAGGCTGTGGACTTTGTCAGTGCGATTCATTCTTTGTGTGTTTCTGTTACCTTGAAGAAACTGCATGTCTTGCTGCGATTGAAAAGCAAGCCAAGAAAGAACGTAGTTGCCGTGAAAAACCGGAGTGTTGACCTTCAATTGCCTTCTTAATTGATTGCACTCCTGTGTTCTTTTTTGTCATCAATTTTTGTGTTCTTTTTTTGTCACCAATTTTTAAAAACTTTAATTTGCATAATCTATATTGCGCAGAGATTGGCGTGGAAACTATGGGTGTAGCGATTCCATTACAAAGAATTATATGTTTCTTGATCGTTATGTTGAGTGCAATGTATGAATCATCCGCCACTGGGATTGGAGCAAGCTCACCTGTTGTACTTGAAATAAATGCTTCTCAGACAAAGCATACCGAAAACCTTGTTCGGTGTATTCTTTGAGGTTAGCGAAGTACCATCTATAGTGAAATTGATGCCCATTTTTTACCGTAGTTTTTGTTTCTCCTTGTATGCCGGCTGTGTCCACATTTGTCATAACTCATATGCTCAGCTTCTGTTCGAGGAATTCTTACATCTTCATCTCTTTTCAGCAACAATGCTAGTGTTTCATGGTAGTTATATAGTGTCACATATTGAGTCTGCATCATTTGAGACTAGATATTAACAGGAGATTAATCATGCTGGAGCTGGAGGATTATGGGGAGAACTTGTGAACAACAGAGGTCAGCTACTTGATTTTAAGACGAGACGGTTTCCTTGAAATTGTCGGCAATCCAGCTTAAAAAACACTACAATAACTTGCAGGTTTTGAAGCTGGAGGTCGTAACACTCCATCTAACATCGCTCCATGGTCTATCATAGGAGACGAGTTTCTGATATCTGTATCAACTGACGATTCATCTCCTTTTACACGAAATAAAATAGCATTACGCATGGATGTTATCTGTGATTCTAGTCACTGTCCACAAGGAGGAGTTGGGATCTATAATCCTGGCTTTTGGGGAATGGTAATAGTGATAACTATGTATATGTGAGTTGTTTGTACAATTTTCTGTGTTCCAGTTATTTGGATTCAACTCTATGATGCAGAGCATTGAACAAGGCAAGACATATAAGTTGATTTTCTATGCTCGTTCAGCCGGACAACTGGAGTTAACTGTCTCACTGACTAGTTCAACAGGGTTACAAACTCTAGCCAATGCTAATATTTCGTAAGGATTTGTGGCTCACGAATAACCAGTTTTCTGAGTCATGTTGTGAACTTCTGTTCTTTTGTGTTTGTGACCGTGAATATTTTACATGCAGAGCTTCCGATATTAGCAGCTGGAAAAGGTTTGAGACTGTTTTGGAAGCTAAGGGAACTGATGCAAACTCGAGACTTCAACTTACGACAACTAGGCAAGGAGTCATATGGTTTTGACCAAGTGTCGTTAATGCCAACAGACACATACAAGTAAACATTCTGTAGTTTTTGAATCTGATATACATGAGTCAATTACACCTATAGTGAAATTTTATTTGATCTGTTGTGCAACAGGGTCATGGTTTTCGCAAAGATCTCTTTGACATGGTGAAAATTTTGAAACCTGGATTTATTAGGTTTCCTGGTAAATTAATGCCTAAACTCATCATACGGTTAATTCGTAATTGGCATGTATATTAATTGTTTGTCTTAATTAATATATCAGGAGGTTGTTTTGTGGAAGGCGACTGGTTACGGAATGCATTCGCTGGAAAGAAACTATTGGTCCATGGGAGGAGAGACCCGGCCATTTTGGTGATGTCTGGCATTATTGGACTGATGATGGTTTCGGACATCTCGAGTTTCTACAGGTAACATATATATTTTGTTTTTTATCAAGAGGAAGAACAAACGCGCACACAGCATCATCATGTAGTTTGAGCTTGCAATCATCACTTATTATGTGCTCAGTTTTGTAAATTTAATTAGATTTTAATCACTTCCCTTATGCAGCTTGCAGAGGATTTAGGCTCAGAACCTGTTTGGGTGTTCAACAATGGTGATAACTTACTAAGCCAGATGATGACATTATAGACTGTTAATCCATTGATTAATGTTGTTTTGTTGTTGCTTTTTCCAGGTATCAGCCACAATGATGAAGTTGATACTACAAACATTTCACCATTCGTACAAGTAATTGATTGGATCCTTCTTACAAACACAACATACTCCATCCAAGAAATATTATACTTGCAACAAAACTGACCTGGCTTGTACAATATTTCACTTCACAGGAAGCGTTAGACGGAATCGAGTTTGCTAGGGGCGACCCGGGTTCGAAATGGGGCTCCGTTCGAGCATCGATGGTCGTAAGGAACCTTTTCAATTAAAGTATGTTGCTGTAGGAAATGAGACTGTGGAAAGAAAAATTACCGCGGTTAAGAAAATCAAATGTCTACATTTGCGCATTTAGTCATCCATCACAAATGATAATGGTAACTCTAATCAGAGTCTGTTATACGTAATGTTCAGGGAACTATCTCAAGTTCTACGATGCTATAAGAAATGCATATCCAGACATCAAGATAATATCAAACTGCGACGGATCCTCAAAGCCCTTGGACCATCCAGCTGATTTGTATGATTTTCATGTGAGGATTATTCACTCAGTGTCTTTTTATTTCCTCCCTCACAAGCTGCTTTTCAGTTATTACAATGGTTTTTTCTATTTCCCTTTTTTTGACTTTTATCTTGAGTACTTCATGTGCCCCAGATTTTATAGCAGTGCAAATAGTGTCTTTGCATCATCGAACAAGTTTGATCGAGTATCACGAAGCGGTCCAAAGGTCATCCTTTGTTCATACAGTTCTAGTAAATCTGTGAAACGAAAAGATGTAATATTTATGAGCGAGAATAATGGATGCAGGCATTTGTTAGTGAATACGCAGTCACTGGTAATGATGCTGGAAAAGGTAGTCTTTTAGCTGCTTTAGCCGAAGCTGGATTTCTCATAGGCATAGAAAAAACTGGTACATATTAGCAAAAGCCTTATTACTATTTTCATTTAAAAAACCTTGTTGCTTTGTTAAGAAAATTTCACGCAGTGACACTGTTGAAATGGCGAGCTACGCACCATTGTTTGTGAACACCAATGATAGAACGTATGCTTCCGTGATTCTTTCTTGAAATATTATCTCATTTTTTCAGGATTTTCCTATTATTATCCATACCAAGGTTTTTTCCATTATTATTTTTTTTCCAGATGGGATCCCGATGCAATTGTCTTTGATTCCTCTCGAGTGTACGGTACTCCCAGTTACTGGATGCAGCATTTCTTCATAGACTCAAATGGCGCGACTCTTCTTAATTCTACACTTCAATCCAGCCCTTCAAGCTCTATTATTGCTTCTGCTATTACTTATAAAGATTCAAATGATGAAGAACGCCTCAGAATAAAGGTACTATAATATTTGATTTAATAGTTGAGTTGAGATCTTGTTCAAGTAGCAAAAATCACATGGATCCTCGTTTCAGGTGGTGAACTTTGGAAGCAGCAATGCAAGTCTTCAAGTATCCATCAAGGGTTTGAGTCCAAACTATTCAATAATATCATCTGGAGCGAGAAAGATGGTGCTGACCTCTGGTAATGTGATGGATGAAAACTCTTTCCAAGCACCCAACAAGGTACACACTCGGAACAAAAGCACATCTCTGTTTCATCTATTATTATTTATTACAACATCTACTAATATTTTCAGCGTGGATGTGGATGTAATGTTCTTGTTCTTGAGTTCTTGCTGGCGTTCTTTTATTTGCAGGTTGTGCCACTGAGCAGTGAGCTGGGTTCAGATAAAGTTGGTGAACAAATGGAAGTTGTGATCTCTCCTCGCTCTTTGACTTCAATTGACCTGTTATTAGGCTCTAATAATAATATCAAGATTGTCGAGTCTGCTTCGTCTGTTGGAAGATCAGCATCGTATTAAGACAAATAGTATCTAGATATATGTAAGTTATGTATGCCCTTCAACTGCACGTGCTCTAAAGATATTTGAATTGTGTTTTATATCTGGAGACTACTATTATAGTGTTAGAAAAGATCGGTAGTTGGCCTTATTAGTGGCATCTTCGGTTATTACCTACTGTTAATTAAAGTTAAAATAATCAAGATTTGTTGTTCTTTTTTCTGCAAATCAGTTATCGTACAATTATTCAGAAGATTGACACTTGACAGTTTGGATACAAACAAAAAAAAAGCCACATAATTTACTGCAACAGCTATAATGAATGGCGATCCAAATATTTTCATTTCTTGATTTTCTCCTCACTTAATCAATACTCAATTTGTCTTCATAAAAATTCAGGTTTCTCCGAGTTGTGTTGCTGGTCAAATCATTGTGTGGGCATGACAACCTTAATCGTGCTTCACAATGGTCCCCAGACATTATATACGCACACATAGTAACTACAATCATTTCTTATTCTGTAGTAGCTTTCTCAAGAACTTCCTCCCACTCCAACTGAGTTCACTATCTACATTCCCCCGAAAGACTCGCTCCTAATAAAAACCCTCTGATGAATCAAGAAAGCCGAGTGAATAACCAAATGGGTGTCACCAGAAAAAAAACAACCAGTTACGTACAGCCTTTTAGCCCTGTAAACATGGACTCTTTCCACAGCACAATCTTGATTGATGAAAACGATGATTGGAAGCTATTTTGAGTGGGGACTACTCGCATTCCAGCCATTTCTGTTTCTTGACATGATGTGGAAGTTGGTATTAGTTGTGTTGTGGTGTGTATTTGTGTGCTGCTGATTACCGTTCAAGAGAAGCCTTCGACGCCTTTAAGGCTTTGGATTTGTTGGTATGCTCTGCAGTGTCTCCTCCTACATGTAGGGCTTGTTTGGGACGAGTACCAACGCAGGAGTCTTATTGATGGTTTTCATGGGTTATATTGTCGTCGTGGGTTCTCGTTTTGATCTCAGTTATAACGGGTGAAATAGCTAACTTCAATCTCCTCATAGTTGGTTGTATTTTGGGGAGAGGCAAAACAAGCAAACACGATGAAAGCTCCAGATTAACGCTTGAAAGAAAAAGGAACATGGGAGACGAAACAACATCAAGAACACAAGCAAGCAGGCAAAGACACGTTTACTGGAACGTCAAATCAATTAAACCCACCAGCATTAAGAACCCTCCCGATCTCGAAACTCACAAAGGCATCAACACAAGCATATTGAATCTGTTCATCCCTGAGCCACATCCAATCCCATCGACTCAAGGTAACCCTACGAGGCTTCTCCAATACCTTGCCCAGCACAACCCTGCTCAACTCCTTGAGACCTGCTCTGTTCAGATCCGTTTCTCTGCAGCTCACGCGCGGCCAAAACCCTCAAGTCAACACAGTTAGCGTTCCCCCCAACGAACGTGTAGTGCGCATCCCCTAGAAAATCGATTAAAGCGTCGGGGATGTGAGGAGTGTGGATGAGTTGGTAGATGAGGCATCTTCGACCCACGCAGAGTTGCAGCGTCGCCACTGGGTTCTCTTGATACCTAGAGTTGGGCCTCCACTCGATGTCGAGTCCGACGACGGCATATCGGTGGCTGTGCTGGATTTCAGAGACCCACTCGGAGACCGCGATTGGGTCGCTAGTCACGACGGTGGAGATTGAGTCCTCGTAAAACTTCACGAAGAAGGTCGCCCGCGTCTCGGAATCGGAATCAAAGGTGTGCACGATGGAGATCGTCATTTGAGAGAGTTAACACTAGAAAGAGTGATATCTCTCTCTACATGTGGTTTTCGTTTTGCATTTACGTTAAGTGACACTTTGCTTTCTTTCGTGAGCGTTTGAGGGAGGCTGACCTAGTAAAGCACGCAAGGGGCTGCTTGAAGGACTAGGTGCCGCACGGGAGCTAGCAAGCCAAAGTCTAGGTCCGTGACAAGCTCAAACGTATTCTCAAGTTCATTGCAGTAATTCTTCTCCAATCGATAAATCAATTCGCAAACCTAAAAGACCATTATTGTAATATTCTCTTCTATCCGATTTTTTAATATTACCTAGGAAATTTGCACTCTACAAATCAGAACATACTATTAAGTATTAATTTAAGTTTGATCAAAAAATAATTTCAAAAATTTAATAATAAACTCAATAGTTTTTCATCTAAAATCGTAGAAAAAATAATAACAGGAGCCCTTTTATATTTTATTTATTTTTTTATTTTTATAGGGTAAATAATTAAAAATAATAAAGGGTATGTAATGTAATTTTTAAAACGTCAAACGCATCATTCCCAAAACGCATATATGCATTTAAAACAGGAGAGAGAAAATAAAACCACATTTTGAGTTTGCGTTTGGTGTACGATTGGAGGACTTTCTGCGTTTTGCTCCGCAAGACAAACCTAGAAAATGGGTTGAAAACTAATTACAAACCCATTTTAGCATGTTTGGTTATCTAGACGAAGCCCGTGAAAATTAAAGCCCGTACATATGAAACGTATGGACCTTATGATTTATTTATCTTGGATTTTTACGTCACCTTTTTTTCTTGGGCTTGAGGCTTTATACCAACGTCTATATAGACTGAAAAATGACGTAAGATTGTGATGACTTGACCTACCAACTCTTTAGTTATTAATGATTATACCACACCTCTATTCTATATATCATTCATTATCATGTTAATTAATTTCCACATAAAATCAGTCATGTTTAATAAGCAAGTAGTTCCTATTGTAACTACAAGGAAGCAAGAAAAATCTTTTGAGGGAACGATTTCTATTTATTTGAATCGCTCTTTACACATAAATAACCATTTGGATAAAACTTTTAATTTAGAATCCTGTCAGTATTTTTTATATTGAGGTACCTAGTAGAATAATTTTTTTTGCATATAGGTACCCGATCCGCCGCAGGTACGCCACATAACACATTTTTAAGTACCTTACAGCAGCGTATTGTGGTACGTAATACGTTGAGAAAATGGTACGTCATATATAACACATTAATGTACCATATAGTAATCGTATAGGATACCGGTTAAACCGCTTGACGTGGTACGCAATACAAACATAAAAAGGGTATGGCAAGACTGAGAAAACTGGTACGAACAGTAAAAAGGGTACATATCTGTAGATATTTATGAAATAGGTACTGATTGTAATTTTTTATTCAATTGGGTATTTATATATAGATGTCACAGTTATTAAAATAACAATATTGTCCCAACACAATGGATCGGAGCACACTGACGATCCTTCTTCACACACTGAAAGTAAAAAACACAAAAAAAAAAAGGAACAGAAAGCACTATTCATCATTCATTTCCTCCCTCGTCAAGCAAAAGCATGCACCTCAGTCGCGGTTTGTAAATCCCAACTTCAAAGACAGGTCTAGCCCCGATCCATCATCAGCTTCTTTAGCCGAGTTGGCATGCACCTCTCTTCCTGCACCGTTATTATTACCACCTCTCATGATGTGCGTCCCACTCCCACCATCATCGCCGCCTCCGATAAACCCCGATCCACCACCTAAATGCATGTTTGGTGGAGCCGTAAGAAGCGTATTACTAGCCCCTCGTGCAGCAGCAGGTGGCATGACACCGTACAGATTATTGTTAATACCAACATAACGAGCAGGATCCACAGCAACAACATTATTGCCCGCTGCTGCTGCTGCTGCAAGCCTAAACATGGGACGACCACCATGGTACATAGCATTGTTGCTATAAGGTGCAAAAGCGGATAGAGGGCTGTTAAATCCCTGGATCGGACGAGCAGGCTGATTGTAGTGGACGCCTGCAAAAGGCTGATGAGGTACATACGCATAAGGGACGCCATAGAGGTGGTTATTCGTCAATGGATGGAAATAAGGCCTGCTTATGTCGATGAAACCACGAGGAGAATTCATGGGAATCTGAGCCGCCTGGTCAGAGCTGGAACCACTAATGAAGAAAGGACCGTCGTCGTTGCCAGCATGGTTTTCATCATGCGCGGACGACTTTTCAACAGAACGCTCACCTTTGTGAGCATTCTGATGACCGCCAAGGGCTTGCTTCGTGTTGAACTTCTTACCGCAATACCTGCACAGAAAATCAGGGGTTCGCTCATTTTCAGGGTTGTTGTTCAATGGGGCATCGTCATTCTTAGTAGGGTCGCCGTCAGAATCAGGGAGGCTAATTCAGGGTTTCGCTCATTATTGCTGAGCGCGGTTCGGATAGGAGGAGTAGAATACGAGGATTCGATTGTTAATTCGACCTTAACAGTGACATCTTCAGAAACAGCTTGGGTGCTGGGGGGTTGTTTGGGGGGAGAAGAATCCATGGATGGCAAAGATAAAACGAGAAAAGCTATTGCTAGTGCAAAGAGAGATGATGAGTCGTATCGAAGGTCTGATGAAGAAAATGAGAAGTGAGCCCTCTTATTTATACACGTATGAGGCTTCACATTTGAGAAAAGACAGTAAGATTGCGTTTTTATTATATGATGGAAAAGTAGTAAAGATTGTGCATGTCATATTGTAATAAGGAGATAATCATAATTTCAATATCTTGACCTTGTCATTATTGAAGTCTTGTGTCCAACTACATAACATTGATAAACTCATTGTTTTTTAAAGCTTATCGAGGTCTATAGAGTTTAATGAGTATGAATGTGGGAAAATATCTAAAGATTACAAAATTTAAGAGTAAGTCATAATGTAATAAATGAAAATGTATCATTTGGCAAGTAAAGACATGGATAGCTTTTGATTTCCAGAAACCAAAAGGCACACATAAAAAATATTACATGGAGGTCTTTAGAATAGGAGAGGTGACTTTTCTTAGTATAGTTCACTCAACAACAGGATAAAGAACAGCTTAAGCTTGTTCATACGAGATGTAACACTTAACACACGTAAAATGCAGTTAAAGACTGAAGCAATTAACGCGTACCATTAATCCTCGTATCGAGCCATTACATTTCGCGTCACCGTATTCTTAGCGCATCGAAACTTATTGGACAGAACCGCGTACCTAATACTGTTCATTAATCATACATTTAATACTGGCTTAATATCATGGTATAAGATTTTACCAGGACGAAAGATGATCTATCTGCTCTATGCTTGTACTAAATAAAACTAGTCTCTGTAGTGAAACATGAAAAAGCATGATCGGATCATGACATGCAACATGTCAAGAATCATAACACACAGGTTTGTGTCGTATCGTATTATCAGATTAAGTAAAATGTTGCTCTGTTAGCAACGATCAAAGCAGCGCTAATAAATCCTCTCTGCTGTTGAAACTTGGCGCAGAAACACGACGATGACCGTTATATTGTCTTTGCTGCCACGTTCCGAAGCCTCAGCTGTTAACCGCTTGGCGCACATTGATGGCTCTTTAACAGTGTCTTTGATTATTCTTACAACATCTCCGTTGCTCATGACATCCCAAAGACCGTCACTGGCCATTACCTGGGTGATCAAATTTGTGTTAGGATAGTACTTCTCTTATATCGATAGGTTAAGTAAAAACAAAACTTCACAGATTCTTTAAAGATAGCGCAATGTAATAATACATCTTTTGTCTGAAACTTACGATGTACTCGTCGTCTGGAGACAGTGAAGTTTCGGTTATCTCAGGTTCTGCAGTCACATAAGGCTTCAAATCATCATCACCTATGGACCTTGCAACCTATATATATATATATGTATATACATATATATATATATATAACACAGACATAATTTTGCGCAAACTAACGTTAGAACCAAGACGAGAAACGCGCTGAACAGTTTCAACGAAAAATATAAAGGAAACCTGAAGAGCAGCGGCACCAATCCTCCACGTGTCGACACGCCATTGTACTTGGCCACCAGAGGCTATCACACGTTCTCGTTCCACGGAACAACTCGCCACGTGATCCTAATATATTAATTAAGATCTATATATTTCCAAAACTGTAAACTATACTTTGAAAAATAAATATATAAATAGACTCACCGTGCTGAGAGGATAAGGGTTTCCCATCCGACATACAATCGCTCTGCAATCTCCAGCATTAGCAACAAATAACCTGTCTTTAACTATAAGAGCGGTGATTGCAGTACAACCCGGGTGCGAATCCTTTTCGATAAATCCTTTCCTTAGAGATTCGAGTTCTTTCCTGAACTCAATGTCTGTTCTGACGAATGCTTTGCATAATGCTTGAGATGGTGTTTTACTATGCGATAGTCAGTGAACATTTAGCAAATTTGGGTAGAAAAAAATTGTAACGACTTGATTAGCATAGTTTTTACCTGTTCATAGATAACAGGCTTCGTAAAAATCCAGGTAAAGCCCCAGCTGAAAACTGAGCAGCCGCAGCGCCTGGGCGGTAATACACGTAAAACATAGGAGGATAGTCATTGTGCATGTTTTATTTGAGTTAAGAAATGAAAATCTATGTAATAAAAGATGAGCATGTTCAAGAAATACCTCGATGACCATCAAAGATTCCAAATAAATGAACATCACTCTCATTACAAAAGCGTGGTAGCATAAAGTGTACATCTTCCATACTTTCTCTTCTACCACAAGACGAGAAAGAACCCATGAAAGTATAGGGCGGTAACCATCATCATCACTATCTGGATAGAGACGGGTCGAATCGACGTAGCTCTCAGACGAACCTTTCCTTGATATGTCGTGACCACGATTGAACCAATTCAATGGTGCCTGACAATAACCATGGGTTTTTTGCTGTGTCCAATACTGATCATGCGATGATGTAATCATGGTTGGAGCTTCCTCTTGTTTGTTGTCATGTTCTAACATGGGCTCGAGTTCAGAGATAATATCAGTGAAGAAAGGCCTGTTTTGAGGATCGGGGTCCCAACACCTCTGTATAAGGGAGAGCAACTCAGTTGTCGCACCCGATTTTGTACCTGCTAGAATGGGCCTAAGTCCATCGGACACCACAGCAGATGTAAGTTGCTGTTCTGTATAGCTCATCTCCAAAACCGTATGAGCCTGCATCAGGGAAAATACATACCACAAAATTATTTTAAACGTTAAAAAGGATCTAATCACATCAACTCGACTGATGATAAAGTAAAGATAAAAGAGTGAGTACTTGTGCTTCTGCTCGAATATCAGTGTATGGGACTACGCCAGTAAGAAGCTCGCTGCATAACCAATATAAATTTCTTTAACGTTGTGAGTCTTTTTTTAACAGAAGAACACTTTAGAATTAAATAATTCGGAAATTTTCAAATGATTGACATGCATTTAAGAACAACCCGCTACTACGATTACAATAAACATCCGATTTTTCAAATGATTCAACACCAGGCCTTACTTGACAGTCACTCCAAAACTATAAACATCCGATTTTTCCGTGTGTATCTGTTTCTTTAGTACTTCAGGTGCCATGTAAATAAGCGTCCCACCATGTTCTTCTTATGGAAACCACCTGTTGGTTTTCCCGAGTATTTCCAATTCATGGGAGAGACTTGTTTGAGATCTTTCTTATACTCAGCCAAGCCAAAGTCTGCTAGATGTGGATGAAGAATATCATCGAGCTGCATTGAGACAACTACAGTTATGCAATCAGGGAAGTAAGATTCGAACAGAAAAGGGAGGAGAAAAATACTGAAATTCATAAGATGTGGTAATGATTGTATAGGGGCAACGACATTACAAGGATATTTGCAGGTTTAACGTCCCTATGAATTATCCCCAGGTTATGCAGATATAGCAGAGCTTTGGCTACAAAAAAGGTAAACAACATATATATCCAGATCAATGTTGAATTCATAGATTTAAAAAAATGAGGATATAATCATAGACAGACATGCCTAACTGAAGAGTGATTTTGATCACTTGATCAACGCTCGGATTCCATTCTTGGACGTGAAGTTTCTGAAATAGGTTTCCAGCCTCATAGAGTTCGAAGAAGAACATGTAATTAGGTGGCCTTGAGTGTGCAGCCACTAGCTTTAATATGCCAGGGTGGTTCAACTTGCTATAAGCAGGTAAAAAGACAAAGCTAAGAAAAACTTACAAAAGTTCGAATCTTCAATCAATCAGTGAGAAATATAGTATATTTACTTTCATCAGACATTCAACACAATCATGCATCATTCTACACTAAAACTACTCCTATATTGTTGACAGGACCACACAGACACACAGCCATGTCATTAAAATGAGAATCCAGAAAACCCAAAACAAAACATAGCTGAACAGAACTATGCCGAAATGCATAATCGTCACTCAAGGTATAGAGATTTACCACAGTATTGCAATTCTTTATGAAACTTGTCGAGATCATCAGAAGTTGATAAGACTGTTTCTTCACAGCCACTTTTTTACCATCAAGAATGCCTTCATATACCACGCTCTCCGCACCTGGAACTCAAAATATAATCCAAAGAAATAATTGGAAAAACCAATCCCATTTCACAAACCTTTAAAACTAAAAACCCAATAAACTCAAAAGAAAATAAGAGAAAAACTTGCCTTTGGCGATAGGGGAAGATAAGGAATACGACGAAGGGTTAAGATGAAGAGGAATCGTTTCACTGTGGCAGCACCCACGGAAACAGGTATTTGGTTTCATCACATGTAAAACCATCTCTTATTGATCTTGAATGCTTTTTAAGGAATCCTTTTCCTATTTGTTGGAACAAACGACCCTTTTTGGTGCGTGGAGAAATTCTTGCGGAAAAGGCTAAGGTCTGACGACACGACAACGGTAAGGCTTTGAAGGAGAGAAGGCTGTTTTTAACTCGGCGGCGCTACACTTGGAAAATTTTATTAGTTACAGTTGGTGGTCTGGTTCTGGTCGGAATGTTCGTGTTACGAAATATAAAAAGAAAAAAATAATATTACTGTTGCCCAATAGCTAAATTTAGAAGCCCAATACTGAAGGGCTTTAAAGAATTTATCGATGTCGTCATCTTGGAAAAGAATATGAAACTAATCATCATGGAATAAATTCGCTAAAAAAGGAGACAAGAACATCAATGTGCAATGAACTTACGGGTTTGCGATGGAAGCTTTCGACGGACAGTTTGTGGGAAAAATCGACGGTTTTTCGGTCGCGGGTTCCGTCACTATTTCATCTGTTTTTTGTAGTGCTTACCGGGCAAGAAGAATCACTTAATATCGGTGATAGTGATGTTGCCATGACTGCCGGGCCAGGCCTACGAAGCCCCAACAATGCAGGTGTTATCCCCATATTTACCGGTCAAATTCGAGTCTAACCGAAGACGGGGCGGGAAATATCTCCCGCGAAAATATCCCCCGAGGCGACACCCCCGCGAAAAACATCACCGAGGTAGCCGAAGGAACTCCACCCGAGGGGTGACGCCTCGCTCGAGCAATTTCCGAGGACGCCACTTAGCCACTAACCCACTAACATTCCCCTACACATAACTTACCCCACTAACCCCAAATGGCTTACCCATTACCACCATGCTTCGGACCAAGTAAATGGGAGGTTACCACCACGGGGTCTCACCTATAATACACGACGGTTCATTCTAAAGCGGGGAGGTTCATCTCATCTAAACGACTCAGTTTTTCTCTACTATATTACTACATCTCTATGAAAGAAACAGAGGGAAGCTACACGTGTGATCATGAAAGCAAGCTCAATCATCTCATAGCTCGACGTCATGACGGTTCTATCCGATTATTGCTTTCTCTTATTTTTATTTATATGCTTTCACGCCGACGAGTATTTATCCGACTTGAGCGTCGGAGGGGCGTCGCCGAAGACGACGAACTAGAAGCGGCGACGGACCGATACTTTCCAGCGCACTATTGATGCTTGTGTCGATTTTTTCGGTCCGCATCAGCAGGTTTCCTAGACACCAACCTCATCATAATCTTAAACGACAACAAGCAAGTCTCCTTGCCGACGGCCACATTGGACGGGCCTGCGCGGCCCGTGGGCTCTCTCAGCAAGGCCCTCACTAAGTTACAGGCCAGTCGAAAGTTTCGACATTTTCGCCCAGCAGCCAAAGTATGCATCTATATATATTCCTATATGTATGTGTAAGCTTAAGTAGTAGTAGTAGTAATGGGGATGATGTGATTGTATAATAAACAGGAAATTACTAGGCAAATGGGAAATCCAGCACGAAGTCGCTTCGAAGCCCGTGGCTAGCCTTTTCGAGGAGCTGGGGATTTATTACATCGGGCCCGTCGATGGACACAGCATCGAAGACCTTACCTACATCTTGAAGTCAAGGAAATGCCTGCCCGGGACCCGTTTGGATCCTACGGTCACCGAAAAGGGCAAAGGTATCCGCCCGCCGAAGCCGCAGCAGATAAAATGCACGGCGTGGTGAAGTTTGACCCGAGGACAGGGAAACAGATTAAGTCCAAGCCTAATAAGACTCTTTCCTACACGCAATACTTTGAAGCCGAGCAAGACGAAAGCATCGTGGCATACACGCGGCCATGGGAGGTGGGACCGGTCTGAACTCTGAACGTGTTCCAAAAGCAATTTCCAGACAAGTGCTTCGACGTACGTATCGCCGAGCAGCACGTCGTGACTTTCGCTGCTGACCTGGCAAGCGAAGGGCTAAAGCCCTTATGCACCATCTACTCTAACTTTCCTTCAAAGAGGCTATGACCAGGTGGTTCACGACGTGGACCTCCATAGACTCCCAGTCCGGTTCGTGATGGACCGGGCCGGGCTCGTGGGCGCAGACGGGCCCCGACCCACTGTGGGGCATTCGACACCACTTTCATGGCTTTCTCCCTAGTAACGTCGTCATGGCTCCATCTGATGAGGCTGATCTCATGCACATGATAGCCACAGCTGCAAGTATAGATGATCGTCCAAGCTGCATCAGATTCCCCAGAGGCAATGGGGTTGGCGCTGCACTGCCGTCCCACAACGAAGGCGCGCCACTTGAGATTGGCGAAGGAAGGATCTTGAGAGACGGGAGGAGTAGGAGTAGGAGTAGTAGTTAAGGGTTGCAATCCTGGTATTCGGGACCATAGTGCAGAACTGCTTAGCTGCTGCACAGATGCTCGCATGAACAAAACGCGTCGATCACGGTGGCTGATGCGAGATTTTGCAAGCCTCTTGATGGAGATCTGATCAAGAAACTGGCCAAGGAACACGAGGTTCTCATGAACGATCGATCGGAGAGTTCAGTTCTCACGTGTCCAATTTCTTGAGCTTGAATGGATTGCTTGACGGGAAGCTCAAGGTAACTGATATAGTCCTCGTTGATTACTATTATGTAATACCATTTTCTACGAATGAAATGAGATGATTGATATATATATATAAATATGTGTTTTGTCCATGATCTGCAGTGGAGGCCAATGGCTTTACCTGATAAGGTCTCGACCGGCGACGTCAACGTCAGAACCGCCGCAGGACTCTTCCTAGTTTCTCCCTGCGGCTTCCTCGAATCCTTCGTGCAGATTCTGTGCTAACGAGGGTTTGTTCCTCCATCATCTTGCTTTTACTTTCGTCGTAAGGATCTACTGCTCCCCTACCAATGGCACCTTCCCTGCTATCTCTTTAACGTCTCGCCTTCAAACAGACACAAACTCAATCTAGCTTTCCCCGCTACAACCACCCAGCATACTCACGTCTCAGTCCGTCTTTTCCCACAACGGTGCCATTTGATGCGGATATGACCCCAATCAACAAGATTTGGTTCGGAAAATAGGAGTTGACGAGTGAAACGGACTGGGTTGGGTATTTTAGTATGTGTTTGGATCTGTTAATTTAGTGCTAGAAACGAAAGAGACACAGATTTTAACGTGGTTCGGATAGGTAGTATACGTCCACAGGCCGTCGGAAACCAGTATCGACTATTCACAGTGGAGAAATACATGCTCGAAACTCACTTCTCTTGTTACAGTGCATTCCTGATGGAGAAGATGACTACAGGAAAATATCTATGTGTTTTGTTGTGTGATGTGAATCCGATCTCTCTCTTCCTTCTCCTCTTCCTTTAATATAGTCGTTGGTCTCTCCTTTTCAGCTGGCTGTCTTTGGGATTCACTTGACACTAGTTCCTAATACAACTAGGAGAGACAACAGTTGCAGGTGTACTATTGTCCAACTGGGCACGCGTCCTCTCTAGTTGTAATGTCGCCCACTTATTGCCTTCCACGTGTCCCCTGGTCGGCTATGCTCATTTTTTCCGCTCAAACTATTTCGTTGTCAGAGGTCCTTTCCTACTTTTTCATATGGGACCTCTGGTATCTAACTCTCCCTCTTACCTATCCCCATGTCCTAAAACTTACTCTCTGCAGGTAGTCAGATTAGGAGGAATGCTGGATCAGAGGTCACCCTTATCACTTATATTTTTACAAATAAAAACAACATTAAATAAGGTCAAATAATAAACAATGAAACTCCCCCCAAGGACCAAGAAATCCATTACTCATCTCACAGTCACTAAGAAATACCAAGACAAAAATATGATTATTATCACGATCAAAAATCTCAAAACGTTGCTTCCAGAACATTCTTCAAGAGCTTCATCATCATAGCCTAATTCTCCAAGACTTGGAAGACAATTTGATGTGTTAACACAAATTCCTTTTTCTAAGAAAATGATAAGCAAACTGGATGACAAGTGGCGAGGTAACTCTCCATTGGACGAAACCAAACCAACCGGTACTGTTTATATGTTTGATAGGTGATATAGAAGTTAATTCCCATTCCAAATAGTAAATATACTCGAAAAGAAACACGACATGATCAAATCCAAGAGAATAAATAATAACACAGGTGTGGTCTATCTAGTCAGTTGTCCACTAATTCTCCATTCTTTTGAGAAATGGGAGCTGCTGGTAATATATACTACTCTTCGAAAGTAGCACGTCTTTCATGTCCTGGTAAATTTTTAGTTCTTCGAATGCTTCCGATGCTCTCCTATATGGCTTTAAGAATGCAGAAGTAGCAGTAGCTCCTCCGGATTCTATTGTGTTATCATAACCATAGCAATGATGATCCTGACGAAGAGGAGGGGCCGTTCTTAGCATGTTACTATGGCACCCACAGCTGAAATCTTGAGACGATCTTCTAGCTCCTAATTGTGACGAAGAGGACAAAGAAACTTCTGATGTGTTTCTTACATCAATGTTAGCCCTGTGCATCCAGAAACCAGAAATCAGATATCCATAACTACAACATTAGCATGAAATCACGTCATGCCAAGTGGATAATTTCCAAGACAACCACTAAAGTTACTGTTAATAAGAAGAATATGTTCCATATATTCCATTAAAAAACCGAACAAGTAATTAGAATTACCCTCTTTGGCTCTCAGGGGGATCAACGTCGTCCACAATAAAAGGACAGGAAAAATCGAATCGCCAAAAATCATCCTGAAAAGACAACCTGCTGGAGCTTCTGGAGAATCCAGCACGTGGTGAGCTACTGACGACAACAAACTTGAGAATCGGCCAGATTCCTCTTTTGTCTTCTTGAGGCACCTATACAAGGGACCAAATATTATATATATACTAAAATTAACGGTAAACATAAACGCCAATGATAAAAGAAATAAACCTATACCTTCTGTCTGACATTAATTGGAGCGGAGCTTAATTCTCCGGGACTTGAGAGAGTCCTAGTCTCCTCAGTGACCTAGAACCAGATGAGGATTCATGCGATGAAAGTCCAATATTTAGTGTTTCCTAGGAGATAGAGGTGGAAGAGAATGTCCATTTGGATCAAGAAAAATTCAGAGAAAGGTGTCTTGGGCTTCGACCATCATTGTATGTGGAATGCTCATGGGAGGCAGTTTCTGGACGCAGATGACTTTGTACGCAGGACGACAAATATGTGGAGGAGAGGGGCGAAGGAGAAGAAGAAAATGGAGGGGAAAGTAAGTCTTCAGCTGAAGCGTTGTGATGAGCGGGGGGTGAACTTCGAATGTGTTTCCTGTGAACAGATGTATTGGTAGGTGAAGGTTGAGTGAGTATTCATATGGTGACTTGTATAGAAGGTGTGGTGATCCAATAAACAGCAGGTTTTTTGTTGTGGGGATAGCTCCCAATGGAGGCCATTGTCCAGCTGTGTGGTCGTTGAAATATGGTGAAGCCACTCTTTTGTCCAGGAAAGAAGAGGGAGAAGAACCCTTATCAGACGAGCTTGAAGGAAATGACCTCATGGGATCAGTAAGTGGGCTGCCTACATAATCACTTATGATTTCCGGGGACAAGAACAAAAGAATCCAGATTAAATTCTGACAAATCTTCGCGATAACTCACGGACACGGAGAGGCATCCTTGTTGTGCCGCAACCGGCTCGAAACTATATTTCTTCATTGATTCTTCCTCTGTTCTAGAAATGGGGTGTTAAAAGAACATATTTTGTAGTTAATATCAAAATCACAACTCTGCTTCATCGAACGCAGCTTACGGAATGCTTTGTGAACGCCGGAAGGAGTCTCAGCATTGAATGAACCGATCTTATGAGTATGATTGATTTTTTGTACGTCTTCTTATAAGATGCATCACAAACTTGGGAGTCACAGATCTCTGATTCTCATACTGAACAATCCACCTCTCCAGAACTGTCTCACTAAACAATCCAGTGGTAGCATGATCTGAAGAGTAGTCTCCTTGGACTCTTGAACGATTATGATATCAATCACGTCGATTCCAACAAAGTTCTGCCCCAGAAAACTCAAGCTATCCATGGCTGTAGGACTATCACCTAATGCTAAAGTAAACCATTTGTCGCTCTTTTTAATATCACCACCGCAAGTAGACGGCCTACTGGCTGGAACCCTAGAATACCAATATGATATGCAAGCTTTTTAAGAGGAACTGATTGAGGATTTGCTCGAACCTTCCATGTTCACCATGAGTATAACCTATGCAAATCCATTTCCTAGTACTAGAACAAGCATTCAGCTCTTTCCAAAGACAAAAAGATACTTGATATAATTACCCAATAACAACTGAATTAGGCAAATTCTGATATATACAACATTTTCTCATATGGTCCGTAGTTACTTCAAGACCAAACTCACAGTCACAGATGTGGTGGTTAAGTGCTTATCCGTGGCACTCACAAGTCACACCTACGAAATAAGAAAGAGTAATCAAACCATAAATGTCAACTGAAAAAGGAAGGGAGGACGAACTTGTAAAAGGGTGAAGATTAGCAATAAGCATAAGCTTATACAAATTGTCAGATCTATAAAAATTGCATGCCAAATTAAATGAAACACAGGAGGCAAAAAAATATTGATAAAAAGCTAATTGAGCAGACAAGGATATATTTAAGAGAGCTCGTTTTGTATCTGAATCTTATCATCGAGTTTTCGCAGCCCAATTGAACAGGCAGAAGCCTCTAAGATGATTCATGCCGACGAATCCAGCAAAGTAAATGACGTTCGTTAACCGAAATAAGGGCTCACAATGAGAAAAGGAGCGAGAGAAGAGACTCACTTGAGATTCAGAATTCTTGTAGGGAGATAAACGTTTGCGTTGCGTGGACTGGCAACAAGAACAACATAATGCCGAGCCACCTCATAAATTATCTGTATTATATAATTAATATAGGTGGAGTGGAGTTGTGCTAGCTAAGCTAATCATTAATTCGATTAGCCAAACCAAACCACCAACTAATCAAACCACTTGGAACGTTATTGGGCCTTGAATCAGACGTTATGGTATATACTATATAGTAACCACTGGGCCAGTAGCGCGTTTTTACTTTAAATTGCTAGGACAACTCAGTAAAAACAAATATTACGATTTGCGCGTTCTTCAGTTGCCAAAGCACAACATCCAACGATTTTGAGGTATTTTATTCTGTAGTGCTTGTGCAACAATTCTACCATTATTTTGCTTTGTAAGATAGTAACGTGTGAAGCGTTTGCTAGTATATTTTTTGTTTGTGTGCTTTGATTCTTCTGATGAAATCCGATTATGAATACTTGTTTAGTGCTGTATGACGAGTGACGACAGGACGAGCTTGTTTGATATTAGCAGCTTAGGGTTCGTGAGGAGTCGCGATATGTTTTAAAATTTTTGTGGCTGTAAAATATTATTTGTTTTTTGGCTGAAGAGTCTTTTCACTTTGGTCAAATTAACAATTGGTCTTTTGCTTGAAGGTTGATTCGCTATGGTTGGATTTAAGAATAGATATCTGGTGATGGAGTGTTTCTAGATCTAACAAAGACGTGGAAATTGATGAACCCATTGTAATTACCCAATTCAATATAGCAAAAACGGTGAAAGGACAGCATTCTTTCGAATTTTCGGGGAATGTGGCTTGGCCTTGTCCATGAATTCGTTCCAAGTTGAGTAATTTTTTACCTTCCTCGCTATGTTTCAGCTGTGAGTTTGATCTTTTACCTTGGAGATTGGCATTGTCATTTTCCCAATTTTGTCCGATAATCTTGCAGATACTCTAAACAACACTTCATGGTATCTAACAAGATTCATTTAATTTACTGCAGTGAAGTATGTAAATCCAATTACCAAAAAGCTGCATTTTCAGGACTTCAGGGAGGATTATCAACAAATCTGGGCTGCTATTACAATGGTGAAGACCATTGGAAACTGTCCGGTGGTGTTCAATCTTCTTGACCTTAGTGGTAAGTCTATTAGTGGATGTATATTGTCATCTGACGACACAATAGCATTCTTATGCGATTATTTAGTTACCAAACTATTGTTCTGGAACTTCTGGTGCAACCAAAAGATTCTCCATTTTCGTCTACTCTACTATCATTGTTGCTTTTAATAATGTAAGCTCTTTTCAGGAAGTATTAAGGCTTGCAAAATGCTGCTTTGATGTGTGATGAGTTGAAGTTTGAACAGTAACAAGCATAAGGTCGGTGACCAGCTCACAGCTGACACGCAAAAGCTAATGGAAAACTGCCTCGAGAAAATCAGACTCTTGGAACACTAGTTTTAGTCTCTATTTTACTGGTTGTTCTGGCAAGAAGCGGACATGGAAGCTTGCCAATTAAAAACTTTGATAAAAATAAATTTCGTTTACTAGCTCTGCTTTTAACTTCAAATCGATTAGCGGGTTTCAGAAAGAGCAGGATCACCATATCCTGTGTTGAGTTCAAGGTGTGCTGCGAGATTTTCATGGTGGAAAAATTCGGTTCCACTCGTTTTGTTTAGTTTGATCTGTAAGGTTTGAATTAATGTTCGTTGACAAAAAAATAATTGAACCTAACAGAAAACTCTGGTGAACAGTTTCTAAATGAACAACTCAAAAACAGAAGAAAGTTATACCACACGGTAAATTATAAAACCAGTCTCAGGCAGCATGATTTTGCATCATACACCCTTCAATGTAATGTCTCACGACTGCCTAACGATAAACTCAGGATATGTCATAATCAAATATATGTAAAGATAAACTACGACCTAGAGGCAGAAAGGTGTCACTCTCTGGGTCGAGCGAGCCAAAGAGAGCTAAGGGCTCGAAGTCGAGAGAAGTAGTCGCTGATGGCTAGAAGAGCACGGGCAGATTGGCGGGTAGTCAGATACGATTGCATCTGCTGTAGAGTCTGCTGCCGCAAATTATCAGCCTGAAACCAGTCCATAAAAGATTGACGTGTTATAGAATGAATCCTTGACAGATAGACAGATAGAGAGACAGATAGACAGATAGAAGACAACCTGGCGAATGAATCCTTCGAGGGTTCCCAACTTGCCATGGCCACTGCCATTTGGGCCCATGTAGTTTTGGCTACGTTTCCAGACGAACCTGATGCTGCAACGGAGCCGGCCAAATCTCAGCCAGTGACTGCTGCAATGCTTCCATTCCCTTGTGACAGAGCATCCTCAGCCTGTTGAGATGACTGCTGCAAGTTGTTGATGGCCAGTAACTGCTGCTCTGTCAAAGGCTCTAACTGATTCACAAGAAGCTGCAGGAACCAATCAATGGTCTTCTTTTTGTTTTCTTTTTTTCACAAGGGTGACAATTGGTATAACAACGCATGCAGATGACTCCGTGCCACTTTACCTTGAGAAGTTTCAGATGATCTAAACCTCCAAGCCAGAGGAAGCATCTTTCTGCAGGTGTCTTCCACATGCCTGATAAGATATGGAAGACGTCGGCCTTTGCAGCCTCACCTTTTATCCTAAAAATGTCGTCATAATGCGCCACAACACCGCCATCCACAATGATGCGGAGTTCACCGTCACCTGCAATGAGAATTCACAGCACCTCTCAGCTCGTTAATCCTACGGTTATGCTCCTCCAGCCCACCGTGCATATTCAACCGTCAAAGGCCAACGCACCTAAACAGGATAGTTAAAAGTTCATATCTTCATCGCATAGAACACAAAGTCTCCACAAATAGCTTATAAGATGATTTAGCAGAGTACCATTTCCAACAATTGCTTGAGATTGATCTCCAGAACTTGAAATGAATATCCCCTGCAGCAAAAAGAAACACGAATTAGGCAGATTCCTGTTGATACTTTTATATAATATATTATATATATATATATCTATATATATTATATGAAGACCAAAATTAACCTGCTGCTAGCTCGTTGGAGTTCTTGCTCAAGCTGTGTCAACTTCATTCTGCTGCTTTTTTCTAGCTGTTGTACGTATGCCTGTATTTCATTCACAGAAAGGTGGCTCCTTAACGGGCACTGTTTATATATATATATATATTATATATAATATATATTATATATATATATTATATATTATATATATATACATACATATAAAGATATACAAGATAAAGTAACACCAAGTACCTTCATCAGCATAAAAATGGAATCTTAGCAAACAATAAGAAAAGAAAATAATAACAGAATGATGGACCAGCGCCCTGCCCCACACCACAACTTACCTTCTTCCTCAAGCGGCTTTTTCCGTGCAGCTTCACGATTTTGAGCAAGCCTACGGAGAGTCTGCAGGAGTCAGTAAAACTTAGACGTCCTTTCAATAGCTTAGGTGGAAAAAAGACCCCACATTCAAAAAAATTCAAAAACCTTTTGATCTCTAGATTTGTCACTTCCATCAGACCCCTATCTGCAATTGACTGTTTTGGAACTGCAACAGAAAATAGATGGCATTTTACTGATATAAGAACTAGCCATGAGCATGATCAACTAGATTAGCTATGGGCAATAATTCATAGGTCTGTTATAATCAACAAGCGAAACGAATTCTGACGTGGTTTCCTATAGATAATCTACCGTCATTACCCTTGAATTCTTCTCTTCTGTATCTGCATCTGTTGAAGTATCAGTCATAGGACTGGCATCTGCCATTTCTGCATGCTCCACAATCCCCTATACTGATGATTCAACTGGGACTAACAACATGCCACACTATTTTTGAAGCTAAGAACAATTCAGAACCCAGTGCCCACATAAACTTGGGACTGCGGGAACTATTCTGCATATGGTAGAATAAATACAACAATTAAGGTGTGATCTGGATTCACTGAAAGCTCCCAATGATAATTCTATTAGCTGTCTGCATAATGTTTGACACAGCACAAACAATGTCAGCGGAAACAGCTTTTATGTGACTTTGCTGCTCCGTCTCCAATTCCAAGCATGTTTGCCTACTGTATTTATTGATATTGCAACTTACAAAACAGCCTGTGTAATCAGAAGTGCAGACCTTGTACTCAGGCACTAATATATTATGGTATATTTGCCCTGTAACTAAACATATAAGGTACCCATATGCTTTAATTGTTTCAAGAAGCGAATTAAAAACCGGCATTGGATTAGCTCACTGCCACAAAGGCTTGTACAATAACACCTCAGTTCTATGATATTAAAGTTAAGGTGGCATTATCCGACGATAACTACATCTCGATCATCAGAGTGAGTACCCTCCCGCCTAGGAAACACTAGTAACTATCATCCTCTCGCATCTTCAAGCAATACTAAGCTAGGACATTAGTATACCTACAGACAGTAAGAATAAGAAAAAAAAAACAATCCACCACTAGATCTCATCCAGCATCCGTTTTCATCTCAAATAGAAAAAAAAAAAGAAAAAAAAAAAGCTATTTTAATCAACTTCACGTTTGCTTCATTTGAAAGCATTACTTTAATCGCATAAAAATCAGACAGCAGGTACCAAAACCCATAGAGGATGATACTGGAGCTACATACACAGGCTTGAGCTAAAATTCAATTATTACCTCTTAATTTAAAGAGGGTTTCCAATACTGGCAGTTTTTTTGATAATAATCAATTCTTTTGCCCGATAGGAAGACTTGGGGAAAATGATTACAAGAGAAAACGACTGAGTTCGAGAGAGAGGAATTACTACTAACCACTTTTGACTTTTGGGACTGATTTCCGTTGCTGATTTCCTTCTTTAGTTTGGGCTGAAGGCTTCGAAGAGCCGTTCGTGTCTTTTTTTTTCTTATTTGATCCAACACAGTAAATTAAAACTACTAATCTGATAATATAATACTCCCTCCTTCCCAATCATTTTATACATTTTTACTAAATCGGGGCGTTCTACATCTTTTGGCATTTTTCTTATTTAGTAAAAAAAACTATCACAAGCAATATAATATATATTCTTAAATGACGTGTCAAAAGATATACTTTTTTTACCTTTTAATTTTACATATTATTAAAGTATTCGATTTCTTACTTCTCGTGTCTAACTCCCAAATGTCCAAAACGGTTGGGACAGAGGGAGTATAATTTTCTTTTTTTTTCAACCGCTCGGTATTTAGGGCTGGGGAAAAATATTGAAATACCGAAATACCGTCCTTAATCGTATCGAATCGTATCGAAAATATCGAAAATTTTGGTATACCGAAGTTTTTTTTGGTAAGGTATGATACCGTACCGATAGGGGTAATGGTATGAAAGTTTTTAAAATTAGGTATACCGATTATACCGCATACCAAAATTCTAAAATTTTTATATTATATATATATATATATGCCAACCTACCAATATTTATTTATTTAAAAAATATATAAAATGAAAAATTAAGGATCTTCATTTAGCCCATAAATTATTAACTTCTACACAACTTTCTAATATTAGGCCCACCATATTTTACTTATGTAACTCAAGTAACGTTTAATTTTTTTAATGTTTTTTTCATGATTTTTGAAAGCGTGAAGATGCATTGCAATTACTTTTGTTAATCTTCACTAATTTTTTAAATAGCCACTTCGTTCTAATTAATCTGCATATAAAGTTGTATTTTGTGGTTATGTAAAGTTCTTTGTCTTACTAAGGAGACTAGCTAAAATATGTAAATTATTTTAAGATTAAAAATTTTTTTATTTGAAAATTTTGTATTAATAATCTATCTTATTGGGGCCTAAGGATTTTGAATTGATTAAAAATTCCCAAAACAACGGATTAACGAGTCATGAGACATGCATCGTAAAAAACCCTCCGTATGAATGGTAATAGAAGGTATGATACCGATACCATACCGAAATTTCGGTACAATACCGTATCGAAATTTAAGGTACACCGAAATTTTGGTATGGTATTGATACGATTTTTTTGGATACCAAAATTTCGGTACGGTATACGGTTCACACGTTTTGGTATGGTATACAGTACCGAACATAGCTCGTCGAGTTGACGCCGCAATTTCCTCCAGTTCAGCTGGATTCATTCGGTAAGGCACCTGCGCTGGAGGTCTCGTTCTAGGCTCCAACTCAATTCTGTGATCATGGGCCTCCTCGGTGGGAGTTCTTTAGGCAGTTCGTTGGGCATGACATCTTCAAACTTTTCAAGAATCGCCTGAATTCCAGCTGGTGGACGTGCGGAGTTGCAGATTCATTCTCGCGCACAACAGTAAGGAGAGTTTTTCTCGCCGCAGCCAAGCCCACGCTTGAGCTGTATAGCCGAGCACCTTGGCCCGTTCTTTGTCTCGCCATAATGGAAAGTGCCCTGGATGAAGCCAGGCTGTGCCTCGTCAGCTATCATCATGCCGCTCAGGAAGGGTATCGTTATGGCCTTTGCATCCACCAAGATTCGTTCCCAAGAATGACTTCAAAGTCGAGTGGAGCAATGATAAATGTCACCGAGCCTTCCCAATGACCAATTCTCACATTGGCCTTTACGTTACCTTCCACATGTAGAGATGCGCATCTGCTAATTTGATGGTGGCAGGTCGGTTGAGTAACGCAAGCCCAGCCTTCTTTGCCATTTCGAGAGACATAAAATTGTGCGTCGCTCCGAGTCCACCATCGCCATAGTGGGCTGTTTTTTTCCACGAGACAAGAAACGTACATGAGTTTGTTCTTTCCAAACTTGTCCTGCCGAACTGTGGCCAACACTCGCAGCTGGTTGGCTTGTGGCTCATCCTTGTTTTCACCCGACGGTCCAGCTTCGTCCCTCATCTGGGCTGCAACAGTGTACAGCAATCGTTGTGGACATTGATACCACTTGTGAGAACCATTGCAGATATAACACGTCCACTTCTTGTTGGTTCAGTAACAGGCTGCTTCTCAGCGTGTCTATCCGGTCGCTTCTGCACGTGTTTCGACCCATGATGTTAGGAGCACCATTGTACTTCCTCTTTTGCCCACCTTTCCTTGAATCCATTCGGCCGCTGCCCATGATTTTGCCCCTTCTTAGGATTCCGTAGTCCGGCTTCGGAAGGTCCCTCAACTTTCGGCCTCAGCTATAGCCGCGTTGACGTCTTGGACATTCCGTCGGGCTAGTTCGCTTTGTGGATATGGTTTGAGCCCCGCCATGAAATTGTAAATTTATCAGCGTCAGACATATCACGGACGTCGAGAATCAAAGAATGGAACTTCTGGACATATTCATGGATCGTGCCCGTTTGTTTGTGCTTCGCAAAGCATCTCGGGCCAACATGCATTTTTTGCGGCGCGAAATGGGTCTTAAGTTCGGCCTTCAGGGCTTCCTAAGTTTCATCCGTGCCTGCGGATTTTCATCTGCCTTACGTTGTCTGGTCCGCCACCAAATCTTGGCATCGTCAGTAAGAAATCTAGATGCCACTGCCACTTTGTTACTTTCAGCCACTTGAGCTACGATACATGCGTAATCAGTTTGTCCACATCGAAGCACCTAAAAGCTCAGGGCCGAAGTTGCCTGAGCCAGATACTTACAATGGCGTACGCGACGCGAAGAAGTTGTTGTTATGTAGTTGACGGATCTTGACCGTTAACCTTGGTCAACGACGGCCGAGCAGTACTCGGCCGGACTTGGTGGTGCCTAGACCCCGAGATATGTTCGGCAGAAACGATCTGTCGGGCAGTGGCCAGATGGGTAGGTCTGGCCACACACGAACTTGACCCATGAGGTGGCCGAAAGGCAGATGGGCAGTTCGCTCGAACATGAGCACATACGCGACCCTAGACGGATATAGCCTTGGCGTACATAGCTTGTGGCAAGCGCCGGCTCGATGGACTTGAGTGGGCATTCGGTGAAGGACGCGCGCAGCCGTGTCAAACATGTGGGGCACAATGCCGGCACAGTAGGCCAACACGCTCGCGCGGACTTATGCCTGATTGCGGAACAAGCCAGCACACGAATGTGGGAGCCTGGCGGAAGCAAACTTGCGCGCGCGTCGTCGGACTTGGCCAGCGACGTTGCTCGCAACCTGATGGCATCGGGCAGACTGGCATGGCTTCTGCATGGGCCAGGCTGGCAGCACATGGGCGGAAGATTGATTATGCCAGGCTGGCATAGCATGGGCAAAAGATAGCTTTAACAGACTGGCATCACATGGCTAGTTGATGACACAACCAAGCACATGGCCGACATACTTTTGTTCCATCAAGAACATTGGCAGCATGCCTTTGTCCTACCAAGCATGGGCGAGATTCCATGGGTTCAAGCCAACACCTCACATGGGCGAGATTCCATCAAGGCACATGGGAGGATGACTTGGCCAAGTCTATAAAAGGCCTTGTAAAGCATTTTGCCAAGCATCAATGGATATTGTGAGAAATTGTCTAATGTGTAATACTTTCGATAGCTTAAGGTTGTAGCTTCGATTGTTGTGCGAGTGTTCATATAAGCTAGGCGAGTTCTGTAAACGAGCGGCTTATTTGTGCGAGTCTTTCAAGCTCGTACCGGGTTTTTCCCCCACTCTGAGTTTGGAGTGGGTTTTCCCGTAAATCTCGTGTCATCTGTTTTATTCGTTTCTTGTTGGTGTGAGATCGAGTGAGGCAAACATGAGAGCTTTAAGTCCGAGGCAAAACTTTATCAACAGGCCGAGTACGTTGGGTTTGGGGTGAGCGAAGCGATCTTTCGACGCTTATTTCTGCACGCAAACATAAGAAAGTGGAAGGCTGAGTAGCAAGGCTTTGGCCGAACCAAGCTATTGCCGGTCTCGAACCTCAACTTAGACGCGAAAAATTCTAAGTTTAAAAGGGTTGTGACAAAGTAGGTATCAGAGCTCAGCATCAACTTCCGCAAATCTGCTATCGTTGGCTGCAATGATTTCAGCAAAGCGCCGTTCATTGGTCGCATCGAGTTCAGCTATGCGCCTTTCATTGACTTCGGCGGCAAGTGCGGACGACAGAAGAAATCTCGTTCATCGAAGGTATACCTCGAACCCTAACGATTTGATTTACGAAAAATACCAAACGACATCGGAATAATTCTCAAGACCCCTCGTCGGAAACGTCGGGAAAGTGTAGAATTATTCTGGAAAATTTGGTATCGATCGGAAATCGTTTCGGTCGTCAAATAGTTAAAAGACGGCAGACTGCCGTTTTACTCGAATTAATAATTTCGAACCACAGATTTGATTTTGAGAAAAATACCATGGGGGTTGGCGTTGGGGTTTTCGGGGTTGGGGTTGGGGGTGGGGTTTCGGGGTTGGGGGTTGGGGGTGGGGTTGGGGTTTGGGGTTGGGGTTTGGGGTTTGGACTTGCTGGTAGCTGATATCCGCGGTGACGAGCCCTTGGCGGTACACATACGGTAAATCGGAGCTCGTATTCGTACTTTCGAGGTACACCCTCCGATATACTACAACGGAACTACGACTGCAAGTACCAAGACTGAATAAGCTGAATTCGTCAGGTTGACATCTCTTTTAACGATCGCATCGGACGACGATTTGATGATGACGTCACTTCTCCGGCCAGTCTCAGCTCGCCGCTCCCGCCGTTTCGCCATCTCCGGCCAGTTCAGATCCCGGTTCAGTATTTTGGGTTAAATGTGCAGCTCAATAAGCTTGGGCTGTAATGGCCACAAGTCTCTACACACGTGATCCATTAGATCTTAACACGTGGCATCTGACCTGTCCGAATATCTATACTATATAATTCTATTTTATTCCTCATAACTTTGATTAAATTACCATAACTCAATTAATTTGGCCTATTTATTGACCAATCATATCTCATCTATAAAATAATAATTACTTTTAAAAATAAATATAAAATTTGAAAATATAACAACCCATTACCCAATGTTTTAAAAATAATAAATATTAATAAAAACCATAAAAACGCCCACTATATTTTTCTGTAAATCTAAATTTGGTATGTAATTTCATATTCTCATTTTTACAACCCTCAAATGAATTACTATTTAATATTAATTTCATATTAAATTATATTTCTCTTCTATATATTTTATAAGATAGATTATATTTAAATTATAATTTTCACTATGTATTGTAGCTAGAATTAATATAAAAGATATGTATATGCACACACATTGAGTGTGCATGAATTACTGGTGCATTAAGGGGGTTTGGATAAATTAAAGTGGTGTTTGGTTAGTACCTTTATTTAAAGGTGGGTTTTGATTAAACCCCCTTAATACCTCCTATAGTGCATTAAATAAATCCACCCCTGATGGTCCCTTTAGCTAATCCCGATCGTGTTTGACCAAATTATCCTTATTTTAATATTTTATTCCATCGCAATCCTCCTCTCTTATCAGGAATCACCGATCGGCGTCTCCATGGACAACACTAGGCTCACCGTCGCATCCATCGGAAAACTAATGTTCGCCCAATTCTCCGAGCTCGTCAACGACTTCTACAACAACGGCCTCCCCTCGAACCTCTCCGCCGGCCGAAACCCTAGCTTGGACTACGGCTTCAAAGGGCGGAGATAGCCATGGCCGCCTACTTCTCGGAGCTTCAATTCTTGGCCAACTCACTGTATTCTTGCCAGAGGAGATTCAAGGCTTCGAACTGTAGACGATTACAGGGAGAACTGAGGACGATTACAGATTCGAACGGGATTCGAATAGGTAATTTGAGAGGTCGAATGGGGTTTCGCTGTATTTGGTGCTGTGTAACTGTAGACGATTGCGAAAGGTGTGGCCTCTTGGGTTGTTTAGAGACAGCCATGAGTTTTAGTTGATTTCTGCCATGGTAATGTTTAAGGATAAAATCGTAATTTAATTTAATTAAACCCTAATACTATCTAAACCCATCTACCAACATATCAGACGTCGTTACTTAATCCTATCAACCAAACACCACAAAAAACTCATACCTCCATTATATAAATCCAACTTAAACTAATACCATCTAAACCCATCCCTCCAACCAAACGGGGGTGATGGCCGAGGGGTTACAATTAACTGCTAATTTGGTCTGAAAATATTTGCAATTTAACCTCTCCTTTCTAATTTTATTAATTAAATAATTATTACATTTAACCCCTCAATTTTTAGTTATTATACTTATATCCCTAATTAATTTCCTTCTATATATATAAATATTATATTTCATCTACTAAACATGATATAAATTTTAAAGCTAAAATTAAAACAATTCTATTTTAAGCAGACGCATAGAGTGTATAAATAGTACTACATATGAATCGCTTGCGTTGGTTGGTGAGAATTGAGATTACTACGAGAGCCACAAACTATTGCATATTTATATTTTGCACCCACCAAAAACCTCAAGGTGTGGTGAAATGATTATTGGCTAATGGCTGGCACTAGGGTTGCAAACGAATCGAATCGAGTCGAATACCGCAATATTCTATTCGTATTCGGATGACAATCGAATACGAATACGAATACTCGAATATTTAATCGAATTATAAAATCGATTCTTATTCGAATTCGAATATATTCTCGAATATTCGAATCGAATCTCGAATATCTGTATTCAAAGTCATCTTTCATTTTTTATTTAATAAAATATAAACAATATTATATTTAAATATATATTGAATTATAATAAATTATATTTAAATATATATTGAATTATAACGTATTTATTTTTAAATGTTTTAGCGAGTTATCATATATTATATGTGAATATATTTAATTATACTATATTTTTATGTTATATTATTCGAATCGAATAATTCGATTAATTTCTAATCGAATATTGTGATTTCATATTCGTATTCGTATATTTCTCGAATAAAAAAAATATTCTTATTCGGATTCGTATTCTAAGTATTCGAATTCGAATCTTAGAATTTCGAATCGAATCGCGAATCGAACCAAAAAAGTTCGATTCGTTTGCAACCCTAGCTGGCACGCTTGTTTATGTTTCTTTTTCAGTCCCTATAGTTTCCCATTATCTTATTTTTTGGAGAATTTTGAAATATGGGCCTGATATCAACATCCATTCGTTGTCTCCTTACTATGATTAAGAACAGTGGTCCTAAGGTGGTTGTGATCCATTGATCCAACATTGGTTGTCGGCCCCGACCCATTTCACCAACAATGGAGTCTTATTTTGTTCCCTTACTATGGACATCACGTCAACTTTCTAGATATTTGTATAATCACAATAGTATTTGAAATTACGAAAATAAAACACTTCAAATAACACGTCTAAGGACACTTGGTGCTTGGGAGGTTGTCTAATATTTTTAGCCACACACACAGCCTTTGGTATATTTTGCCTTTTTGTTCAAACGTAACGAAAGAAAGCGAAACTTTTGTAAGGAAATATAAAACGAAAAGAAATATCTAATTTTATATTGCAAGGAAATCCAGGGGTCTTTTTAAAAATAGCCTTTGACTCGGTCAGCTTTAAAAAAATAGCCCGTCGATTCTAACTTTTAAAAAGTAGCCTTCAATTTAAGGGTATTTTTGTCTTTTTACAGGGTGTCTTTTTTTCCATAGTAAAACCAATATGTTAAATCGAGACCGCCCAAGGGCGGGTGGGTGGGCCGTAGTCTAGTGGTTGTGTAGTCTGACATTCAAGTAATAGGTCGTGGGTTCAAATCCCCAACACATATTTTTCTTATATAAGACCCCCCCCCATTGGGCATGAGACCTGTGCTATATAGCAGAGGTCCCGCCCATGGAAGCAGAGGTCCCGCCCACATGGGCACATGAGACCCCCCCATTGGGCATGGGACCTGTGCTATATAGCAGAGGTCCCGCCCATGCCAAGCAGAGGTTCCGCCCACATCGGCACATGAGACCCCCCAACATTGGGCATGGGACATGTGCTATATAGCAGAGGTCCCGCCCATGCCAAGCAGAGGTCCCGCCCACATGGGCACATGAGACCCCCCATATTGGGCATGGGACCTGTGCTATATAGCAGAGGTCCCGCCCACATGGGCACATGAGACCCCCCCATATTGGGCATGGGACCTGTGCTATATAGCAGAGGTCCCGCTCATGCAAGCAGAGGTCCCGCCCATTGCTGCACAACATGGGCGCATGAGACCCACCCCCTAAGGGCATTTAAGTAATAGGTCGTGGGTTCAAATCCCAACACATATTTTTCTTATATAAGACCCCCCACATTGGCATGAGACCTGTGCTATATAGCAGAGGTCCCGCCCATGGAAGCAGAGGTCCCGCCCACATGGGCACATGAGACCCCCCCACATTGGGCATGGGACCTGTGCTATATAGCAGAGGTCCCGCCCATGGCAAGCAGAGGTTCCGCCCACATCGGCACATGAGACCCCCCAACATTGGGCATGGGACATGTGCTATATAGCAGAGGTCCCGCCCATGCCAAGCAGAGGTCCCGCCCACATGGCACATGAGACCCCCCATATTGGGCATGGGACCTGTGCTATATAGCAGAGGTCCCGCCCACATGGGCACATGAGACCCCCCCATATTGGGCATGGGACCTGTGCTATATAGCAGAGGTCCCGCTCATGCAAGCAGAGGTACCGCCATTGCTGCACAACATGGGCGCATGAGACCCACCCCCTAAGGGCATTTAAGTCATTTTTCATTTGAAGGCTATTTTTTTAACGTTGACCACGTCAAAGCCATTTACTTAAAAATCCCGGAAATCCAGTAGCATTCCCAATGAAAATCCTACTGTAAGGAAAATAGAAAGCCTTCAAACCGATTGTAAAGGTTCCATCTTTTTCCTCCTATATACTCTTTCTCTCTCTCTCTCTCTCTCTCTCTCTCTCCACTCTACAGTACAGAGACTTATCAGCTCGCGCTATATCTTTGACAACTAAACCACATTAAAACCCATTCACTACATTCAACAACGAATCCGTGGTTCTTGACTTTTGAAACTCAGTTTTTCCTTCGCTCTACTCTAAACGTATTATTATGTCTTGCACCTTGATCTTATCCGTACCGCTCCGTGTCTGAATTCTTTTTTGCTTGGATTTCTACAACGATGGCTTAGCTAGATTGTGAAAGGGAGTATAAGTCTTGAACTTATTGGACAGTGCCTACTAGATCTCATTACTATTTCTTGTGCAGTGCTAAGCTAAATCTCTGAGCTCAAATAATCAGTTCTTTCTCTAATCTGGGATTTTATAATTCGTCGATATAACCTCGAAAAGTTTGGCGACCTCCTCTGTGATTTGCAGTTCAAAGAGCTTTGGGAAGGTACTCTATTTTTTTGTATTTTGTATTTCTTGTTGATTCAAATGAACTTCGGAGAATTTTGAGAAAAAAGGACTCGCATCATACGCTGTTAACTAAAAGGGATTGAGTTCAAAATGACCAAAATATCCTTACTCAAAAAAGATTAAAGATAGCTAATCGTAATTACTTACACGACTGTTTATTCAACTTTATTTGAACATTATTCGGACACCGTTATTCGAAGACATATCAGAACATTATCGATTCGAATAACTTCATTCGAATTAATTTATTCAAATAACTATTGGAATTTTTTATTAAATTAGTTATTCAAATTACATACAATACTATCTATTCTTCAATTATTTATTCAAATTTCTTATCTGAACATTATTCGAATTCTAATCATTTTTTTTAATTTTCCATTTTTCAATTTTTTTTGAATTTTTCGAATATTAATCGAATGAAATTCAAAAAATCAATACGATTACTGAATAATTAGAATTTTATTAGAATAATTATAATAAATTTCGAATTATTTTTACTGTAATATGTTCAATTGTTTTGATTTTTTTTTTATGAATAAAATTCTAAAAAATATTAATATTAGAATTTTTTGATAACTCGAATATTATTAGAATAATTCGAATAAAATTCAAAATTTTATTAGAATAACTCGAATAAAATTGTAATATTATTATTGGAATATGTTCAAATTAGTTTTGAATTTTTTCAAATTTATTCGAATTATTCAAATAAAATTCATAACATTACTACGAATATTAGAATTTTATCAGGTAATCCGAATTTATTTGAATAATTCGAATAAAATTCGATTTATATTAGAATATTTTGAATAAAATTCGAATTATTTTTTTTGGAATATGTTCAAATTAGTTTTGAATTTTTTTCAATTTTTATTCGGATTATTCAAATAAAATTCTAAAAAAAATAGAATTTTATCTGATAATTCGAATATTATTAGAATAATTCGAATAAATTCGAATTATATTAGAATATTTCGAATAAAATTCGAATTATTTCTATTGGAATATGTTCGAATTAGTTTTGTATTTTCTTTGAATTTTATTCAATTATTCAAATAAAATTCGATAAAAAATAGAATTTTATCGAATAATTCGAATAAGATTCGAATTTTATTAGAATAATAATCGAATAAAATCCGATTTATTTTTACAGGAATATGTTAATTTTTTTGGAATTTTTTCGAATTTTTCGAATTATTCAAATAAATTCGAATTATTTTATTGGAATTTTTGAAATTTCTTATTCAAATTATGTATCCAAACAAGTCCATTTTTGACGTCGATGGACTTTAAATTTGAAAGGTATAAAACATAAAAGTTTTAAATAATTAAGTTAGCTGTCCAACAAAACTTGAATCAGAGTAATTGGTGTCTTGGATCAAAAGTTATGATGGAAAATGTGTTAACTGCCATTTTTTTAAAAACAAATTCGACAACTTTCGGAATACGCATTTTCCAAGCCTGTTAGGAATATTTTATAGTGTTCAATGTCAATATGTTTATCTTAGTTGGTTTGTATTTAATTAACTTTGGGCTAGTTTGTAATATTCTAGTTCTTAGTTACTAGGGGTATAATATACCAACTCATGTGGTATATATACCCCCAAACCCTAATTCATTAGGGTGTGTGTTTTTGGTGTAGTATGTGTGAGTGTGTGTGTGTTGAATAGTAAGAAAGCATTTTCAAAGTACCCATCGTCTACACTAACCCACCCCACGCACAAGCTTTAAAACTTTCATTATTAGCGTGGTAAATCGTCCTAAATCAGTATTGTTGGATTGAATAGGGACCAATAAGTGGTATCAGAGCAAACACGTTTGGATTTGAGCTAGTTTATGAAATTTTTGGGTTTATTTTTCAGTTTCGAATTCTGCCTTGTTCTTGAATTTTTGAGTTGATTTTACTGATTTTGCAAGCTCAAGAGCTAATTAGGTTGTTTTCCGAGTGATTTGAAGTGGTTACCCAACATTTTTCAGTTGCTTGAGTGAGTTTTTAGGTAGAAATCGAGTCTGAAGTTCGTCATTCTGCCAAGAAATTTTTCAGATCGAAACATCCGATCGGGCGAATGTGCACTGTAGTAAACATTTAATTTCAGCTGATTTGAGTTTCGCCGGATTTGATGTTGCTTGATTTTGTATTTTCGCCACATTTGAGTTTCGCCCGAAACTCATTTGCATTGATCGAAACTAACATTTTCAAAAGGCATTTCTAATTTTACACGGCGAAACTAATCATCGCCAGAAACCCCCAATCGACCGAAACTGAACATTTCTTTTTTTTTCAAAATTTTTCTCGGCGAGACTCACTTTCGATCGAAACTGAAATATTCAAATATTAGAAATCATTTCTCGGCGAAAGGCTACAATACCAAAATTACTAGTTTCGCTCGAAAGGCTACAGTACCAATTACTAGTTTCGCCCGATACATTTCTCGGCAAAACTGATAATCGCCCGAAACCAGTTTCGATCGAAACTCATCCAATATATAGTGTTTCGCCCGAAACTTAATAATTTCTCATCAAATCACGCGAAACCCACAATCGATCGAAACTGAGCATTTCTTTCAAATTATAACTTTTCTCGGCGAAACTGAGTATCGGTCGAAACTCATCTGCATCGATCGAAACCTTAAATCGGGCGATCCAAACTCACTCTTCAAAATCACACATAAACGTTTTCAATCACCAAAACTATTGGACCCTCGAATAAAAATAATTTAAGTTAAAAAAAAAAAAAATTTTCCTTCCGTCCAAAAAATTATTTTCGGTGTAGACTGCTTTTCAATCACCAAACACTTTTTGAGGAAAATTATTTTTTCACCGTTTGATGAGAAGAACATTCTGAGTCCAACGGGCATAGTCAGTCCTAACGCCCGTTTATAATTTTTCCTTCCGGTCCAAAAAATTTTCGGTGTAGACTGCTTTTCTGTCAAATTTTTGAAAGCAAATCCACAAACGTGTCAACGATCAGTCATCCATAATCTATTTAGGACGTATTGGCATATTATAGAAAAGTTCTGGTATTTTCACGAAGTTTTCGAAATCATCACAAAATTTTTCGGTGCACGCCAAAAAATTTTCGACGCCGACTTTCTTCGATACTTCACCATACTTCTCAAGTAAACCAAAATTTTCGTCACTAAAATTTCAAAAGCCAATTCCTATTTTCAATTAAATATTATATTAATCTAAATGGATGCTCAAGCTAGGAAATTGAGGAATTAGAAGCAAGACTTGCTAATAATTACTCCGTGTTGCTTAAGCAACAAGAAAGCCTAGCTTATGCTAATGAAGATTTGACAAACGCAAAGTCAAATATAATTAGCTTAGAAACTAAGTTAGAAGATAGTGAAAATAGAGTCTGCGAGATGACTAAAAATTACGTTCTTGCGAAGCTGAGCGAAATGAAGCCTCATCAAAATATGAGACCGTCTTAGAGGAACAACGTATGCTTTACTCTAAGATTAAACGATTAGAGAATGTTATTTCGAATATAGGTCTAGCAGATCAAAACTATCCTTCTAACTTAATTCCTAACGGGGAAAATATTTTACATGATAAAAAACCTACCCTATGTGATACTCCAGAGACTCTTCGTAAATGAAAGATTTACAAGATACTTTGAACTCTGAAAGGATAGGTTTTGGCGCTGAAAAGGAAAAGCTTTTAAAGGAGATTTTATATCTCAAAAGTTTCCCGTCTTTATCTGTTTCCAATAATTTGTCAAGTAATACATCTTCCTCGAAACAGGTAAATAAAACAAAAACTAAAACAAGCATCTTTGTTCCTAAAACTGAGAAAGCTTTTATTAATCATTCTAAGTCAATTTTGACTGAAGTTGAAACGCTAAGTAAAAGCAAAGCGCAAAAAATAGCTAAGGAACAAATAAAGATTAGGAAGGAGAAAGGAAAATCGACATTAAACTGTAAAATTAAGCTCGAAAATGATCAAGAATTTTCCACTCCTATTCCTATTAAAAGAGAAAGGGAATCGTGCAAAGAAGAAGTTCCAAGCTTAAGCAAGCGAACTTCTCACATCCCGCACAATCATCATTATAAAGTGAATGATGTGAACTCTCGTAGGCAACATGACTCATCATCCAATGACGCATATAGCGCCATAAGCTCATTTTCCTACTTGAAATACCCAGTCCAGATTCATTCTAGAAAGCATCTTATGCGACTGGCTAGGGAGAAAATCTTTAGGTCTTCTCCACCTAGGCACACATTCACCGGCGCTGAATTGTCATTTCCCTCTAAGGTTCACCAAACTTGGATTCCTAAATCACAAACCATATTGAATAGGGCTTTAAAGGATGATTTAGGATCAATATCTGAACCAACTGTGCTTAACTTGTTTACTGCTAATAAGGGAGGACCCATCCAAAAATGGGTACCAAAGTCCCGATAAAGTTTTTGCAGATTCCCAGCATGGGTAGGTACAAGAGAGCTGCTCCACACCCATGACTGGTATGCGATGAGAGCAGCCAAACATCCCAGCGTGTATGGTATCTTGGGTTGCTCCACATACACGACTGGTAAGCGATGCGAGCAACTACGTAGGTAAATTCTATATGCATCCCATAAGAAACTTGGCATGCATCTTGAGCTCAAAAGACAATATACCTACTTTGAAAACAATATGGTACATTATAAACATGCATGCCTCAAATGTACTTTAATGTTAAATTTTCGCATGCATATGAGCTGAAATGTCTAATACCCCACGATAGGTATATTTCATTATGCATACAACAACTTATAGAATTTTCAAGCTTAACGTTTACGTATGCATATAAGCTGAATTGATAAATGCCTATGTCTTTAAATAGGTACATTTTAACTATGCATATATCTTAAAGAACTTCAAGCCTGGAATATCGTGTATGCATATAAGCTAAATTGTCAAAAATACCTATTTTTTTTTTAAGTGTTAATAAGCGAAGACGTACGTTCTAATGCATTTTAAAGAACAATAATTCTTTAGTTTGCATCTGATCTGAAAATAAATAAATACGTTCACGCTTAGTTTATTGGGAGAGAACTTATATGTTTTAACGTGCATGCATTGAGGGGGAGTATCAACCATATTTGCGAGGGGAGAGCACATTTTTAGGGGGAGCACATCTTAGGTGCACGATTTGAGGGGAGAAACTTCATTTAACCTATATACATATACGTATACATATACTATATCTATTATTACTATGATACTACTTATCTACTACTATTACGATATATATATATATATGTATACATACAAAAAAAAAACAAAAACAAAAAAAAAGGGGGGGGGGGGGAAAGAAAGAAAAACCCCCTCAGACGCTTCCACCTCCCAAGACGGACTTCACTTGAAAACTCGACCCTCAAGAGTTCAAGAATTACAAAATGCGTGACATCCATACACAAACACGAAGATGATCTCAACTACCCTACTCCGACTTGCTGATGAAGCAGCACTCACCAAAATTGACGGACGCATGGATTCTAGGTTCCCATGGTTCAGTCAGACCAAACTGAACCTAACCCCGGAACGTAGCCAAGTGTTAGTGAAGATAGTCCATATGCCACATTCCCATTTGCAATTCTTGACAATACCGAAGAACGGAAGATACAAAAAAAATCCTCACCTCACAAAATTTTCGGGCCATCCCATATAGGTGCAGGAGCTGATTTTTATCAGCTCCTAGGTAGAAGTCGCCTCATTTGGTCCAATGGCGCATGCACAACCGAGCCTTACCCACTCATCGATCTCCCTAAAGACCGATGTTTCATCAAATCACGGGGAGCCACGCATGCTATCACCGCTTCACTTGGAAGCGGGAGATATCGAATTAAGTGGTAGTTAGCCCCACACCACTGAACTTCCTTGAACACATCGAGTCTAGGTGTCCTCACTACCTAAATGTTTTATAATTTTTAGGACACATACACTTTTTCTTATCTGGACTTCGTGACCAGATCAGAACTTCCATAGACACATCCTCTTAGATGTGATTCCATGATTGGAAGGAAGTCCTGCCGTTGCAACATCAAAACAACAACGGTCGTAGGCCATCGTCTGCGAGCTACGCTCCTAGATCGATGTTAACGGAACGCCTATGTGGCTCCGGTTCTAAGCCCTGTGCTTACAGGCCGCGTCTCAGAGTTTAACTCTGAACTCGTGTCGATGGATTGCCTTAGTGGCTCCGTCTGGTTATTACCCACACCGACCTGTCGTTTGTTTATTTCTTCGACTCCTATATAAGCATGCCGATCTCGTTAACACGAATCGCCATGAGGGGGAGAAGGGGATACGTATAAACAAACAGGTCGGACCACCCACCAACTTCTGTCGCGCGTACCACTATGAAGTCGGGCTCTCTTGCACTCAAACGTCAATTCAGAAGGAGCCTTGGCACATTTTATAACACATCCCACGCTCACCATCAATATTCCGCCGCGTGCCGAACTCCACTGGAACCTGCCATGTCACATTCGAAAGGAGCTTTGGCACATGTTAAAAGACACCCCACGCATATCTTCTTCTGGAGCCAGACAAGCTTCCTCGAGGCCGAACCAGACATTCCTTCGGCGAGAGACGATCTGGCGCCGAGAAGAAAGACTGGAGAAGACTTGACGACTTCAAAATACGGAAAAAGACACGGACAAGATGCAAACAGAATTTTAAAGATCTGCGACATCATCAAGAAACGAATATCGGGGCGTGGATCACAGCATACATCCGATCTACAATGTATAGCGTCAAGACAAGAGAGTTCTAGCTGAAAGTGCATTCAAATCCTCCACAAGAAGAGGAGACAGCCTTTGCTGGGGGAGCAAGGGGAGATTGTTAGGAATCGAGAGATTCTCCATGTGCCCAACAAAGATAACCCGCGCTGAATTGAAGATTGAACACTAAGGGGGAGATTGTTAGGAATATTTTATAGTGTTCAATGTCAATATGTTTATCTTAGTTGGTTTGTATTTAATTAACTTTGGGCTAGTTTGTAATATTCTAGTTCTTAGTTACTAGGGGTATAATATACCAACTCATGTGGTATATATACCCCCAAACCCTAATTCATTAGGGTGTGTGTTTTTGGTGTAGTATGTGTGAGTGTGTGTGTGTTGAATAGTAAGAAAGCATTTTCAAAGTACCCATCGTCTACACTAACCCACCCCACGCACAAGCTTTAAAACTTTCATTATTAGCGTGGTAAATCGTCCTAAATCAGTATTGTTGGATTGAATAGGGACCAATAAAGCCAATACATTCCGAATTCATAGAAGTGTAAAACATAAAAGTTTTGTATAATCAAGTTAGCTATTCAAAACCATTTGAGTCGGGGTAATTGATGCTCTGAAACGAAACTTATGATCGAAAATGTGATAACTATTATTTTTGGACTGCAAAATCTAAAAGCATTCGAAACGTTAGCCAAAAACACTCATTTTTCAAGCTGATAATCTTCGAATTAGAAAACGTGTAAAATATAAAAGTTTTTGATAATCAATTAGGTGTCTATTGAAGTTTGAATTGGGACAATTGATGGTCTCTACAGAAAGTTATGATAAAAAATGTCTTAACAGCCATTTCCGAAAAGCACATTCGAAAAGCATTCGAAAAGTTATCAAAACTCATTTTTTTGTCGATGGACTTCGAATGCGAGAAAACGTAAAGAATAAAAGTTTTTGATAGTTAACTTTGTTGTCAAAAATTCATTTTTTCGTGATGACATACTTAAATAGATATCACGTCGAATGTGTTGAAATTACATTATACGACTTATGATTCATATATATGTGCCATATGCGATTTGTGTTGAAATTGTTGTGATTCAAACATGTGTAATGTGATTATAATTATTAGAGTTTTATGATTTTATGTCTTCATTAATTTTGCAACTAAATTAATCGCATTGTACAACTCATTACCATCTTCGTTAGACATTGATACCACATATTAAACCTCTTCATTGAATATTGATACCTTGTTAAATTATGTCTCCGAAAAACACAATTTTGAAGTCGATAAAGTTTGAATTAGAAAAAGTGTAAAACATAAAAGTTTTGTATAATCAAGTTAGGTGTCCAACAAAGTTTGAATCAGGGTAATTGGTTTTCTGAATCAAAAGTTATGGTCGAAAACGTCTTAATTGCCATAATTCGACTTTAATTCGAATTTAATTCGAATTATTCGAATTTAATTCGAATTATTATATATTCGAATGATTCGATAAGGTACGAATATATTCAAATTAATTTATTCTAATTATTTATGCTAATTACTTATCTGTCTGAAAAACACATTTTGAAGTCGATAAAATTCGATCTAGAAAAAGTGTAAAACATAAAAGCTTTGGATAATCAAGGTTTATGTCCAACAAAGCTTGAATCAGGGTAATTGGTTCTCTGAATCGAAAGTTATGGTCGCAAATATCTTAAACAGATTACTCAAAAATAATTCGAAAGACGAAATCGTCGACTGAAAAACCAAATTATCGACTGTATCTCTGAGAGTGAGACGGCACGATGAAAATGTATTAATGAGTGGATTTTCGCTGTTTTTTTTTCTTTTGGAACCATTTGCAGAGAAAAAAACGACAGAAGAACGACGACAGAGAAGATGAACAGTAATTTTTTTCTTTTTAATGAAATAGATAATAAAATATTTATTATTAAGTGAAGATTAACTAATACTTATACATCAACCTCACTCCTTTTATATAATTGAAAAAGTAAAATCCCTTTTTTAATTCTTTAAAAACTAATCCCTTATGTTAATTGTCCCGGACGGGCAAGAACGACGACAATCATCACTTAGTTCCACCATTGATGTACAACAATCCCTTGATCTCTGACTTTACCGTACAACTCCAACACTGCCAATACGCGGGTTAATTTAAATAAGGGATTAGTTTTTAAAAGAACTAGAAAGGGGATGTTGACTTGTTCAAATAAAAAAAAGGGAGTGAAGTTGATTATATTAGTAATTACTTAATCTTCACTTAATTAATAAATATTTTAAATATCTATCAAAAAAAACATTAACAGTACGGCAAATGCAAAACGAAAAATCTTATCAGTCGCTGCATTGTACACATCGCATTGTTCGTCTCAAATCCTCCCGCGTCCTTTTATATGGTTGTTTTTAACTGACGGGTAATCTTGTCATTGTTGATTTATTCATGTACTTTTTCTTTAATATTTTAAATATTAATTATATTATTTATTATTTTCTATTTTTGTTTTCTTTTTCGTTGCAAATGGTTCCATCTTCCAATCACCAATCCTCAACACCTTATTCATTTCATTAGTATTGTTGTTTTTTCTCAATCTCTCTGAGATACAGTGATAATTTCTTTTCACTCGACGATTTGGAATTATTTTATTTGAATAATCTATTTAAGATATTTTCGACCATAACTTTCGATTCAGAGAACCAATTACCCTGATTCAAGCTTTATTGGACAGAAAACTTGATTATCCAAAACTTTTATGTTTTACACTTTTTCTAATTCGAATTTTATCGACTTCAAATGTGTTTTTTTCAGATAGATAAGTACTTAGGATAAATAATTCGACCTATTTTATGTATTCGAATATGTAATAATAGAATAATATCGACTAATTCAAATTAACGAATAATTCGAATCATATTCGATTAATTCGGATTAAATTCGAATAAGCTGTTAGTAAATGATGGTTAAGACATTTTCGACCATAACTTTTGATTCAGAGAACCAATTATCATGATTCAAACTTTGTTGGACATCTAATTTGATTATACAAAACTTTTATGTTTTACACTTTTCTAATTCAAACTTTATCGACTTCAAAAATGTGTTTTTCGGAGACATAAGTTAACAAGGTATCAATGTTCAATGAAGAGGTTTAATATTTGGTATCAATGTCTAATAAAGATGGTAATGAGCTACAATGCGATATTAATTTAGTTGCAAAATTAATGAAGACATAAAATCATAAAACTCTATTAATTATAATCACACTACACATGTTTGAATCACAATAATTTAAACACAATCCACATATTTGGCACATACATGAATCATAAGTCGTACAACGTAATTTCAACACATTCGACGTGATATCCGTTACGTATGTCATCACGAAAAAAATGAATTTTTGACAACAAACTTAACTATCAAAAACTTTTATTCTTTACGTTTTCTCGCATTCGAAGTCTACCGACAACAAAAATGAGTTTTTGATAACTTCCAAATGCTTTTCTAACGTGCTTTCCAGAAATGGCAGTTAAGACATTTTTTTTATCATAACTTCCTATTCAGACCATCAATTGTCCTGATTCAAACTTCAGTGGACACCTAACTTGATTATAAAAACTTTTATGTTTTACACTTTTTCTAATTCGAAGTTTATCAGCTCGGAAAATGAGTGTTTTTGGCAAACATTTCGAATGCCTTAAGAATTTGCTGTCCATAAATAATACTTATCACAATTTCAATCATAAGTTTCGTTAGAGCATCAATTACCCCGACTCAAAGGTTTTGGATAGCTAACTTGATTATACAAAACTTTATGTTTTACACTTCTATGAATTCGGCGTGTACTGGCTTGGAAAATGAGTGTTCCGTAAGTTGTCGAATTTGTTTTTAGAAATGGCAGTTAAAACATTTCGATCAAAACTTTTGATCCAAGATACCAATTACCCTGATTCGAGTTTTGTTGGACAGCTAACTTAGTTATTTAAAATTTTTATGTTTTATACCTTTTCAAATACAAAGTCCATCGACGTCAAAAATGGATTTGTTTGATACGTAATTTGAATAAGAAATTTCAAAAATTCCAATAAAAATAATTCGAATTTTTATTTGAATAATACGAATAAATTCGAAAAAATTCCAAAAGAAAATTGACATATTCCTGTAAAAAATAATGCGGATTTTATTCGAATTATTCTAATAAAAGTCGAATTTTATTCAAATTATTCTAATAATATTCGAATTATTCTAATTTTTGCATTAGTTTTTCGAATTTTATTTGAATAATCCGAATAAAATTCGAAAAATTCAAAACTAATCTGCAAATATTCTAATAAAAATAACTCGAATTTTATTCGAAACATTCTAATAAAATTAGAATTTTATTCGAATTATTCTAATAATATTCGAACTATTCGATAAAATTCTAATATTCGTATTAATTTTTCGAATGTCATTTGAATAATTCGAATAAAATTCGCAAAATTCAAAACTTATTTCAACATATTCCAATAAAAATAATTCGAATTTTATTCGAATTATTCTAATAAAATTCGAATTTTATTAGAATTATTCTAATTCCAATTATTTGAAAAAATTCTAATATTCGTATTAATTTTTCGAATTTTATTCGTAGAAAAAATTCAAAACAAATTTGAACATATTCCAATAAAAATAATTCGAATTTTATTAGAATTATTCTAGTAAAATCGAATTATTCAAATCGTATTGATTTTTCAAATTTTATTCGAGTAATATTCAGAAAATTCAAAAAAATTTGAATAAAATTGAATATTCAAAAACAAAATTATTAAAATTCGAATAATGTTCAGATAAGAAGTTCGAATAAAAATTCAAATAAAAAATTGAAGAATGGATAGTATTGGATACGTAATTTGAATAAGTAATTTAATAAGAAATCCAATAGTTATTTGAATAAAATAATTCGAATGAATTTATTCGAATAGAAAATTCGAATAATGTTCTTATATATCAATCGAGTAACAGAGTTCGAATAAAATAATGTTCAAATAAAAGTCGAATAAACAATCATATAAATAATTACGTTTAGCTATATTTAATCATTTTGGACTAAGGATATTTTTGTCATTTTCAACTCAATCCATTTAGTTAATAGCGTGGGACGTGAGTCCCTTTTGTCAAAATTCCATCGCTCTTGGTACATTCTCCGCGGGTGTCTTTGACTTTATTTCTAGAAACATGTGCTGTAAAGGAATCGTCTGGATGGATTTTTGGTCATGGAAACCAGGGCCACGCCTCTTCATTCGAGGTCCCGGCTAGTCCGGTGCTATTGCCGGCTCCCTAACCTAATCCGTGGCGTCGGATAAGCCACGCTTTCTCTATAGATAGAGCCTCAGCCGTCGAACTGTTTTCAGATTAGGGTTTTTTGCTGGCAACTGTTTCGTTTCAGATTAGTCAGTCATCATGCCTCGCCGAAGCTCTGGTGGTATGAATTTCATTTCTATAGCTATTTTTGGTTTTTAAGTCAATGCTATGCCCCTTTGATTGTCTGTTTCTTTTCCGCTTTGTGTTCACTAATTGGATTTTAAAGATCCATTCTTCTTTGCATCTGTTGCTCATTTTAGACGTTGGATGTAGATCGATGCTTATACGTCCCTGATATGCGTTTATTTAGATGTTCATAGAAAACTTACCTTGGTGTTTTGTTCTACTTAAGAGTTTTTTATGGGTAATTTTCATCTATCTTGAGAAAATGAGTACTCTCCTTGTAAATTATTTATTTGGGGATTTCATTGAGATGTAATCGATTATCTTGAATCTTTATTGAAAAGATTGTCTGATTGCTCGTTCCATAACATACAGGAAGATCTGCTCGTCCTGCTCCCCGTCCTGCACCTGCACGTAACCCCCCACCTCAGCCAGGTGTGTTCTTATTTCAAGAATCTTATAGATGTAAATATGGCTATACTCTGGACAAATAATGTCTTTGGCTGCACCTCACCTAGTAGAGGATATTCTTTCCTAGTTTTCATGGATTTGTTTGTTGATTGGCGAGATTATGACTCTACTCACTCAATGTTGTTGTTATAATTTGTATCTGAAGCCAAATCGTTTCCTCTTCACATGTGCAGCAAGTCATGCTCCTCCGCCAGCCCCCACTCAGGGCAGCTCTGGTGGCTCAATTATGGGGGGCATAGGGTCAACCATTGCCCAGGGTACGTTTGTACAACCCCATAAATTATTTATAACAAATAAAATTACGAAATTTCTAGCGCCATCTATTATCAATACTAAATCCTTGTGTTTTTCTTGATAGGTTTGGCCTTTGGCACTGGTAGTGCTGTGGCTCACAGGGCTGTTGATGCTGTGATGGGTCCACGAGTGGTCCAACACGAGACCATCGAGTCTCAGGCTACCAATGCATCAGCTCCTGCTGGGGGTATTAGCATGGGCAATTCTGATGCCTGTGCTGTTCACTCCAAGGCATTCCAAGATGTAAGCGATAGCTTTCTTAAGCCTCTCTTTATACTGTTGAATACCTCGTAGAGCTCTTACCTTAGTGGCTTGGGCAGATAATAGATAATTTTTCTTTTGTACCAGCCAAGTATGCTTGCTATGCTACCTTTGTAGAAGTTGCGTGATGTGTTTTCATTTTGGGTATGCTGCTTTTTAATTTGGGATGTTTATGTTTGTTGCAGTGCATTAGCAGCTATGGAGTGACATTGGCAAGTGCCAGTTCTACATGGACATGCTGGCTGAATGCAAGAGAAACTGCTCAAGCTCTATGAGTATTTAGAGGGAGATGATGTGATGATTATCCTCGAAATGATTCAATGACAACTTTAAGCTTCTTTTGAAAAACTTAAAAACCAATTCATATTGGGAAATGTTGTCCGAGTTATATCTGTTGTTGTTCGACTGTTCGTCAAGTGTCTGTTTCAACATTGGTATTGACCCTCCCTTTTAGTAATTTCACTATTTGCGTATAATTCTGTTGTTTTTATGTAAGGCTGAAATTAAGGTTCAACTAAGCGTAGTCATGCTAAGCTGTCGAACTGCTGAGTTTCAGAAATTTGTGTCTTCAAATATCACAACATTCATTAACTACTACAACCAACATTTCTATATCAAGAAGCCAAACGAAGTATCTCTTATCTCGAGCGTGTTTCTGCATCTTGTTATTTTCGGATGAACGAAACACCCTTCTGAATGCTTTCGGATAGTTCTTTCTTCGCCTTCTCCAATCCAACCCTGTTTATTCGAGTTCAATTTTATTCACAAGGAATTGTATCACGAAGTTGCTTTACTACATAGTAGGCAAGGCCACAAAACACAATGGTACTTAGTTTACCTCTCGTACTCATTTAGAGGGCCAAGTTGGTAGACGTCCTCAGCACCTCGGCGCCCAAGTCGTACCTTAACGGCGAAGAACGGAAGCTCCGTAACCTGGGAATCCACGAAAGCACATTCTACGACTCCAGCATCTCCTCTCCGGCCTCTCAGTCACGCATCTGCAAACTTCGCTGCTGCATATGCCTGAAAAGAAAAACCACATGTCATATCATTTAGAGGCGATCGGATTTGTAATCCAAAACTTGGATCGATTTGCTTTACTGACCATTGATAGGGTTGCTGAGCCAGCACCAGCTTTTGCCTGCAAAGAAAATTAGTATATGTAAACGTTAACTACTGCTGCATTGGTTTTTTGTTTAACTAACATGGTTGAAGCTATGTATGTAAGTACCTGGACAACTTCGGTTCCACCGTCTTGAATTCGCTTGGTCAGGTAATCGACCTCCTCAGCTGTGAACGAGCTAGCAGGTTTCACCTTTAACACGAAAACCCAAAAAAAAAAAAAAAGTAAAATTCATGTTTCAACTTAATCTTTTCCAAGATGTTATTACAGCACATGAATGGGAGATGACAGAAAGCTTATCGACCTGTGAAAGCAGTGGCAAAATCGTTACGCCGGCATGACCACCAACGACAGAAACATTCACTTCCCTTGGATCAAGCCCCAAAACTTCAGCCTATATATAGCATATCAGGACAGCAAACCTCGACAAATATTTCAAGCATAATCCTATAGAAAGAGTGGTATGGTAATAGCATGCACACCACGAAGGTGTTGGCTCTGACAACGTCGAGAGTAGTAACTCCCAAGAGATTCTTTGGATCATAAGTCCCTGCTTTTTCGAAAACTTCAGCAGCGATAGGAACAGTTGAATTCACAGGACTACTAATCAGATTAACAATGGCGTTGCTTTCGCAATCCCTTCGCAGAGAGTCCTGACAATCCCAGCATTGATGTTGAACAGATCATCCCTCGTCATCCCAGGTTTCCTCGGGACACCAGCGGGTATTATAACGAGGTCCATCCCTGTAAGAGCATTCTCAAGCTGTGGCTGTCCAAGGAAGCCCCTTACCTAAATTCAACGAAGAGAAGGAAAATCGGTCTTTTGAAGATGAAGGGAGAAAATAAATGAATAAGAAGCGAAATAGATAACTTACAACTGCGCCAGTGTCCATGTGAGTGACTAACATCAGCTGTTGTGACGCCGGCCGTGTTGACGACATCGTAAAGATGCAAAACAGAGACCAAAGGATTCATCTTCATGAGGAGAGAGAGGGGTTGTCCGAGATCGCGACTTTGAACCTGGTGAGCCGCCTTTGGCTCTGCATTTATTTTGTCTCAAGCTGGATTTTCGGATATCTTCATTTGGAACACCAGAGAAATTATAACATGTTAGGTGCGCCATCACATAGCAGCAAAAATGAATCCATGAAAGCTTCGTAAAATAAGCCACACTTGTAATTGACAAACACCTGACCTGGGGACTTTGAGGGTTGAGGTGAGCTGAAATTCGAGCAATCCTTTGGCTGTATTCCATCTCCTTTCTTGATCCAAAAGGTTGGGCCTGCCAACAGTGAGTTATGGGTATGGGATGAGGCTGGGGGAGCTGAGTCGTCACTGTTTGCAAATAAAGATCAAAGGAATGAATTGTGCCACCCATGTAATTCTACTGATACAGAAGGCTAAGACCGTCATTACGTTTACAACTTCTATAATCCCATAAAAATCCTCGGATAATAATGACGTGGCACATATAATTGTTTAAAGGGAAATGGCAATTTTCGTAAATAATCTCATATCAGCTCACATTGAAAGTTCATATCCAACTTTTAAAGTCCATATCCAGCTCACAAGGAAATGGATGGTTGTTCCTCTTCATAGTTAGGTATCAGATTCTAAATCATACACACAACAGACTATAACTTCAACAAATCAGAATAAAATGGAAGCAGATCCCTCCTTAGCTGCTGCTGCCCCACAAAGAACTAAGCCTAGATGCTAACTTTGCACTTTTGTGGTCATCTCTCAACTGAATAAACCTGGTCATTTGATAAGCATCAGCTAAATGAACGATACGATAATACCATGTGCGTGTGAAGCATAGATAGAAACACTTGGATACTGTCTGCAAAACACGGGAGATTCTATGCTACTCTATGCCACTTAGAGTGTAAGATATTGAAAATGTAACCAACTGAATATGAATCTCGAACCTGAGGAAACCAATCCGACGTCCACACACCTACTATCTCTATTGAATCTATTTACAACAGATTATAAAAAAGAAGGGGTTAAGAACATCTGTAACCTTTGGGCATCTTTTCAGATACTTGGAGTTCCCTCAAAAAGTGTCGACAGACTTTCAGGAGAAACAATAAAGACATTGGCCAAGCTGTAAGAAAGTAGTTAAGCCATCAGTTAACCAAAGGAGGCAACACAGAACTTGAAGAGTGTATGCTCCATTTTACTATTAGACAAAGTGCAATCTATTAATTCTGCAGAGCATAAATTACACTTACATTCCCAGCAGCTCAAATTTCTCATCCACAGTAGGGGCATTAAAGCTTCGGATAAATTCCCCATATTCCGTTATGTCTCGCTTAAGGCGCAATCCACCACCGCATATATTGTAGCAGGAAAAAATTGCCTTCAGAATAGCCATGGCAAGTGTAACTTGGAGGAACTAATGAACGTGTGTGATCAATTACTGTGTAAACGAGCTCTTTAAACTCTTGAGACAGAAGATGCAGCTTCTTAATGAGAAAGATGAAGGAATTGGGATAATACTTTATGGCTCGTGCTTTTAGGGGTTCATAACAAAATGTGACAATTGAGAAATATATCTTTGAGGTAGGGTAAGCATGGATCAAGAATTACCTAGGATTGAACGTGAATTTCTGCCAATGATTCAGCAGACCCTTATGCAGGCGATTTCCCTGTATTGATCAAGCTATTAATGTTTCGAATTTTGATTCCCATTTTCATAAAAGCCATTAATATGTGGTTATTGGAGAAATCATAACTAAAGACCGCTCCTAAAATAGCTATTTCTACTTCAAAATGAGCAAATAACCACTGATAAAGAGTTCGACGATCGTAATATAAGTAACAACCGATGGGAATAACTTCGGGGAAAGGAGAAGGATAAATAGAAAATATTATTACAGCTGAAGCAGCCGCAGCAGCAACTCTTCGACTGACACTTGTCCCAATAACAAATCTTTCTCTCAATGCTGAAAAGGCTATCTCGTGCTCGCTCTAGACCTTCTGTAAAAGACCAACCTGAAAAATGTAGAGAGATTAAAAGTCTAGGCATATAAATATCTTTCACATATACCTCATGAGATGAAAATACTTGGTGTGCGGAAACAGACTACTTAACTCACCTGGTCTAAAAGACAGGTAAAAACAGCCCGCACACAGGCGCCAACAGTAGTGGGCTGCAACATGGGGTGAAAAAAATCAACAAATGTAGAAATGACAGAACAACCAATGAGATTTAATGTCATTCATTACTGTTCATGAGAGCACATATACCTGTGATGAAAACAAGGTACATCTAGACACCGCTTCCTCGTTCCAACGCACAAACTCGGTCACCACAGTTACTGATATCTGTTGCGGGGAAGATGTTATGGAAGCTCCCTTTGAACGCCCTATGGTCCCAGTCGACTCAGAGGACTGCTGATTTTCCATCCGCAGTTCCTCCATCTGTCTCATTTGCAAAATGTCTAGTTAGAAATTTGATACTGAACATATATATCTTACATATTAAAATTTGATTGAAGATTTAGATGGAACTTTGGAGCATATACCTTTGCCTTGAAAAGTTGCCTTAGAGAAGCCTGTTCGCATTCGATATAAATATCTTTATGGGGAAGAAATAGGGACTCGGTCAAGCCTGAACAGCAGACGGACATTATGTGATGCAAAGGTCCATGAAACTTGACATAGTTTCTCTACTCTTAAGTCTTAAAGAGTCAATTAGGATCACTACCATTCAAAAAGGAAATGTTGACTGCTTACCGTCCAAAAGAAACAAAACATAGCATTGTGGAAAATAAAATGTAATTTTTAAATGACTACGACACTTGAAAGATACAAAAAGATCAATCTGTACCTTCACTATCTAAGTCGCCACATCCCACACTGCGTAAATCTTTATCAAGTTCCTGAGTTTTCTCATATGCCACTGCAAGCAATCTCAGATACTGAAAGTATAATTGGCTGTAAGTTAGCACCATTGAAAACTACCAAAGTTTACGAAGATGCTGTAAAACCATGGGAAAACTTACTAATATAAGTCCACCTTCTTCTATGGGAGGTGGATTAAGTAGTGATGGTTTCACCAACAATCTCTCAAGAAGTTTAGGAATTCGATCTTCCAAAACACGCTGCAGATTAGTAACACGGACCAGAAATCGTAAGCGGAAGGCACAAAACATTACACGTCAAAAATCCAAATCTTACTGAACGTGGCAATGTTAAAGCAGTCAAAAGAACTAGTACCCTGGGAGTTCAGATATATGGACAGTGCTAAAGTTATCTAAGAAAATGAACATAATCATAGGTTCAGAAACTACATCTGACAAAAAACATAATACTTCAACTCCTTATCACTTTATTTCATATTAGACCTTGCTGCATCAGATTTCACAAGGAGGAAATACAGTGCAGACATCAGATTCACAATTTTTTAATAACAAAACAAAATCCGGTGAAACCATATATGCAAGAATAAATTAACCGCATGGTTAATACCTGAACCAATATGACATGACATCAAGCGGAAAAGGAAATACTGCTGTTATTGTTGCAGCTTCTTTCCGCACAGTGTCTGCATGTCACTCATTCCAGATCAGTGAAAGTTATAGGAAAGCTGCATTTCTCATCAGATAGTAATAAACCAAACCTGTAATCTCTTTGTACAA